>JARHVA010000842.1:1965000-2565000 GCA_037957365.1 Torreya grandis
TTTGAATATTTAATAAAACCCTAGTTCCATCCTAGGATTACCCATTTTACATTATTATGCACTAATTAGGGTTATAAAATTATAATTTTTACACAACCTAACTTATCAAAATTATTCATATATTATGGTTTAATTAATTAAATACAATTTAAATATTTTTTAACAAACCCTAGGTCCCTATACATCCAAACACTAGCCTTTAGTGTTTCAAATAAAATTATATTTTTTCTATACATTGAGATGCATATTTCCCATATTTGCACATATACCTATGTTAGATTACATTCTACCTATTGTGTGCTTATTATTAATTGTTTACATTATCTTCTTTGGCAAGTTTAAAATGACATCCAAGAATCCTCTCGCCTCTCACTCAATTGAGTCTATCCTTTTCTCATGATTATAATAATGAATGGAAAAATTTTCAAGATATCACATTAGAAAATGATAATGATTTCATTTTTAATTATGACGATGATTATTATTGTAATTATGGATATGATGATTACTATGAGCATGATACTTCAAGTGTTGATGAGAATAGATTAGATGCATCTTATTCTCTTTCCTCTCCCTCTTCTCCTAATTCTCAAAATGAAACTAACAATATAATTCCAAATGAACCTCTTGTTGGTAGTGTTTTATTCCAATGTGACCCTAGCTTTTCAACCACTTTTCTACCTCTTTATTTAAATTAAAATAATATAAGTGTAATAAATAAAATCCACTTTCACATGATTTAAGCAATATAGAAAATAGCAATGCATGTTCTTTACCATTCTCAGTTAAATTTGAAAAAGCATGTACATATGATATTACACCTTTTACCAATGCACAAACTTAAGTGAATGAAATTATTTTATCACCTTATTTTACATTATAATCTCAACACAATTATTCTTTACAAATTGTTAATAATTCAAATATCTATAAATCTTCTCCTACATGTCTTAATATGCCAAATGAAAACACGATTGCTACTTATTATACACTTGACTCCAAGATTGAATATAATGATAATACATGCACTCCACTCATAATAGTGAAGAAATTCATTACATTAAACCTACACATGAGGATTTATTGCATATTATTACAAAATTAAAATATTATTATATCTCTCTATCTTAGTGAACATGAGATTGAAAATTATTCTACGGTTACCTCTACTAGTGAATTAAACTCTGATTTTGATGAACTATAGAATAAAAATTACTATTATGATGTTAGTGAATAATAAAGTGAGTCTAGTAATTTATAATTCTCTCTAATTATCCCATTCCTCATACTCAAACTGATTACTTATCAAATATTAGTTCAAATGTTAAAAAAACACATGTACTTATTCTTACATTCTAGTTTACATAATTTACATTCACATGATAATGATGTATCTTCTATTCCATTAACATGTAGTAATTATTTAAAAATTAGTAAAATGAGAGATACAAATTAATCTCCCTCAACCCCAGTTACTACATCAAAACCCATTTCTCATCCTAACCTCCACGAGGGTGATAGCCCATTTCCCTCTCACTAGGTCCAAGATATCACCCCTCCAAAGCTTATGGTGATCAAAACCAAAGGTCCTTGATGAATTTTTCCAATGGATAAGATTAATAATAATATTCAAGAGTTAAATTAACCCATTGATGGTGTTAATATACCTTCACAAGAGGTAATATCCTTGCTGTATGTTGTGGGTGATTTACAATAACAAGTGCACCATCTCACATTGGAAAGTAAAACATACCAATCTTTGGATGATTCTAATACCATCCATGGCAATCCTATTCCATCTATAATATTCACTACAAAATTTCCACCCAACTTTAAGATAATAGTTCTACCAAAATTTGATGGGCATGGAGACCCATACTTGCACATTAAAGCTTATGGGAAAGCCATGACACATGTCACTAGTAGTGTGACTCTAATAAAGTTATTTCCAAAGTATCTAGAGGGTGAGGCACTAAAATGGTTTCATTTTTCACTCCCCAATGGTTCACTATATACATATGGTGAGTTAGAAGAAGTTTCTCTCATGCATTCTATATAGAATAAGGGATATCGATTCACATAAAAGAGGTTACCTTTAATACACCAAGGTAAGTCAAAAATAGTGAGTGATTAAAGTATATGGTTTAAATCATGCATAAAATAGTTGATTTATCAACCAATATATTTACAGTTACAATACATTTTTTCTAGAGGCCTCATCTTCCCTCTCAAGGAAAAATTACTATATGAGACATCCAAATCATTTTGGCATCTATGTAACATAGCTATGACATTAGATAAAGAGTTGAGACTCATTCAGAGGCAAATTTGGATGTATATTTACTAGATCCACAATCATCTAATATGGTACAAGAACCTACTCCACCTATGATTAAGAAATAAGTGAAATAAAAATAACTAATCAAGATACTCAACAAGGGAAAAGAGCCACTTCACATAGAATCTCTTATAGTGAGTAGAGAACTAGACACCAACAAAAGAAATATAGTTTTCATATAGAGATAAGCCTCATGATATCTTAACATTATTAGATAAGGAGATGATCACACTTCCTTATATTCATCACCATCCAACACACCATTTGCACATGATATAGAATAAACCATGTTGTAATGTTCATTAGATAAATGGACATTCGGATAATAAATTTTATGAACTCCAAGATCATATTTACTAGTATGTCAAAAGAAGAATTTTAGCATTTTTATAGGGGGGTTGATATCTCATTCTCCATACTCTACTATATCACACTCTTTTATGACTAAGTTATCCTAGGACATTTTTTCTAAGGATCCATTTGTTATTCATCATATGAGACATCTAGTTTCTAGCCACCTACTTATGAGAGATGTCATGCACCATAGAGTTAGTAAATATGGTATAAATTTCATAAATATCCACCTACTTACAACACCATAATACAAAAATGAAAAGTAACTCAATCACTAGTTACACTTCAACAACTAATTAAGATATTTGGTAGAGATCATAGAAATTAGAGTACAATTAAACAATCAATTAAGATATTTGGTAAAGATCACATAAATTAGAACAAAGTTTAACAATCAATTAGGATATTTGGTAGAGATCACATAAATCAAAACACAATTCAACAATTGATTAAGATATTTTGTATAGATCACAAAAATTAGAGCATAGTTCAACAAACGATTAAGATATTTGGCAAAGATCATAGAGATTAAATCATAGCCTCAGTATAATAGTTGATAAGGATATTTACTATAGAGTATACACATCTAACTACTAGCAGTGTAACATGATTAGTATTAGTTCTAGAGTCTATTTATATGTTGTCATGGCATGAGAAGTATGGTCACTTGTTCACCATATCATCTAGGTTTAGATAGTGCATGTCATAGTTACATGATTCACACTCAAATATCTTATGATACTCTTATATCACATATACTAACAACTAGAATTCCTAATACTATATATATATATATATATATACATATATACATATACATTTCCAAACATATAAACAAAAAGTTACCATTACTTAGACACATAACATATTTCCATATCAACATCTAATTAATGAATATAATGAAACATATGTGCAAATACACAATGCCAAAAGTCTATATTCTAATGTACATGATACCCATGTAACAAAAAAAATTCATTATATATATATATATATATATATATATATAACTTGATACATAGTTTTAGTATAATGATACAATTCACTCAATAATCATAGCTTGGTCCCCAAGACCAACCCCCTCACTCTCACTCTCTGATGCATTCATATTGGATCTAGATTCTACACCATCCCCCCTATATTTAGTTCAAGATTGATGTCTCCACCATATATCTCACAACACACTACCTCAGCCAGTAACTCTCTATGCTCCCACTGTAGACATATATAGTCATCCACTATTTTTCTACCTACCCCACCCAAAACATTGGGTGTGGGAGTAGATATTCTTTATAACTCTACATGTGCCTCATATTAATTAATATTTTCCCATATAAATGTTGCACTACTAATGGGCTCTTGATCAAATAGGTGGGCACGAACACTAGAAACATCTATGTCCCTCCACACTAGTCCATCATCTACAACATAATCAGGGATATGTCATATAAGTACTTAGATCATAGACTCAATAGTCATCTCCTAATACTTGTCATCACCTAGACCTATACATACTAACACAATACATTAGATAACTACCCAAATAAATATCTAACAAAATAAAAAACACATACACATATACAATAATGACCTGCATTTAACTACCCTAATAGGCTTGACATCCATGACATATTCCATGATAACCCCACCTTCTAGAAATAATGGTGCCCATCTATTATGCACCCACCATGCTCTGTAAGCATCATTCACTCCAATGTCATCTATGTGTGGTATATCCAACATAATATCTCACTTTATTAATGGAATTGGAGTTAGATCTATTGTTGATGGTTTAGACCTAATCCTTGGCCTCACTAAAGCCTGATAACTCTTCATCCACACCCATGGTGCTGGTGGAACATTTTGAGTCACACCAAAATTCTATATCACTTGATCATACTAAAATATCTCAAACACATTGACCTAATGGTCATGTAACTATAAACTCACTTGAACCTATCTCAACTAAACACCATCCTCAAGCCACCCCTCAAATCCCTTGTAGGGTCTCCAAATAATATATATGACCAATTTATCTATTACTTGTCAATAGCACATCATGAACCTCTTAGCCATGAAAAACATACCAGTCTACCTCTCTATAAGTATTTTTGGGTGATCCCTCTCCACTCATGGAAACCCCTCTAGTTTAGCTATTATAATATGCTCAAAAGCCCAAAAATATAATAATGTCAAAGATCTAATGCCACCTGTGCACAACTCTGGAGTGAAATGATATAAATCTAAATACAAGTGAGTTAGCATAGTATGAACCCATGATTATATAGTCCTTCACTCCTATATATCCTATACTATACCATGCATCTTATATGAGATATATATCCCACTCCCATCCATAACAACAAACGAAGGTAGTATCACTACCAAAAACTTTCACAATTATAAAACATTGGCTATAATAATCAAATACAATAATACATCACTATACTCCCTACCTAATAAATTGTTGTAGGCATCACTACAAAGAACCTTACAACCCACTCTATAGCTTATTTTCTAGTGACCTCCTATAATACTACCCTATGACTAATAATGGGTAGTCTCAATATCCTATAGACATCCTCTAGCATCATAATAATTTTGCCAGTTGGAAACCAAAATATATAGGTATTAGTGTTCTGCCTCTCACATAATGTCACCATCATATGCCTATCCTAGGGCATCAAAATAAGTGATGCCACATGGTCTAAAATGGCTCTATCAATCATCACCCTCTCAGTAACATATGTATATCTACTTATAACATATAGCTAAATATCATATTTGCATCTCATAATACCAAACAAATAAGTATTAATAATAATTAAACATAAATTAGAAGCAAAACCAACTAATTTGGCTTATTGGATACTATTGATGCATCTTAGATAGTAATGTTGTATATTAACACCATGCCCAAGATAATAATGCCATGCCCAAAACACTAGCACCATACACAAGACACTAGTGACATATTCTTAAATAAGGCCCTAAAATACCAAATTTTCACAAAAAATGATTTAAAAATGTAATAAATATACCAAAAATAGGGAAAAATAAAGATTATTTACTAGGGTAACCTCCTCCCCAACCTAGATAAGTGATTCCACCTCATCATACCAAGTTGCACTCATTCCTTATCTCTTTAACATTTTTATAAGCTCATATAAAATAATCTATATAAACTCAAATGGATCAAATGATTTTTCAAACCAATCAACCAAACTATTTAAGCCATGTTTTTAAAATTCCACCTACCTAAGGTTGACCTTGCATGCCAATTTTACCAACTAATACCAAATTCTTACAATCAAGATATCTCAAGAACTATAGCTTTGATTTTCAATCGATTTATTATGAGTGGGACTTGATCATGATATCCATCTCCCTATACTAGTTATACTAATATCCCAATTAATTTGACTCCATAAATTGAAAAAACCTATATTCATTAACAAGCTCAATGTAGACCAAAGTTATATCCTACTCCCAATTTAAAAATAACTCTGTGACAATAAACAAATTAATTAAACATAAAACAACATTACCAACACTAGAAACTACTAACATACTAATTAGTATCACTTTTGGTTAAACACCTTTACCATAGTTTTAGCTCACTCACTAAAAGGGGGACACATATACACTATTTACATAGATACATATATTGATTCAGATATAGATTTACATATACACATTGATTGGCTCAAATATATAGATAGGCTTAGATATCTAGGTAGGCTCATATATTTAGATACACATCTTGAATTATATTTTTAAGGCTCCATGATCTTGTTAGATATTGGTTCAAATACACAATTACATTAATGAGATATCAAGTTTTGGGGCATGATGTAGGTCACATGTTATCGATCCCATAGGGTTACACCATATTGTACAAATGGAATGGAACTTTATACCCTTATCTATGTTTAGATTACCATATTACACTTAGATTTCCACCATCAGTTGATCCATAGTTCTTCACCAGACCCAGATTATGAAAGCTGAAAGATAGTTTGGCCTATAGTTACGTATTACATACATTGATTTAGTCCATATATTAGAGTGGGAAAAAGTAGGCCTTGTTTATCAATTTTTACATATTAAATTCTTATATATATATATATATATATATATTAGAGTGAGGGCAAGAAGACCGTATTTATCCACATGTATAGATTACATCCTCAGATATAGTTTAGATACTAGAATGGGGGAAAGTAGGACTTATTTCTCCATAGTTACAGATTACATTCTCAGATTCAGTCTAAAGATTAGGGTGGGGGCAAAATAGATATTTTTACTCACAATTTAGTTCATTATTCAAATTTAATACAAGGAAAAACCACATCATGGATTTCGTCCTCACATACATAATTCCATCTCCTATTCACTTCTCTAGCTAAGAAGTGGGTCAGTTCTAGAGCACATTTGTACAAGTATGTATAGGTACATGTTTCTCTTTTAGTTTTGATCTAGCACTTTCATTTCATTACATTACTAGAATAAAAGGGTGGAAAATGTACACACCCTAATTGTGTCAAGCAACTATAAGTACTATGTCTTTTATTGCTCTTTCACAAGAAAGTCTTAGTGATGGATGTGACCCTTTTTCACATGGTCACTTTGGTTCTTTTGGTCTTCTTTATGTCTTATTTTCCCTATTTTCTACACCCTCAATAGTCCTATCTCATCCCCTCCCAGTCATAAGGGGCACTTGACCTATTCCACTCAATCTTTACTCAATTTTTTGACTTGAAAACATTAGCATCATAAGTGGACACTAGTGCCATAATGTTAGTGTCCCACTTTGGTGCTAGTGTCTAACAATCTCATTATGTTTTGGGTCCCAACCCTTCCTTAAGCCTTATCTTATGATTTTATTTTTGTTTTTCATATTGTTAACCAATGAACAAGGGTCTTACATTCAAATCATATTTATTTATATATAAAGAGCCTCATAAGGCATTATACATCTAGCACTTACTATCTTGGTACATAATTACATAAAATTAATCAATAGTATAACTTAACATATTGCATACTACTCAACTATCACACCTATATTTGCATGTTTGATCAAATAAGGGCCTAAGTGAAATTCATTTTAACATACCATGTGCATTGATTATTCACATTCTCTAAAGGAGTACTACATATGATCTAATATCCCTATCATTGGGGTTATTATAAGTAACAACTAGGGTAACTGGGGTTATGTCTTGCCTGATCATAATATCCCACAACCTAGTTTTTCCATTCCTATTGCATTGTATTTTTTGTTTTCATGTGTGTAGGTGTTCATTAGGTTTTGAATAATAATTGGTCAAAACATGTCACATATAGCGAAGTAGGGTTTCTCTACATAGGAACAAGCTTAGTGGACTTGAGCACAACTATTCTCAAAAGTATAGATCAATCTTTGACCATTGGACATTAGCACCAAAAGTGGACACTATCACCATAATGATACTTTCTAAGGTATAGTGTTATTATCTAGGAAGTTTTTTGACACCTATATCTTACTTTGACACTTGAACCAGATTTGGTACTAGTTTTTAGCTTCTATATCCTTCATCTCAGGTAGTTTCTAGCTAAGTAATTATTTATGTCAATCATTGATATTTTTAAAAACATTGGCTTAGGTCAATTCTTTCAAAAATTAGTGTCTATATTTATTTCATATTATATACCCTAATTTACTATATTAAACCCTTTAATAACCTATGATTTACATGTACTAAGTCCTAAATAGTTAAAACACTAGGAGTGAACTTTAATATTAAGAATGAAATTACAATATAAAAAAACCACAAATGTGAGCTAAAACATGCAAAATGTGTCAAAACCCATGTTTTTGGAATGATTTTTAGAAAATTTCCAATGGTTTTCAAATCAATACTTTATGTAGGAAATTGTTATTCAACCACCGTAGTGGTTTGGAAAACTATAAGGGTACTCTAAAGAACTACGATGTCAGTTGCATAAACTATTGCTATAATTCCACAAGTTTTACAATAGTTTCATTATATAACAACCAAGACTCTAGGTTTGAAGGTGAAATAATAAAATATTAAAGTTTTACATTTGGAAAAGGACATAAAATAGGCAAAAATACTTGAAATAAGGATAAGACTAGGTCTAAGCATGTTTTGTTTATGGAGGTCTTTGCAATATCATTGAATATCATGTGATGTTGTACTATACAAAAATTTGGATGCATACATATTTCTCCCTCATGGAAATGTCTTGACATGAATTATAAATGGTATTTTTCCCCAATAATATCACATTGAAGAATGAAAATGAGGGTTAGGAAACCTACATTACCTATGGAACATGGTAAAGCCACCTGAGATTTCTTTATGACTTGAAATTAAGAAACATGATTCAAGTGTAATTTTTATGATGAAAATAATAAATATGCTAATTTATCAAAATATGGACAAATATTAATTATCAATTGTGTGGGGATAAAACTACTCTCTGATTTGTCTCATTGGGGGACTGAGCTTAGTACCAACTGAATATATGTCAACGTATAAAACTAAAATATGAAAATGATATGTTTTAAAACAAGATTATAGGAAATAGAACATTAAAAGTTTTTACATTTAGGTAGTTTAATGTTAGTCTAGACTTTAAAAACATAATAATTCATCAAAATACATAATAAATATAGTTTCTAAGTTTTTTTTTAGAAATGGAATATTTTTCCAAAATTAAATGACTAAAAACTAAAGTATAAATTGAAAAACCTTTCAAATGTAGAATTTATTTGTACATTGTTACCTTGCTAAGTTTGGCTCTAAAATCCATGTGACATAATCATGTGATATTATAGTTAAATTGAGTAGTGAGAGAAGAGGATGGGAGGAGTACTATTGAAAGTAGGTGGGGTGTATGCTTGGATAAGTTCTCTTAATTTTTGTTCTTGAACCCTATGTTTAAAATTTTGTTGAAAAGGAACCTTATGGAAAGTGAAATTTGAAATTTATAGGTTTGGAGTGTTAGTTACAATGTGAATGATAGGAAAATGTTAGTTTTTATCATGTTTTTCAAAATATTAGTGTTTTAGTGAAATTTTGGGATAAAGGGGCATTACAAGCAAAATAATCAATTACAGGGAGAAACCACTGGTCTTTACAAAATGGTAGTAGTGATTTCACAATGGTGGTTATGGAATTGATATGGTGCATATGCAACTAACATGATGATTATGTAACTAATGATATATAAATATTGGTAGTTTCACAATTTTACAAAGTGGTTCCATAATGACCAAATGCATAGAGTGGTGGTTTTTTCATGGTATAGGCTAGAATATTTACAAGGTAAAATTATTGAATTGGGTCACTTATTTGTGTTTATAAGGGGTTTACATCTAGTGGATTAGGGCCAAGAATAAATAGTGGTTCTTGAGGGTTCTTAGACTTCTCATATTAAATGAGACTACTATTCTAGATGGAGTAAGAATATGGAGTATTACACAAGTGTGGATAGTGGAATAAATCATTTCCCACTCCCACAAGCTCCTGGTGGTGGACAATTACATTTTCTAACATATATAGGATATTGGGGTTGTTGTTTATAAGCAATATAGTCAAACTCTAGGAGGATAAATATAAAGTTAAGGTTTAGGGATGGACTAAGAATTTTGGAGACATCATTTTACTTGATGTGTGTGATAGAAAAGGGTCCAAATTAACATGGGTTAAGAGGGATTCAAATCTGAACCTCTATAAGGACATTATTAGGATATTCATTTTTATTTGGTGGGGGACAAGAGGATAGATCATCTCCTTTATATTTTGGCTCTTGTGGTGAGGAAAATTGAGGAATGTAGTTGGTGTTTTACATGGGAACATGATGTGCCATCCCAGACTTACAAATATTTGTACATGATTTCCTAGTTTGGGTGCACTATACATTAGTGAGCTAACACTCATTATTTTTGTGTGTATGAACATATGATCCCCTATTAGAGTGGTGTAACCAAATGGTGACCAAAACTAACAACCAACAGTGGTTTTAGGAGATGGAGGGGGATAGGAGTAAGAAAAAAAGGTTAGACAAGCCCTAATGAGAGCTTATCTTGCAGTAGAGGGGGAGTAAGAGGAAGATATGATTTCTAATGAGGAGTCAAACCTTGACTGGTAGGAAAGGGACCCAGGTGAGTTAGTGCTTTATTTTTTTTGAGTTTTTAAAATAATTTACTATGTTTAGTTTATTTACTTTACTTACTCTATTGACTATGTTTATAATTTATGTGTGTGTATTTGTTATATACTATTGTATAGACTGGAGGTGGTTGATTCAAGATTATTTGATGGACTTTTTTCACATGGATTCAATACTCAATAGGGGAAATTATTATTAACTAGAGTCTTTTGGTGCATTTGGGCCACCATAGTGATGTATTTTCCTCTATATACCATTGGGCACTAAACATCATACATCAGAGAGAAGATATCATTAGCCTATTAGTAAAGGTAATGGCATTATAGTCTCAATCAATACTCAGTAATTTATTTACAATAAGAGGTGGATGAGCCTCTTCCAATATGCAAATGATGGGAGGAGAGTATTTTTAGGAAGGGATGATCCATAGGTGACACATGAGGAGGATTTATATCCCTCATCACTTTACATCCAAACCTTCTTAAAGAAGGAGTAGTATCCCTAGGTGTTCTTTCTCAAGAGGATCTAAGGACAAGGTTGACTTAGGATCTAGCTATATAACTAACTTTTTGTGATTTTTTATTTTTGAGCCACACTTACCCTCTTAATTTGGAGATAATTTTAATAAAAACTAGATGTATAAAAAACATTTAATATATATAATATGACATTTATTTTTTTTGAAACATTGTATATAACCTATTTTATCATTTGAAATACATTATTTTCAATTTATTCACCTTATATGGCTAAGAATGTGATGCAGTACTATAGATATTTGATTTTGATAAGAAAGATATGGATATGTTTATTTTTTAGCGTGATAAAAAAATATATGAAAATTTAATATGATGAATTTTTAGAAAATATTATTGCATTAACATCTATTTTACTAGTAATGATTGAGTTATTTTATACACATTACAAATGATGTTCAATTTGCAATAGGAATTGAAGAGAATACATGATATGTATAATGAGAGAAGAAAGCTACATGTCAAAATTTCACAAGAAATAAGAGACTTACCTAATCATTATGAGTTTTGGAATAATTTTACTTCTTGTTAAGCTTTGATAATATAGTTTGTTGGCATTTTCTAGACTTTGATTCAAAGTTGGATAACCAAGACAAAAATTGGTAAGGTAGGAGGTTATCCTTTTAGCATAGACATTTAAATAAAGTTTTTGGGGATTTTTTTTAGTTTTATTTTTTTAATGTTTTTTAATTTCTTTTTCTCTTACTTTTGATTTTTTTTTTATAACCCCATACACTTATTCTCATGTGACTAGGAAAATGCATGGGCTCATCACTAAAAACTAAATATATATGAGTAAAGGCATATCCCTCTAATGCTAACACCACATTATTAGTAAGACGATAGGATTTATCACCAAGAATAAACAAAGGGTGAAATATGTAGATTTTTTTTCAAATTTCATAACCTTTGTTTTGTATAGTCTCTTTCTCTTTATTTATTTTGGGAAGATTATTATCTAAAAATATTGGTTCCATGTAAATAGCAAGAAGAAATTATTGATCACCAAGGACAAAGATAGGTAGATAAGGCTATTTGGTTTGAGAATGTTAGCGATTTTACTTAGAGGGAACTATAAGAGAGGGTTGTGTAATGGATAAACTTCTAGACTAGGTTGTAGGCTATAATTTATAAGTTTGCATTATTGTGATTTGGAGTTAGGTGTACAGTACTGGTAATAATTAAGATAAGACTCATATTTATGATATTTTTAAAATAAATTTATAAATGAAAAAGGGTAATAGGAGAAGATGAAATGATATGTTACAATTTAAATTTTTGTCACATGAACTTGTAGATAAAAAATTATCCTATCAAAATAACTAAAATTTAAGAACAACACAACAATAATGATTTTTTTATTAATACAAAGAGTGTAATGTGGATTTTGAGATATATATGAAATAATGTTTAAGGTGAAAATATTTCATAGATTCATCCAAAACATTTCCCTCCAAGGTCCATAGTTGACCATCTCCTTCCTAAAAGTCTTATGCTATCAAATAAGGGCCTAACCATTTATGTCTAAATTATCAATATTATCCTTTAATTTTATCAATTATGATATTTTTTCTTAGGAAAAGGCTACAAAATTGGATAGGGTACTCATGAATACTCTTATGGTATTGACACTACTCATTATAATGCATGATTATTTCTGTATGTCCTATCATATCTAAGGAAGGGAAAGGAAAATATTATGAAAAAATAGTGAGAATATTTTTATGCTCTTCTACTTCCTTATAAGAGAGAGAATATCCAAGATTGATGATTTTTTATTGTTCCTCAAAACCAATGTAAACATATATAGTATCTTGGGTCAAAGTGTGACTTCTTTCTTCAAGTGTTTGATGGGAAAGAATAAGTTCAATGGTTTCATTATCTATATTAGTATCCAAAAAAAATTTTACCCATTTCTAATGGGGTGTCAAAATATTTCATAGATGGGGAAAATCTTCAATATTTTTAGGGATTTTTTATTCATGCCCTAATAAATCCACCATGCCAAATGATGGAATTTGATAATGGAATCAAGATCTTATAAACCAAGGGGTCTATGTGGACCATATTACCTATCTCCATGTGGTTCAAATGGGATCTTGATAGGTTAATCCTTATCTAGGATGCTAATTATCTTATCTATTGTCTTGGCTGAGATGGATGTTATTGTTGAATGTTTTTCCTCATTGAATTTATCCATTTTACTTTTTTATTTTTCCTCATTTTTTTTATTATTTATTCTTTTATACTCTCAAATTTTTGTTATAAAACACACAATTTAATCAAAATGGGATATTTATCTTTAGCTATAAGAGGGGACATCACTATATCATTACTAGGTAAATGATAGTCAGTGTGAAACCCTGACTTTTTCTTTATGTTTTCTTGATGAATGTCAAAAGGCTTTGGATCAAATTGGGAAATGAACACCCTTCGTAAATATAATAATTTAATTTCATGAAAGAGAGTAAAATATATTGCCTTCATCCTATGAACTCAATACCTCCCTAGGATCATGTTATAGTTAGTGTCCTTATCTATGACATAAAATTCAATGATCACAATTTTTGGACCTAAAGTGAAAGGTAGATTAATGGTCCCCATTACAACATATTTTAGGCTATCATAGCCTTTAAAGGTGTTTTTTTCATATAACAATTGGTTTCTCTATAAACAATATTGTGGAGAAATAAGAAGAGGACTATATTGACAACAACCCCATCATTGACCATTTTCTTTTGACATAGTTATTGTAAATCCAAACATGTAATTATAAGTCAAGATATACTCTCCATTTTTAAATTTATAGGTAGTCATAGAGGGTAATAATTAGCTAATGTCTCTTGAATTCTCCCTATGAGGAAACATGTCTAAATCTATATGGTTATCTATGTCTATGGAGGGGGTGTAACACTAGCTAAATGTCCAAAAATTAAGGCATCAAATAAATCCATGTGATGAAAAAGAGTGTTTTTGAGGATGTCCATGAAATAAATGTGGAAAATATTTTTTTGGGTTAATAACCAGGCCATAGTTTGCCATGGGTTTTGGGTTTATTTGATTATCAACCTCTAATACATTTATGAGATGGGGATTTCATGGATAATATTCCCTTAAAATATTGATGATATTAACATCCTTGTCTATTTATATATTAATGATACCTATCATCTTGGTCTTTCCATGAGGTCCTAATTGGGAGGCCACATTTAGATTATTTGGTGGAGGTCAAGATTGTGACTTTGTGAGTTCTACATAGAAAGGGTTGGTTTATAAGATAATCTTGTGGTTGATTTTAAATATTGTGATATTAATGATTAAGACATGGTTTTTTATATATGCATAAGTTTTTATTTGAGGCACCACATGACCTATCAAAAAAGGTTGGGGATTCACATTTTCATTTCACAAGAACATGTCTTTCAGGAAGTCATTAGATAAACTTATTGTACTCTATATATGATTGAGTATCATGACCAATGATATAATAAAAACTTAATACATATTAGGATTAGAATATATTAGTATTTAATTTTGATTTTTTTGACCAAACCTCTTTTGATTGTTGTGTTGAGAGAAACATTGGTTTTGGAATTGAGGAGTTTGGTTTTGGTCAACATTTTGATATTGGTTTGAAATTTATTCTAATATTGATTGTCTTGAGTGGTATACAATTTAAATCTACTGCATGAACATTAGGTGGAGGGTTTGGGTTTATTTAACCCCCCCTTTTTTTATTCATGGATTTCTTTTAATTTTTTTATGACATTTATCTTCTTGGTTTGGTTTGTCACCCATTTTGTGTTAGAATTACAATTTAAGTTTAGAATCATAGGATCTTGGTTAATAGGGTTCTTTTGATTGGTATTTTTTTAACCCCCATAATTTTGGTTAGGGTAAGAAAGTATGAATAAAAATTTTGGTATCATTTTGGATGATAATATTCACTATTTATGGTTGTTTGGTCTATGCTAAGCTCACTTCCTAGTGATTATTCATAAGACCTATAGGGAAACCTTTACACATATTACCTTGTTTATTTGTTAAGAGAGTGTAAGAAGAATCACATAACTTTATTTGGTCAATGTGAGGATAACTAATAGAGGAGTAGAGTATTTATATCCACCTTGAAATAAAGTGGGAAAAAACTCATTAGGTTTATTTTTAATGTGTAAGAACTCTTGTATTCTAGTTTGAATCAATTTTTTCATGTCAAATGATTTATAAAATTCATCCATGAACTAGTGGAAGGAACAGATGGAGATCTTAGGGAAGTAGTGATAAATTTGTAAGGAAATTCCTTAAAGAGTATTTGGAAATATCTTAGACACTACCTCATCCTAAGATAGAAGATTTATAATGGTCATAGCATATGGCTTAACATGTGTATTTGGATCTTATTCCGTTTTATATGTAAAGAGTTCAAGCATAAGACACAACATGACAACCCCTTATATGTTGTGATTACGAGGTTATGTTGATTATAAAAAATTTCAAGATCAACCCTTTATCCTATCATAAAGATCAATAAGGAATCTGAATAGTTTAATCTTAGGGGATCTATGGAAAAAATGTAGATCCTAAGATGTGAAGATGAGTTTTTTAATAGTACTAAGAATAATTCAGCATAATACATAACAAATTAAGCATAATTATATTTATAAATTCATTTAATTATTTTAATGTATAAACTTGTAATTAGATTTAATAGATATAATATAACCTATCCAATAGAGTGAAGCCTGTGAGAGAGGTAGTCTCTTGAAGGAAAGATATCTGATTCATTATAACTCAATGATCTATCTTTCAATACCAATTTTGATGAAATAATAAATTAAAACAAACTAAAAGAGAAATAACACAACAAACTAAAATACATGTAAATTAAAATAAAAAGAAAACTAGATAAATAAATAGAAACAAAGACTGACATTTATCTAATAACTAACCAACTATAAAGAAAAAATAACTAAAATAAGTAAATCTAAGAATAACTCTAAATAATATCTAATATAAATAAACAACATATCAAGATACTATAATAATAAATTATTAGAACCATAGTATTAAGATTAATAACAAATGAAGATTTATTAGGAAGATGAGTGGAGGTGGGGATTTGAATTCAAGGGATGATCATGGTGAATATGATGATGAGGGTGAGGATACGAGTAGTTTGGCTTCATATGAAGGTTTTTTTTATCATTATGGATTCATTCAAGCTTGGGGCTATATCCATATGTGTAGTAATGAGGTTTTTTAAGAGTTAGTGGTGTCTCAAAAGAGCTAGGAATCCAATCATTTTTGCACCTTGTTAGAGGATTTAATCTATTTGTGGGCAATTCTTCCTATCAGAAAGTTAGACAGATGGAGTGGTGAAACTATATTCCTCTTATTTATTATTTGAAGGTTTATAATTTATATTATTAAAGATACTTTGTTAATTATTTATTCCTAATTGGTTTTTGTCTAGCTTGATGGATGAAAATCTTTCTTGTGTCCCAAGTCCTCATTTATGGCTCAGTATTTTAGTGGTAAAAACTGTGAGACTCAATGGAGGGTTTCATTCTTTCTATATTTGCTTTTGTTCGACCCCTAGGTTATGGAGGATTACTGGAAGTATGGCTAATATCTTTTTGGATGGATTTATTTTTTTTGGTTTCTATTAAGACAAGAGAAGGATATATGAAATTAAACTAGTTTCTTCTTAGGTCCATGTTATTTCAATATCTATCTTATATCATTAATGGAATTAGGTCATAGGATTCTATTATATCTCATTTTATTTTGATTATTTTGAGGGAATTATATTATTCTTTAAGGTGCAGCCCCCTCAAGGGATATACCCTATTTTTGGAGTTGGGGCATAGATATGCTAGTTTTTTATGGGTCTTTACTAGAGATTATGATAGTTTATTAGCTTTAGTGACCAATGAAATCCTAATTTTAGAAGCTATAAAATGATTGGGATGGAATTAATTGAGGGGAGTGTTATGCAATCTATCTTCAAATTGCTTTGCAGATTCACCATGGATTCCTCTTGGTTATCTCATGTATTCCTAATGGAATCCTTATTCTGTTAGCTTCGTAGATTCCATACAAAATCCTTGTTTAGACTATTTGTGGTTTCATTGAGGAATCTTTCTATCATTTTGGAATGTTTTATGGATCCCCCCTAGATTCCTTTTTTGGTTCTTAATCCTATCAAAATCACATTGTAGAGACCTGAGCCTCCCTCCTTGTTAGCCCAAGCTGGTTCTTACACTAGTCTAAAGTGATCTTTCCTGGTTGATGGTATCCAATTCAAAACCCATATGTTTTAACTTGTTTATGGGTCCCCTTTGGGATCCTAGCCTCACCCCTAGGTTAAAGTTCCTTACTCTGATCTTTGGATGGAAGTGGGGATTTATGAAACCTATATAGGTTTCTTTATTTTGGAAACTTGGGCCTCCTTTTATGTCTAGGTAAGTCTCAATTCCAATTAATCTCCAGTTTATTTTGGTTTGGGGATCTGATCAAAACCCTAGTTTTTAATTTTTGGTTGGTTCTTAATCTTGCCAAAATTGAGGCTTATTTTTTTGTCAAGTTATAATCTATGGTGGGAGGCTTGAGCCTATTTATCCTTGAGTCTAGACTATTTTCTAGTTTGGGTAAAATTAATTGATTCTTGTACCAATTAAAATTAGAGGTTACTTTGTCTTTGTTGCCATTTTACTAGATCTGGGTCCCTCTATTCAGTCTCCTTTTTTTTTTACTTTTGTCTTCTTTTTTACCTAAGTTATGTTGGACTAGTGTGTTTGTTTTTTTTCTTGGTTGGCTATTCCCTATTTTTATCTTTTATATTTTGGGGGGAAACCCAGACCTCCTATTGTGTCTAGCACTAGTTTCCACATCAGCCATCAAATGTGAGTTTATCCTTAATTTGAACAAATGAATATTAATCTTTAAATTAAGAATCAATAAATATAACTAAGATTAAATTAATTAATATTGTGGGGAAATAACTCGAAATAGCAAGATAATATAAAACTAAATATAAATAACAATTTAAAACTATTAAATGAAATAACTAAGGCTAAGAAACTAAAATGAGAAAATAACATAATAATAATAATAATAATAATAATAATAATAATAATAATAATAATAATAATAATAATAATAATAATAATAATAATAATAATAATAATAATAAAGTAAGGACAATTAATGTAATGAACTAATCTAAATAGAAAGATAAATATAATCAACTAAACAAAGTAAAACAACTATATAAAATAAATTATTTGAGACTTCAAAAAATAATTGACTAGGGGGTATGAAAAATAACTTTACTAAGAAAATTTTGAAATAATTCCAATTACAAACAAAATATTTCAAGAAAAGATAACCATACAATCAATAGATTAACAATCTATCATAAAATTTGAGCTTTTCATTACTATTCAGGTAAGTACATTAAGTTCTACACATATTAATGCATAAATACAATCATAAATGACATTAATACCTAATAATATTCAAATAATCAGTTATAAATAAATCAAAAACCTAGATATACATGAATTATTCAAACATATTACTTCACTATCAAAGAAGATATCTTTCAGTCTATTTGTAATTCATTATTTAATATTATATATGTTTGCATTAAATAAGAATGATGTGAAGCTATGAAAACATTAAGAGTTATTAGTACCTATGTTTTCTCTCCCCTTTTGTTATATCCAATCTCCTTATAAAGGAGTTTTCATTAAAGGTGGTTATGTTTGAAGTTGTAACTAACATAAGTTAGTTATAATTATAAAGTCAATTAAATTTAAAATTAAATTACTTTATAATTATTTGAATTAATTTATATTTTTAATTTTAGAATAAATTTAATGAGATTACATTATATAATATAGATGAATATTAATATTCTCAAATGGGTGGGGGCCCTTTGACTTGTCAATATCACTAAAAAATTATTTACATGTGCAAATGAATAAATACTTTATTGAATTATATAAACATTGCATAACATCATAAACTATAATAACATAATAGTTCTAAGTAAAGATCATATGATAAAACATCTATCAGGTCAGCTATTTAAGCACAAACCACTCAATGAACAAATTGAAATTACTACCAAAATTGAGCATGATAATCAAAACCACTGAATCATTAGGTATAAGTGTAACAAGTCTAAGAATAATTTATAGAGGTAAGTTTAGATTATCAAGGTTAGGATTTAGTTCAGGAAAGAACTTGACATATTTTAAAATACTAGGTTTGCATTAGGTATAGAGTCAAGATATATGTGCATGTGTTAGGAATATTCATTTCATGCACCTCTTCCAAATGGAAAATATCACCAAGTGGATTATCTTAGATTTATATGAAAACATTGACTTACAAATAATAATAAGATATATTATCCAATAAAGTAAAAAGAAATGGGTCACACAAATCAAAATTGATAGAAACATGAATTCTATAGTTGAAAGGGTGAATAATGGTATTGGCACCCCTACGTCCTCAAAAATATATTTCATGACTATTAATCTATGGAGTACCACCACTTTGTTTTGTATTACTTTTTACACAAAACTCTCTTCCATAATCCTAAGAATATGGTGTACATCCTAACATAGTTATAAGTTTAGAATAACTCAAATAATAACCTTGAAATGAAAAATAACTTTAAAAACTTAAACTGAGAATAATTTGTCAAGAAAAAGACAAGTATATTGAAACAATAAATGAAAAATATTTCACACACATCCAATTCTTATTTTCCAATTGAGGTAAATATCAAATAACTTCATGTATAACACATTCTGAATCAAAATGAAACTACACTGAAATGTAGTTGTTCAACATATATGAATGCAAACTAATGAAACCATATGTCGAAAAAAAATCATGCATTCTTCCCAAGACAATTTTAGGTAAGAATACTTTTAAATAAAGTATTTCAAAATAAATAACACCTTGATCATGTTTTTGACTAAATTAAAATAATAAAAGTTATAGAATGAGAACAATCTTGTAACTGCTATCATAATGACTTCAAACTTCACAAAGATTTTATATTATGTATGTAGACTTGAATAGATTTTAATATCATTCAAACCTTATACCAACAATTTATCGTGTATATTGATCTACTATATGCAAGGTACCTTACATTCCAAACTTTAAACACAACTTCTAATAATTTATGCAAAATTGAAACATATAAAATAGTGTTTGTTTGGAGATTCAATATTACTTTGTAAGTTTACATGTAATGCAATTGTTTTGAAAATAAAACGAGCCTCAAAAACATCATACCTTCCACATTTGAGCACATAAAAACATAATCTCTATAAAAAAAATTGGTGAGAAATGCTACAGGCATAAACTAACATTCCATTTGTGCATGAAACTGAATACAAGAATAATGCATGTGCATAAGAGTCATTCATCACTATTAACCTTTGTAGCACACATAGAAAAAACATAGTATAATAGCAAGTTAAAAAATAATTTATAAATAATAATTTTAAAAAAAACATAAATGGATTTATCACTAGAAGAAAACCTCATAAAAATATTCCAAATCAACATGAAAGGTTTAAATACAATAATTTCAATAATTCATGAGCACATATTTTGTAAAATGAAGCCAAAATAAAAATATATTAAACCTAGAACTATCTTCAAGCACCCAATAACTTCAAGAATCACAATAGCTTATGCATACATATACATCAAATTGACATCAAACTAGGCATGTTATACAACATGATAGCATGATGTAAAATAAATATATGAAATAAGAATAGGACTATGAAAACAACATCAATAAAAACCATGAAAACTACAAACTTTCCTTAGATATACGGCTTTCAACAAAACTATTCAAGTATAATTGTAAATCCATTATGAAATTCAATTTATAACACACATAATAAAATCCTTAATGTATTTAACTTATTTCTTTGAAATAAATGAACTCAATGCTCAAAGACTTTAAATATGCAAGAAAATCACTTTTAAACTCTGCTTATTGAATGATAACAAAATATTTCAACAACATTCTTATTTTAAAACAAAAATTCTTATCTTTTAACCATAATTAATTTGTTTGGATAAAAAAATCATGTCGAAAATAAATGTACACAAGATAAAATACTAGTACCCACATACATATTTATTTTAAAGGATAAATCAGAAGACTGTATACATACCTACCACTATCTAGATACAAAAAATGAGATGTTTTAACCCAATTCTCTCATTTCACTTTTAAAAACCAAACCTGTAGAGCTCTTCTTCCACACAGAGCTTGAAAATAATGAGTCTCAAATGACAAAATACAATATTTCAAGGTGGAGTAACCTCAAAGAAATTCCATTAATATAGTTGGGTGACATGTCCAACAAGTTACTAAAAGGTTAAAACCACCAACGAATATGCCAAAATGAATAGCCAAAATAATCACCAAAACACTACAAAAAAAATAGTTCTTACTAATCTTCATACCACCTTTTTCCCACTAAAAAAAAAATATTCAAATACAAATTTAATTTTCCTCAAGATATACAATTTCAAATATCTCCAAATTGAATCAATGAATTAAATGACATAATACTAAGGCTTCATTGATGTAATCATAAATAACATGAAGAACTAACCATTTAAAGTCACAACTAAGCATTTACACTTATGTAAATGTCCTTGATGCTAATGTCAACTAGGGTAATTTTTATAATTAATAATAAATTTTAATATACCAAATTAATAACTACCACATGAAAATTTTATATCAATATCACCAAGTGCTATATCGATGTATTATAATTGTTTAAAATTCCTTTAAAATATAACATCAATAGCATTATAAGTTGTAAACCAGAGTATACAAAATGAAATATATCATGATAGAGATGTTAGATATGCTTAAAATATGACTTATTCAAGTTAGTATGTGAATGTTTAATCAATACATATAAATTGTGTCATGAGAAAGTAAATTTGTGAATAAGCTATACTATCATTACCAATAAAAACTTATTTATGATTTCATATATGTTCTAAACTTTTATGATTCACACCATAGATAACTCTTAAAATAGAAAAAAGGCCCTATTGGTGCCTCTAGATGTACCACAATATTCCTTAGTGTTCAAACAAAACTTCTCATTTTAGAATTCTAGGAACTTAGAGTATGAGTAGCAGGTTTTGGCAACTTATGTTACCTGTGGTAAAATAGCAACAAAGAAATGCTTAATTGTTCCAAAAAATTTATATCAATTGGTGGTTGGGGTCCACCATGGACTAAATATTTTCAAAGTGGAATTATTTATGCTAATACTTAGTGGATTATGATCAAATCCTAAAGTACAAACTAATTTAAATGGATATTTACAATGAAATTTAAACTACAGTGGCCTGGTTAAAAAGGAGCAAAAGAAAAGAGTAGAGCAGGAAGAAAGTGAGTGATTTATTTTCTTAGCCTCAAGCATTATGACAAAGTCTCAATCACAATTGAGTATACATTAAAACCAATATATAGTGAAAAATAACCTGAGTTTATATCTCACTACACACTAGGCAAAACATCAAAGGATGATGTAAAGAATTACAAGTAAGAACTAAATTTAATTTAAATATTTGCTACCATAATCAAATAACATTATCACATCTAGATATAGATAGAAATGAAATGAAGAAAATTCAAAATCCTCCAACTAATCTAGCATAAGCACAAATTACAAACCCTATAACTAAAGATGGAACTTAAAATAAATAGAAACTATTCAAATTTAAGACTTCAGATTAGTAATTGAGAGAAAGCCATATAAAAATTGACACAAACAAATTTGGACAATCCTTTCAAAATTCTTTTATTGTATTAATTTCTCAAAATTCACAAAATTTTCTCAAAATTATCTCCCCTACAAAATGGTAGTACTACCTTTTATAGAAAGACAAGGCAATATACCAGTCAGTTATAAAATACAAATTACAAAAGGATGGCTATCCTTTTTGGTAAGTTCTAGAATATATTTGCTTTGTCAAATTAGACTGACCTAGAGGTAAATATGCTAAAATAATAGCATATATCTTTACAAAAGAATATTACCTTTTTAAATATTATAATGTTTTTTTCAAAGAGAAATATCAATTAGCTAGTGAACCCATTACCAAGGGACTCTCATGTTGTTCTTGCAGAAGCTCCATTGCCATTTTATGTTTTTTTTTACTAGATCCAAATCTACAGTAGGCTTTAGGAGGTAGACATCCTCTTCATCAACTAATTCATCAAGGTCTCTATCATCCTTTGCCATAGCTTCTTTGATGTTCCTAGCTTCTATAATCTTTTCCTCAGCTATGAATATCATGCCCATAATTCTAATATTGTCACTACCATATTGGCCCTAGCTTTTTCTCTTGACCTCCTGTATCACCAAAATAACTCTATTTGTATACTCCTCATCTTTAATAATTCCTATGGATATGGAGCTTGTAGGATTAGCTAGGTTAGTGCCCAGGAGTTGCTCAATTCTAGTAATTAGCTCTCCATCATCAACCAAGAGTTTATCCAAACCCTTTGTCCACACACTTAGACTTTGAATCTTGTCCACCACTATTCCCAATATAGCATTTAGGTGGGTTAGGCTAATGGTTTTGAACTTAGTAATTCTATTCCTAATCAGAATGCTGATGAGATCCCTTGTTTTTACCTCTGCATCCTGCCACTCTTTCATTAATCCTTTATCCACTTCATTATGTTGGCTCAATGCATCTTGTCTTAGATTTATTGGCTTTAATGAGTCAAACATGTCAAAAAAGGATGCTTCAAACATATTTATTATGGATTTAAGAATTAATAGGATAACTTAGGTCTCTAATTTATCCTTTTCCTTTTCCAAGTTAACTATCCTTTACTTCATTCCTCTAATCTCAACTCTGACTTGAGTTGAATGAGCTTCAACTAGTCTCTCAACATCTTCTTCATGGATGGGTAGTTCACCAGGCTACTACCCTCCAAATAAGGTTAGGCCTAAAAATGGCTCAACCTTTTATAAGCTAAACTCCTCAGTTCCCACCATGGTTGTTCTTGTAGTCACTCTCTCTAATCTAGATGTTTCTAGATTGATTGCATAATGGCAATTAGATCTATGTATTTTGG
Organism: Torreya grandis; assembly: GCA_037957365.1. NCBI lineage: Eukaryota > Viridiplantae > Streptophyta > Pinopsida > Cupressales > Taxaceae > Torreya > Torreya grandis. The sequence continues at coordinate 1,989,581 of JARHVA010000842.1, forward strand.
AGGTTTTGGGACCTCAACTCTTGTGCTGATTGATGCTCTCAGAGCATCCACTTTCTTTCTTTCTAACCCTGTAGTGGTCACTATCCTTATTTTTTCTTATTCTTTTATCAAGGCCCTGATCCATGTCTTGATGTCATCATGCGCATCATAGTTAACAGTCTTTGTCAAGGCCCATGAGTGGGACAAAGAGAGAATCTTCTAAAAAAATTCATAAATGAACCAATCAAGGATGATTGGTCCATGGATGGGGAACCCATCACTAAAAAGGTTGACTTCACTCATGAGGTGAGTGAGAGTCAACCTTGGATTGTTTGATCCAATAGGGACTAATGACAACTCTACCTCTCTCTTCTTTTTAGGTTCAGTTAGGACTATGTCAAGAGAAAATTCATTCCCTCTCTCTTTCTCAAGCTCCCCTACTTGGGCTTATGACTCTTCAATATGTTCCTATTCTTCATTAATGCCATATGCCTTAGCAAGAACTCTGAGGGCATCCTCCACTATTTCATTTGGTTCTAAGGAAATCATGTCCAAGTGCTCAACTAGAGATGTTGGTCTTTGAGGCATAGTTGAGGATGAGGGTCCCTCTCTAGGTCTCTCTTCTAACTTTTCTTTACTATGTCCCTATATAGTATGCTCTTGGGGTTGTTTGTTCTCTACTTGTGGTTAATCTTGAGGGGGCCTTGAAGGTTCAGGCAGCAAATAATATTGAAGGGGTCCAATTTTCCATATATCCCCTAGTGGATTTTCATCACTATTTAGTATGTGTTCAAGTTTAATGTCGTATTTCTTGAGCCTAGTCAACACTTCCTTAAAATTGTGTGCCTTGATATATATGGTGTCATGGACACCAAGTTGATGCATATACAATAGTTTGGGCAACTGCCTAGATTTCAAGTGTGGGGCGACTATGTTATTGGGGTCCCACATCTTCAACTCATCAAGTTGTAATCTAAATGAATCTCTATGTCTAGCCACAATGCTCACATGATCCCAATTATACAATATGGTCCTACCAATAGTTAAAGGGAAAAAATGTAGAAGGCCTTTTCTCTTGTCTTTGTAAACTCTATCCATACTATTAATGAGTTAGTATGCAATTTCTTACTCCACAAACTTGGTGGAAACATAGGTAGGTAATTTGTAGGGTTGGATCAAGGTTCCCTCAATCTTTATCACTATACAATCTAAATATAACCAGATGTCTCTTATTAGATCCATATATGTTTTAATTAAAGGGTTAACCATAGCTATAAGGAGTCCTATATTGGCTTCTACCAAACAAATATATACATAATCACAAATGAATTGGATGTTATGTCTATACTTGAATATATATGTAACTTTAAGTAGTGGTGGGAGATCATGATTTTGCCCTTAAGTGACCAATTCTTGATGTGAGGGATCTGGATGGAGGCCACTAGGGTGTCTAAAAAATAAGACATCATAAAGAAATGGGTGTTAGTATTTTTATTTGTGGCTATGAATTTTCTTTCCAAGTGTATTCTAATGATCTCCCCAATGGGAGGAGTGAGATATTTTTCTATGATAAAGTAAACATAAGAAACCCAACTTTTATTGACAAATGTGGTGAAAGGGGCTCTAGATATCCTATTTAGAAAGTTCATGATCACCTTTACTCCCTCTATAAACTATAAAATTATGATGTTGCCATCAAGGTCTCTAATCACATGGTTTCCTTGGAGTAACCATGGCCTTAGGATGGTGGCCAGATCATTCTTATTGGTCCATTCCTTAATGATGGGTAAATCCACTTGGGTTTTTGGGATTTTATAATAATTCTCAAAATCTAGGGGAAAGACAAATGAAATTATTCTAAAAGTTATTTTGTGGATAATAAAACCATGTTCTAACCTACAATCTTTGACAATGGTAGCAAGGATGTTGATACAGTGGATTACCTCTAACTTGGTAGCTACATGGTGGAGGCTAGCCATTTTAACTACAACTAGGTCATAGTACCTCCTACTCACCATGGAAATTATTTGTTCCTCTTTATTGATGGATTGCATTTTTTTGATGGTCTAGAAGAGCTCAGACCAGTTCTTATTACTAGTGTTCAAGGTCATGGTGTCTAAGTCAAACTCCTTGAAAACCATAGCCTCATGATCTATAGATAGATATAACTCTTTATCATCTCTCAACTATTTCTTCTGAGTTGTCATGGATACCAAGCTTTGAAAACTACTCATAACTATATTACAAGTGATATCTAGTTAATTATGTCATGCTCAAATCATAATTGAACTTTTTTAGCTTTACCCTTATGAATCTAAATTCACTTTAAGGCCTTTTATGTAAGATTTAGGGTTTTGAATCTTTAATGGTGAAGGATGTATCTAGACTTTAGCTCATACATGCCTTAGATTTGATTCAAACTTTTGATTTTATATATTTGCATTTGTGAGAACACAAGATCTTAGTTTTTGTCATTTTGTGCTTACATGGTGCTTATTTGGCATCTATCTAGCACTTTTAGTGGAATTTTTCATAAATACCTTTGAGCACTAGCCATTGGCATTTAAAAAATGTCTTTTTTCTTCGCACCATTGGATCAAGATCCTAGGATCAATGCAATCCATTGATCATGATATGTGTCCCTATTTTTTATTGGTTGCCTTGATATCAATCCCTATGGTTATGCCACTTGGCACCTCCATAGGATGTTTGAGATTTGTATCCTAAAATAGTTTCTTAGTGAATGCACATCACACATGTGTCAAACCCATAGGATTTCATAGCACTATTGAATAGTCATCGATGATTTTTCACCATTGGATTAAGATTCATGATGAATCACAAATTGTTATATCCTATAAGACGCACAAATGTTAACTAGCACATAGTTATACCTAGGACTTAGGTTAAAATGTTTTTATCTAAGTCCATTCATATTAATGAATATGAAAAACTTAGGTTAAATATTTTTATGTTAAGTTTTAAAGCATAATATCAAAGTGACCCCTTGAATGACATAAACAAATGCCCTCTTTTCCTAAGCAAAATGTTAGATGGGCTTGAATTTGAAAGTCTCACATATGTCAATGATAGACACATGGATGTCAAATGAAGTTTGTAAGAATGTCAAATTTAAGCCCATGAAGTTCTTATGTTCTAACGAGAAAGTGCCACATGGTGGCTTCATGGTGTTACCTAGGCCTTTGGAACCAACTCGCTCCATTTGATCAAAAATCATGATGAAGTTATAACCATTAATTGTAATATAAATAGTTGCATGCCATTGGCCCAATTTAATATGTGAGACCCTTTATTTTTATTCTTTGAATATGGAAGTGCCACATGGTGACTTCAATGAGCTATATGTACCTTGACTTCTCAATGTTTGCCTTACTTCATCTAATCCTTGGTCTTGATGAAGCACAAGCTATCAATTAGGATCTAAATCCTTGCTCATGATTGGTTTTAGGGGCTAAGTGGTCAACTTTGTCAGGTCTTCCTTTCTCCATTAGATTGAAAGGTGTGAGGAAGTACAAATTGTTAGATCCTATAAGAAGCAAAGAAATTAAGTCAAGACCCAAAACAAAATAAATACTTAGGCTAAAGTGTTTAGATTAAGGTCCCATTTGTGCTAATAAATATGATGAGGCCTTAGTATTAAAACTTTAGGATAATATGTTAAAAAACAGACCATGCTAGACAAATATAAAGGGGACCCTATTAGTATAGAATATAGAAAGGACCCTACAAAAATGAACATTAGCCTTAGTTAGAAATATAAATAACAAAGGGGGAAAATAATAAAGGGGACCAAACATATTTTTGGGCTAAGGTTTTAGTCACGTTAAAAAACATGACTAAGCTTCAACATGAAAATTGTGTTCAAGTCCAAAATAGATTTAAAATGTTTCCATTTATTTATTCTCACCAAGTTTTAAATTTGAACTAAGGGTTTATGCCAGGGATTTACAACATGAATCCATTAGTAAGGAATCTATGAAACCTGAAACTATAAGAATATGAAGACCACTTATTAGCAACATTAGGAAAACTTAAAGAAACCCATAAATCAGTAGACCAACCTTATAAAGTGGATGATCTTCAAATTCTAATGATATTCAAAATAGGCCATGTTTTCAGGGTTAAGCTTCTAAATATCTCAAGGTTCCTAATTTTCAAAAATGGGGGTTTGTTGACCTCAACAAATAGCAAATTTTGGGGGAAACATAGTACTATGTTATAATTTAAAGGCTTTGGTTTAGACAAATAACTAGGTCATCCACTCTACTTAATTAATGTCATTTTCTAGATCAATTTATGGTTGAAAGAAACCTTTCACTTGTAGAATTAGGGTCAAACATCAAAACATAGCCATGTTATGTGTGTGTTTTGATTCCACTTACTATTTGCCATGGGATTCAAGAGATAACTTCTAGGTTTCATATCCTCCATCATTAACACTAACTTGGAGCATGTTTAGGTGTCCATTAAGAACCATGCTTCTAGTTAAAGGAAGGCTTGGACATAGATTTATTTCCATCCATGCATCCATTGCCCCGATAGATATGCCTTTAGATCCACTCATAGTCTTGTTCCACTACTAGCTAGGTGCCCATAGCCCTGATGAAGGTTACTAGAATCACCTATGCTTGAAAAATCTTTTCATTTTGAATTGCATTCTTATTTTTGTATTCTTAGATCTTTTTTGCTTTCAATAAGGTTGGGAACCAGGTTAGCCAAGTTTACAAATTTGGTCAAGTGTTTGATCCTTAGAAAATCACCGATAGTTGCAACTATTATCCTAGGCAAAGATGTTTATTAAGTGCAAGTATGATTGTGTCTCAACAAATTGAAATTTCATCCATAAGTGAAAATATTATTAAAACCAAATTTAGGTCAAGATAATGCTTAAGTTATCATTAAATAGTTGTCCTCTTTAATTAGTCTTTACCAATTTCTTCAAATAATAACATGAGGCTCACATTTCAAAACCATGGTCAGCATATATATTATGTTCATACCTACACTCTTGATCTATGTAAATTCAAGTAAAATAAATAAAATTTGAACTCAAGGTTGTCCAAAAGGACTTATTTGAATCAAGGAATAAGGCCACACAAAAAACATGCAACAATGTAAGACCTAAATGGAAAAAAATAAATATACACATGCTTATGTACAAACTAGGGATAGGAAGAAAAAGCTGAAAGAACTAACTAGCCTACCTACACTAAGCCTAACCATCTTATAGTTTTACTCCATAAAGACTTTAGGGGAGTATAAATGAAGTAATGCTTGAGGTACTACCCATTAGTGGAAAGTGTGAACTCTGCTCCTTGTAAGTATTTGATCATAAAGGTTTTGTCTCCCGATGTGCTTACAATCTGGTAGGGGCTAATCCATAAAGGTGTGAACTTTCCATGCTTGCCCTTAGGCTTAGATGCTTTGTCCCATAGGAGAACTAGGTATCCTTGTCTAAACACCTTTATCTTTGACATTTTTTCAAACCACCTCTTCACTATGGTCTAATGTCTATTGAATTCAGTAAAAGCTTGCTCCCATGCATCTTCCATCTGGATGATGTCCAACAATCTTGAATTTGTAAGTTTTTTATCCTCTTCCATATATTCCTACATTAATTTGTATGTTGGAAACTTGAGAGTGATAGGAAAGATAAGATCTTAACCATACACCAAAAGGAATGGTGATGCTTTTAAGGCTTGCTTGATCCTTATTCTATCAGCCCATAGGGCATACTTAAGAAGCTTATGCCAGGTCTTGGGCTTGTTTTTAACAAACTTCTTGATTTCCTTCATTAAGTTATTGTTGGTAGACTCAGACACTCCATTTCCTTGGGGGTAATATTTGGATGAGAACTTGATATAAATGTCATTATCATAAGCCCATTCTATCATCTCAATAAATATAAATATAGAACCATTATCACACACTACAGAGACTAGAGTTATAAATCTAGCACAAATGTTCTCCTCTAAGAAATTGATCACTTCCTTTATCCTTCATTATTTGGTGGATCCAACTTTATCCCACCTTATGCAATAATTTGTGGTATTCAAGATGAATTTGTGACCTTTAGATGAATCATGGTTAATCACCTCCATAAATTCCAACCCCCATTATGAAAATGGCTTATCAATCATAACTGGTTGCAAAGGCATTACTACCTTATGCTCTTTAGTACTAAAGATCTGGCAAGAGTGACACTTCGTCACATGCTTATGAGCATCCTTGAAAATAGTTGGCCAATAGTAGCCAGCTCTTAGGATCTTATGGGTTGTACTCTTCCCAGATGGGTGTCCATTTCCAAACCTTTCATAGAAATTGCTCATGATTTGGGTAGCTTCCTCTTTTGAGACACATATCAAATAAATCCCTTCAAACTCCTTCCTATATAAAATCCCATTTTTGATCAGATAATGGGTTGTTTTGAGTCTCAAGGCCCTCTTTTTTTCCCTTGTTAGTCCTATAAGACAAGTACCATTAATTAGTAAATGAATAAGAGAATCATACCATTCACTATCTTGAAAATTATACTAATCTACTTGCATAATACTTAGCTTGGGGATGGTATTAGAAATCATTTGGATCAAACCTTGGCACCTTACTATTTTTTCCATTTTCATTTTTATGGCATACTCTTGAAGACTGACATTCATTTACCTCTCCATTCTCCAAGCTCATTCTAGCTCAATATAAACTTTGTGGCAAGGTTAGGTAGGATAGCATTCACCTTATTTCTAAGGATATAATCCCTAAATTTCTTCATTGTCTTAACCAATGCATATGTTTGTTTATTAATCAATGAATAGTCAAACTCAACATTCTTAAAGTTATTACTCATGAAATCTATTGGATAATCACATTCATAAACTTTTTGAGTTAAAAATATAGCCATAATATGGTCAAATGCAAAAGAATAGAGATAGAATTCTTTTGAAAAGTTGGGACTTATCAGGACTAGAGCTTGGCTAATGGTTTCCTTAATATCATTAAATGCCTTACTATACTCCTCATTTCAAGTGACCCTTATTCATCATGTCATTCAATGGCTTGAAAATCTTTGCAAAGCTAGAAATAAACTTTCTTACAAAATTTATCTTACCAAAAAATAACTTTAGCTCTTGTCTACATTTTGGAGGCTCTATTCTAGATATACCTTCCACCCTTTTAGGATATATAAAGATCCTATCCTTAATTATGACATGACCCATAAATTTGCCTTCAATAACATAAAAGATATTTTTCTTGGGGTTTAGATATATTCCATACCTTTGACATCTCTCAAATACTTTTTGTAAATGCATAAAGTGATCTTTTTTATTTTTAGAAAAAATGGTTAGATCATCCATATATATAATGATACACTTACCTATCAGATCTTGGAATGCATGGTCCATGGCCCTTTGAAAATTAGCTCTTGAATTTATTAATCCAAAAGGCATCATTTTGTTTGTGACGGTCCCCTATTTGGTTTTGAAGGTTGTTTTCATACTATCTTCCCTGTCAACCAACACCTAGTTATAACCCAAAAATCCATCAAGAAAAGACATCATAACTAAACTTGAAATGACTTGAATCACCTGGTCAAGAGAAGGAAGAGGATAGTTATATTTTTCAAATATTTATTCAAATTTATAAAATCAATTCACAGCCTAATCTCACTATTCTTCTTTTTTACTGGCACTAAGTTGGCCACCCAAGTAGAAGGCCTAATGGGAAACATAATTATAACATCTAGTAATATCTTGACCTCCTTGAAGATCATTGGTTCTAGGATAGGGTTCATAGGCTTTTGCTTTTTTCTGAAGGGTTTACAACTTTCTTTTTAGGGGAATAGTATGGGTGATGAATCTTGGATCAAATATATTTAAGTCATCATAACACCAGGCTATGACATCCTTATAGTTGGTTAGCAACTCTTTAGCCTTCTTGTTCTTATTATTAGTGAAATATTTCCCTACATTAACTAGCTAGAGTTAATCTTGGTGGTGAAGATCCATTTCATTTTAGTCCTTCCCACTTACCTTAGTAATATTAGAAACCTCAGTTAACTTATCTTGATCAAATAGCCTCTCTAAGGAAATCATGCCTTTGGGAATTTTATTTTCATTTAGCTAAATGAATTTACCATCAAATATGTCCTCCTTAAGTGCATTTTCATCAGTCTCATCAACAATCTAAGCCTCAAATGCTCTAAAATTAGTCTTGAAATCTAAGATCTATTTAGCATCACTAAAGACTTAAAAATGATTTAGATTATCAGGGACTAAAGGACAATGCATAATATCAATGTTGAAGTTAGGTGAGTCTTGATTGGGCATGAGATTGGCTATAGCAGATGCCAACTTATCAGAATCTTGGTTCTCCTCCCTTGGAATGGAAATATTTCAAAAAGAATTGAAAGACTCAATTAGGTCCTAGACCCTAAACTTATACCTCTTAAGGTATGAGTGTTTACATTGATATTTTCTTCTCACTTGGTTGACTAGTAGTTCAAAGTCACCATAAACTAGTAGTTCTTTGACCTTGGTTTTTATATCAAATTGTAGCCTAGGATGAGGGCCTCATATTCATCAAAATTATTGGTGTAAGGGAATTGGAGTCTCTAAGAGGAATGGGATTTCTTATCAATAGGATCAGTAAGGACAATACCAACCTTAGACCTAGATTTAAACCTAGCTACATCAAAACGTAACTTTCATAGTCCAAGAATAACATGAGTACTCTTGGTATCACATATCTTTATAGCTTCTAAGGTAAAATACCCTAAGTTTGAGTCAATAATGTTAACCCTTTCATCAAAACATTGTACTCAGTGATCATGTGCTTCATCATTGGCTCCTTCTCAACCCTAATATAGTTTGGAATTCCCTTTTAAGGCAGCCATAAATGTGAAAAATATGTGGACATATATCCATTCAAAGCTTTGGTCCATTCCCTACTTAACAAGATTCCATACACATCAGGAATGTCAACAACTTGGATATCAATAAATTATTATACTCTAGGATCAAAATCCAATTGCATATAAACATTTAATGTTTCCCCAACTACCTTGACTTTAGATTTGTCTAACTGAGTTACAACTCTATTAGACTTAATAGGAGTCAATCCAAGTTGTTTGCAAATACCTACTAGCATGATATTGGTAGATGTACTAAAACCCAATAATAAATGGTACAAATTCTTACAAAACATCCTAGTTATGAGCAAGAAAGGAGAAGATTCTACCTTCACTTTATGTATAGCCATATTAACATTGTCAGCCCAGGGTGGTTTGTTGTATTTCTTTGATAATGATTCTAGTAGGAGGTCCCTTTGCTCTATGATCTATGTCAATTCATGTAATGTGATATTATCTTTTATTTTCATGTCCTTAATAATATTATAACAAGTCATTTAAATAACTAGGAATATTGACATTAGGCTTAGAATTAATCCCTTTGGTTGATTCTAGATTATTACTTGAAGAAGTGTCTAGATGAGTTCCAAATTTTTTTGGAGGTATTAAGGTAGTTAAGGGCTACCTCTGCTCTCTATTCCTCAAAGGATAATTTTTCTTTAAGAATTGTTGGAAGGCCTAGATCTCCTCAGGGACACCATCAGGTTCATTCTCCTCTTGAAAGAGGAAATCAAAAGTCTCTGCCACGAAGGCTTAATCAGATGATTTTGATTCAGAAGTACCTAAACCACTATCCTTATTAGGGACCACTTCAAATGTGTCTAACTCCTCTATAAAATCCTCAAAATCATTAAAAGACTCAATACAATCAATCTCTCCATGCTTGGTTGTACAATGCACTCTAAAATAATCAGGTAATGCAATATCATCAAGATTGATGTTCATAGTCCTCTTTTTAGAGGATGGTTCATTATTCTTATTATTATAGAAACTATCATTCTAAAATATATTTTTTGGCTTATTAAACCTTTGAAATGAGAATTTTCTACCAAAGATCTCAACAATGTTGCCAACTTAGTTTTGTAGTTGAAGAACATTAGTGCTTAACTTTTGGACCATCTTTAAGATAGACTCATTCTCATTCTTGAAAGTTTTAGAATTATGTACCTAATTGTTTTTAGTACTAGTATATGGTACTAAAGTTCTTTGATCATTTGCATTGAATCCATTAATGGCAGTAAGACTCAAGAATCCTAAGTTCTAACTGGGAGTTGATTCATGGCTAGGATATTCTGGTTATTGTTGGGGAAGATGTTTAGGATGGGCATATGTGGATTGATGTTTGGAATAGAGAAGGTCATTTGTCCTTAGGGCTGTATTTGATCTTTGATGGTCACTACCTCATAATAAGCTCTGAATAATGAAGTTATATATGGCATAGATATTTTCAAAAATATAGAGGTCATGGTATTTACTACATCCTTATATATTTATAAAGCTAAAATATCATCAAGTTTATAAGGTTTTATGGTCCTACTATACATTTTCTAAAACCTAGCATTAAAGGACCTTATAGACTCACTTGCATCCCTCCTGATGGTGGTGAATTAATGGTATATGACACATGGACTAATAATTTTACCAAACTGGTCTATGAAAACATTGTTGAAACTATCCCACCTAGTAATATAATTATCAAGAAAATTGATGAACCATTCATAAGTAGCATCTTTAAATGTAAAGTGAAACAATTTTAATGTCACATCTTCATGCACAACATTTAGCAACCTTAAAGCATCTTTAAAATATTTGATGTGCTCTTTAGTATTTACAATACCAATTAGACTAAATGTTGGTAAGTACTTTTTAGGGTTATGTTGGAGATAATGTACCACACTTGGGACATTGATTAAAGAGTATCCCAACCAAGCCATACCTGGATGAAGATGGAAGGCAAAGGTACCTTGAAGAGTTGAGGTTGGCAAAGATTTGGAACATCTATGCCTACCTTTATCTTGCCTAGTTCTCCTATGGACTTCAAGCTCAATGAGAGGCTCTCTTATCTTTAAATATGATCTTATCTGAATCCTTGGTAATTCTAGCTTTAAATAGTGATGATCCTATTTGAAATATGATGTATCAAACAAACCTTTATAAAGAACAAGGATTAAACTTGCACATTAAGCTCATTTTTTAAAGATTGTGTAAAGAATAGAAAAGGATGTAAATCTTTGACTTAGCTAGCTCAAAGATGTGTCTAATTATGCAAATATGGTCTATCTTTATAAGTCCAAGCTTAAATAAACTCAAATCCATGATATATAGACCTATCTTTGATCAAAATATGTCATCCTAACCTCAAATACTATGGATTCTCAAGTCTCAAGCTATCTTTACCAAAAACAAGCATCAAACATCAAATAACTTTGATCTTTGTCTAAAGGAAGCATAAACATAGGTCAAAGACCACAAAGATCAATGATCTTTATACTTCTAAGTGAAGAATCACTCAAAATCAAAAAGATAACATCAATCTTAGATCAAAACACACTAAGATGAACAAATATCCAACTAATTTATAGAGATTGGCCCTCCTTCTAGTGCTAATAGGACTTTTTGATACCTCTAGATGTACCATAAGAGTCCTTAGTGTTCAAATAAAACCTTCTCATTTTAGAATTCTAGTAACTCAGAGCATGAGTAGTAGGTTTTGGCAACTTATGTTACTTATGGTGAAATAGTGGTGAAGCAATTCTTAATTGTTCCATAAAATTTATATTAATTGGTGGTTTGGATCCACCACGGACCAAATCTTTCCAAATTTTAAGTATCTATGCTAATACTTAGTGGACTATGATCAAAGCCTAAACTACAAACTAATTTAAATGGATATTTATAATGAAATTTAAACTACAGTGGCCTAGTTAAAAAGGATAAAAAAAAAAAGAGTAAAGCAATAAGAAAATGAGTGATTACTTATCTTAACCTCAAACATTATGACAAAGTCTCAATCACAATTGAGTATACACTCAAACCAATATATAGTTCAAAATAGCCTAAGCTCAAATCTCACTACACACCAAGAAAAACCTTGAAGGATGATGTAAAGAATTATAAGTAAGAACTAGATTTACTTTAAAGATTTACTACCATAATCAAATAGCATTAGCACATCTAAATATAGATCAAAATGAAATGAAGAAAATTCATGATCCTCCAACTAATCTAGCATAAGCACAAAATAGAAACCTTGTAATTAAAGATGCAACCCATAATTCATAGAAACTATTCAAATTTAAGAATTCAAACTAACAATTGAGAGAAAGCCATATAACAATTGACACAAACAAATTTAGACAATCCTTTCAGAATTCTTTGATTATATTAATTGGTCAAAATACACAAAATTTGCTCCAAATTCTCTCCCCTATAATATGGTAGTACTACCTTTTATAGAAAGACAAGTGAGTATACTGGTTAGTTATAAAATACATATGTATAAAAGTAAAGATAGTTATCCTTTTTAGTAAATTATAAAATGCATTTTCTTTATCAAATTAGACTGACCTAGAGGCAAATATGCTAACAGACTAACATATACCTTTATAAATGAATATTCCCTTTTCAAATATTACAATGTTTATTATAAAAAATTATCAATTAGCTGGTGGGCCCATTGCTGAGGGACTCTCCTTTTGGTCTTACAAAAGCTTCATTACCCTTTAATGTTATTCTTTGACCAGTTTTAAATCTACAAAAATATTTAGGAGGTAGACATCCTCTTGATCAACTAATTCATTGAGGTCTCTAGCATCCCTTACCATAGCTTCTTTTATGCTCCTAGATTCTATAATCATTTCCTTAGCTTTAAAGATCATGCCCATAATTCTAATGTTGTCACTACCAGATTGGCTCTGGCTTTTGCTATTGACCTCCTACATCACCAAAGTGATTATGTGTTTATACTTCTCATCTTCAATAATTCTTAGGGATGTGGACTTTGTAGGATTAAATATCATAGTGCCCAAAAGTTTATCAATTCTAGTAATTAGCTCTCCATCATCAGTCAGGACTCTATCCAAACCCTTTGTCCACACACTTAGACTCTAAATCATGTCCACCACTATTCCTAATATAGCATTTAGGTGGGCTAGGATAATGGTTTTGAACTTAGGAATTCTATTCTTAATCAAAATTTTGATGATATCCCTTATTTTTACCTATGCATCATGCCACTCTGTCATCAATCCTTTATCCACTTCATTTTGTTGGCTCAATGCATCCTATCTTAGCTTTATTGACTTTAATGAGTCAAACATGTCAAAAAAGGATACTTCAAACATATTTATTATGGATTTAGGAACTGATAGGATAGTTTGGGTCTCTAATTTCTCATTTTCCTTTTCCAAGTTAACTATCATTTGTTTCATTCCTCTAATCTTAGCTCTGACTTGAGCTGAATGAACCTCAGCTAGGCTCTCAACATCCTCTTTATAGATGGGTAGTTCACCAAGATACTACCATCCAACTAGGGTTAGGATTGAAAATGGATCAACCTTTTGGAATGTGAACTCCTTAGTTCCCACCATGGCTTTTCTTATATCACTCTCTCTAATCTAGTTGTCTTTGGATTGAATTACATAGTGATAATTGGCTATATGTATTTTGGAGGTTCTGGGACCTCAACTCTTGTGTTGCTTGATGCTCTTGGAGCATCCACTTTCTTTCTTTCTAACCCTATAATGGTCACTATCCTTATTTCTTCTTCTTATTTCATCAAGGCCCTAATCCATGGCTTGATGTCACCATGCACATCAATTTTAATAGTCCTTGTCAAGGCCCATGAGTGGGATAAAGAGGGAATATTCTACATTTTCCCATAAATGAACCAATAAGGGATTATTTTTCCATGGATGGGGAAATCATCACTAAAAAGGTTGAATTCACTCATGGGGTGAGTGAGAGTCAACCTTGGCTTCTTTGATCCAATAGGGACCAATGCTAACTTTGCCTCTCTCTTCTTTTTGGGTGCTACTAAGATTATGTCAAGAGCAACTTCCTTCCCTTTCTCTTTCTCAAGATCCCTTGATTAGGCTTGTGCCTCTTTAATATGTTCCTCTTCTTCATCAGTGTCATATGTCTCAACAATAACTCTAAAGGCATCCTACACAATTTCATCTAGTTCTAAGGCAATCATGTCCAAGTGCTCAACTGGAGATGCTAGTCTTTGAGGCATAGCTGAGGATGAAGGTCCCTTTCCAAGTTTCTCTTCCAAATTTTCTTTAACATGTCCCTATACAGTCTACTCTTGGGGTTGTTTCTTTCTTACTTGTGGTTGATCTTGAGGAGGCCTTTAAGGTCTAGGTAGTAAATGGTATTGAAGGGGTCCAATTTTCCATATGTCCCTTGGTGGCTTCTCATCACTATTTAGTCTGCAATCAAGTTTAATGTTGTATTCATTGAGCCTAGTCAACACTTCCTCAAAATTAGTGCCTTGATATATATGGTGTCATAGACACCAATTTGATGCATATACATTGGCTTGGGAAACTACCTAGATTTCAAGTGTGGGTTGATTGTGTTATTGGGGTTCCACATCTCCATCTCATCAAGTCATAATCTAAAGGAATCCCTATGTCTGGCCAAAGTTCTCACATGATCATAATTATACAATATAGTCCTACTAATGGTTAAATAGAAAGAATGGAGGAGGCCTTTTTTCTTGTATTTTCAAACCCTATCCACACTATTAATGAGTTGGTATGTAATTTATTTCTCTACCAACTTGGTGGGAACATAGACAGGTAATCTACAAGGTTGGATCAAGATTCCCTCAATCTTGATCACTATGCAATCTGGATATAACCATATGTCTCCTATTATCTCTACATATTTTTTAATTAAAGGGCTAACCCTAGGCATAAGGAGTCCTATAATGGCTTCTACCAAAAGTAGGATAGACACAATCATAGATGTATTAGATTTTATGTCTATACATGAATATATGTAGCTTTTAATAGTGGTGGGAGATCGTGAGTCTACCCTCAGGTGACCAATTATTGATGTGAGGGATCTGTATGGAGGCCAATAGGGAATATAACAAATAAGACATCATAAATAATTAGGTGCTAGTCTTTTTTTTATGCCTATGAATTATATTTTTAGGTGTATGTTGATCATCTCCCCAATGGGAGTGGGATATTTTTCTATCATAAAGTAAACATAAGAAATTCAAATATTATTGACAAATGTGGTGGAAGGGGCTCTAGATATCCTATTTATTAGGGTCATTATCACCCTAACTCCCTCTCTAAATTGGGCAATGGGGATGTTTCCAGTAAGGTCTCTTATCACATGGTTTCCTTAGAGTAACCATGGCCTTAGGATGGTGTCCAAATCATTATTAGTGTTCCATTAATTTATGGTTTGTAAATCCACTTGGGGTTTTAGGAGTTTATAATAATTCTCAAAAGTTAAGGGAGAGACAAATACAATTCTTCTAAAAGTTCTTTCATGGATAATCCAACCATGTTCTAACCTATAATCCTTGAAAATGGGAGCAAGGATTTCGATATAGTGTATTACCTCTAGCTTGGTGACTATATGGTGGAGGTTGGCCATTTGAACTACAACTAGGTCATTTTACCTCATGCTCATTATGGAAATCTTTTATTCATATTTAGTGTTGGCTTGCATTTCCTTGATGGTCTAGAAGATCTCAAACTAGTTCTTGTTGCTAGTGTGTAAGGCCATGGTGTCTAATTCAGTGTCTTTGAAAACCCTGCGCTCATGGTCTATGGATAGATACAACTATGTATCATCTCTCAACTATTTCCTATAAGCTACCATGGCTACCAAGCTTTGCAAATTTCTCATAATTAAATTGTAATTGATCTCTAGTTAATTATTTCATGCTCAAATCATAATTGAACTATTTTAGCTTTTATGCAATCAATCTGAGTTCACTTTAAGGCCTTTTATACAAGTTTTAGGGTTTTGAATCTTTGATGGTGAGGGTGTATTTCTTTGATGGTGAGGGTGTATTTGGACTTCATCTCATATTTGCCTTAGATTTTATTTGGACTTCCACCTTTATACGTTTGCATTTTTTAGCACATAAGATCTTAGTTTTTGTCATTTTTTCTTACATGGTGCTTATTTGGCATCTATCTAGCACTTTTCATGGCATTTTTCATAAATGCCTTTGAGCACTAGCCATTATCATTTTAAAAATGCCTTTTTTATTCATGTCATTAGATCAAGATCCTAAGATCAGCATGAGCCATTGATCATGATCTAGATCTCTATTTTTTATTGGCTACCTTTATATTAATCCCCATGGTTGTGCCACTTGGCATCTCCATGGGTTTTTCAAGCTTTGTATCCTACAATAGTTTCTTAGTGAACATGCATTTTCCACATGTCAAACCTATGATCTCTCATCACACTATTGAATAGTCATCAATGATTTCATACCATTAAATCAAGAGGTGCAATGAAGCATGAACTATTAGATCTTGTAAGATGCATGTATGTTAATTAGCGCATAGATATACTAAGGACTTATGTTAAAATATTTTTATCGAAGTCCATTCATATTAACGAATACAAAAAACTTAGGTTAAATCTTTTAATGCTAAGTTCTAAAGCATAATATCAAAGTAACCCCTCAAATGACATGAATAAATGTCATCTTTACCTAAGCAAAATTTTAGATGGGCTTGAATTTGATGATCTCACATACATCAATGATGGCCTTATGGATGTCAAATATGTTCAAAAGAATATCAAATTTAAGCTCATGAAGTTCTTATGTTCCAATGAGAGAGTTCCACGTGGTGGCTTCATGGCATTTCCTAGGCCTTTGGATCCAACTCACTCTATTTGATAAAAAATCATGACAAAGCAAGAACTATTGATTATGATACAAATAGTTGTATGTCTTTGGCCTATTTTAATATGTGGGACCCTTTGCCTCTAATCTTTCAGTACAAGAGTGTCACATGGTGACTTCATTGAGCTATATGAACCTTAACTTTTCAAAGTTGGCCTCACTTCATCTAATCCTCGATCCTAATGAAGCATGGGCCATCGATTAAGATCTTGATCCTTTCTCACTATTGGTCTGAGGGGATAAGTGGTCTAATTTTTTGGGTCTTCCTCACTCTATTGGATTGAAAGGTGCAAGAAAGTTTGAATCGTTGGATCCTATAAGAAGAAAGGAAATTAAGTCAAAACCCAAAACAAAATAAAAACATAGGCTAAGGTGTTTAGACTAAGGTCATGTTCATGCTAATAAATATAATGGGGCCTTAGTATTAAAACTTTAGGCTAAGATGTTAACAAAGGGACCATGTTAGATAAATATAAAGGGGACCCCACTAGTATAGTATATAAAAAGGACCCTACAAAAATGAACATTAGACTTAGTTATAAACATAAGGAACAAAGGGGGAAAATAATAAAGGGGACCAAACATATTTTTAGGCTAATTTTTTATTCATGTTAAAAAATATGACTAAGCTTCAACACAAAAATTGTGTTTAAGTCCAAAATAGATTTAAAATTTTCTCATCAATTTATTCCCACCAAGTTTTAAATTTGAACTAAGGTTTTGTGTAAGGGTTTTGGAACATGAATACATCATCAAGGAGTCTATGAAACCTAGAACTATAATAACATGAAGACCACTTATTATCAACATTAAGCAAACTTAAATCAATTCATAAATTAGTATACCAACCTTATAAAGTAGATGATCTTCAAAAGAAGCCATGTTTTCAAGGTTAAGATTCAAAATATCTCAAGGGTCTCAATTTTTAAAAATGGGGGTTTGTTGACCTCAATAGGTCCTTACAACAAAAGATAAAACTAATGAAATGCTATATTATCTTAATGGTATTATGAACATTTCAATCCATCAACACAACATATGTCACAACAAATATATGAATATAAGTAATTATTAAATAAATGTAAACAAGTTAGCCCCCACCAACAATTTTAGGATTTATGGCTCGGGCTATCATATGTGAGAATAGCATAAAAGTTTTTAAGAAGGGGTATTGAAATTTTTTGTAATATTGATGACCTTGCTAGCTAGTTTCACTTGTGAAATTGACTTATAATCATAATTTTTAAATTTGGAGATTTAGGAGTGTGATCCAAGCCAACTATTTCTTAATAATATATGTACAAACCCATTAAATATTTTGAAATCAAGGTATGTGTTGTTTGGCTAGAGTGACATAAAGAATAGGAAATATTTAAACATGGAAATTTACATTAAATGAAAACTAATACATTAGCCTAGAATATCAAATTGAAAATAAGTAATGTTTATAACAGTAGAATACTCAATATTTGTTTCTTTATAAATGATTGATCAAAATATTAAAAAATTATAAAATATTTGATAAGAAATACACAGATTAATATGTCAAAAAAAATTATCTTATCCTTCATAATGATGAAATCTCACAAATCTCAATGAGATAGTCAAACTCACACCAAAATAGAACAAAAAATAGTAGAAAGGAAACCAAAACAGAGTAAAATAGGAAAAAAAAACATATTAAAGACAAAAAAGGTAGCTAATTCAAGAAAATATTTAAATGATGACCATTAATTGAATAATGTAGCTAATTTTCATTGAGATGTTGAATATGAATTGCATTTTTACCAAGAAAAACAAGTATTTTTTATGGTCCAAGTTAAAGTGAATCAAACTTATGATGTTTCAAAAGTTTTTCATGGATGTTGTCCTAATACAAAACTAAATCACCTACTTATAAAGTCTTTTTTGAAACTTTCTTGTCAAATAAAATCTTAAGTTTCTCTTTAGCTCCTTCTATTTTTTACAAAATAATTACCTTTATTTCATCAAGGGCTAAGATGTCACTAAGTATTAGTTCTATAACACTAGTATTATTTGTTAGATATTAAAGAGTAGTCCTAGCATAAGTAATTTAAACCTTGATACATAAAGTAGATTCAAAATCATAAGCTTGAAAAAATGGAATATATCATGATACAACTTCACCATTATATATTTATCCCAAAATTCTTTGAACATTTTGATTTGCCATTTTTTTTTCCTTCAAAAACTAACTTTTTCATAATTGAGACTATACTTTTGTTATTAGATTCACCATGTCCATTTACTAGAGGATAATATTTTTAATAATGACCTTAAATAATTGAATAACATTGTAATAATTCTAAATAATCATTTTAAATGAACTAAGGACCATTATCAAATATTATCTCATAAGGAATATCAAATCTCAAAAAAAAAAAAAAAAAAATTATTTCAGATGTAACAAAAATTCTTAAATCCATAACTTTTAACCATTTATCAAAGTAATTAATAGTAGTTAAAATATACCTATGACCAACTAAATATGGAGGGTGGATGTTTGAAATAAAATCAATACCCCAGTTAGTTAAATTTTTTTTAGGTATAGTCGGGTTCAAAGGCATAGTTGGTAGTCAATCTCTACCAATGAAAAGCCAACATAGCATAATATAACTTGTAAAAATCTTGAAATAATGTAGGCCAATAATATCTTTCACCTAGGAGTTCATATGCATTATTTTTAACTACATAGTGTCCATTAAAACTATCTTCATGATAACCCATATGAACCTTTTAGGTTTGTTCATAAGTTAAATAACATAACACACCATCTCTATTTCTATAGAACCAAAAAAATTAGAACAAAATTAAATTTAAGGATTGAAATCTAAGTTCTTAACTTTTTCTCTTATCTAATGTATCATAACATGCTTGGTTTAGATAAATATAAGTCAAGTCATGATACCATTCATCCTATAAAAAATGAACAATCTCAATCATGTGTTTCAATTCATATGTTAAAATCTTTTGAAACATCAATAGCCTTCATGGTTTTGAAATGAGGTTTAACATGAAAATTATCATCAATTGAAATAACTAAAACATTTATTTTAGAGATCACATTTTAATCCAAATGTTTAGCTAAGTCATTTTATTGAATTGCTTTGGAAGTTTAAAATTAAAGATTACAATCTTGAATTTTAAAAATCCATTTTTTTAACCTTCCTTTGGATAGTTGGCTTATTTAAAATATAAGACAAAACATACATGTTGAAATGAAAAATAACTTTGTTTCCCATCAACAAGTATCTAAATTTATTTAAATATGAGATCAATGAGAGAGAAAAAAATCAATCAAAATATACATGATTTCATCATATCTATAAACTTAACTCATGTAGCTAATAGGTCTTTCCCCATGATAATGATCATGCTAATTATTTACAACACTTAGTTTCATTAACATACATAATTAATGGTTTGTTTGGATAAGGTTTAGAAATCTAATGAGCACTTATTTGGAGGTGGTAAATATTTGATATTTTTTATGCATTCATGGTGAATTGAAATTCCAAATTTTAAAATAATGTGACCTCATTTATATTTCCTTGGGTAACTCTAAAAACCAATTTCTTAGGATTGAGAGAAATATTATATTATCTTACACCTTGTAAAAATTTCACACAAATAATCAATGTGATTTTTTATCTTATTTCAATACATGTTAATATCATCAAAGTAGGCATGAATAATGATGTCATCAAGTCATCAAAATATAAATACATAACTCTCTAAAAAGTGGCAACTACATTCATTAAACTAAAGGGCATTCTATTAAAAATAAATATTCCTCTATGTATAGTAAACATATTTTTGTGTCTATCTTCTAGATTCACAAAGATATGATTACACAAATAAAATCCATCAAGAAGAGATATTATTTTAGACCTCGCAACCTAATATAAAATATGATCTATACTTGGAAAAGGAAAGTTATTTTTATCACTTTATCTATTAAAATCTCTAAAATATACACACAGATGAATATAACAATTGTTCTTCCTAATAGGAACTAAATTTACTACACAATCTGAATATCATATAGGAAAATAACACCACCATCTAAAATTTTATCAAGCTCATCATTTATGGTTTCTTCCAAAAAGGGGCTTATTATTATAACCATGTGCCTAACATGATTTATACCAAGTTTAATAGTTATGTCATGTTTTATTATTTTAGTATCATAGCCCTTTATGTATTTATATGACTATGCAAAAAAATATCTATAATTTACTTAAATAATTTATTAAATTAAAATTTTTACTCAATAACATAATATATACTTAAATATATAAATTTAAAATCCTCTTTAGTGGTAAGATTAATTGGAATACTCTCACCTATAACTCTCCTAGACAGTTTCTTAGTTTTTGAGATCTTAAGTTAATCATGTGGTCTGAACATAGATTCTAAACCAACTAAACTAATAGATAATTTATTATTTCTTAATGGTAAATAATCACCATAATCTAGTACATAATCATCATGGTCAAAATAATTTCCTTTAAAAATGAATCTATATGTTTATCATAGTAAAAAAAAAAAAGGTAATTATCATTAATATCAAACACTTTAGGTTTAAAAATCTAAGAAAAATAATAATCTATAAATAGTTTAGTATCACTTAAGGTGGAATTAGAAATAAAAATTTTAAGCTTATTAGTATGAGATTGAGAATTAAATTTTATAAGAATATGTGTGATATTAAATTCTTCGAAGCTCTTAGTAAGTGACCAAACTTTCATATTATATATATGGAGATGAGTTTGATTTATTTTATAGATAATTATTGCTTGTCTAACAATTAACTTAGAATCTCCAAAAACTTCTAGAAGTTTGATACTTGGTTCTATGGTTTTTTCAAGACCTAAACATAAAACCTCAAATTCAACTATTTTTTTCTTATGTTTTCAAATGATAATTTACAATAATACCAAAAAAAAATTACATGTGGGAGAAATTAATTTAATTATAGAACCACTCCTATGTTGTGAAAAAGATCCATAAAATTATAAACAATGGATGATTTCCCTAGAAAAAGTTATTATTTGATACTAATCAAGCTCATCCAAGCTTAATAATTTATTAGTACCAATTCTAGTTTCAAAATATACAACAATGGTCAATCAAGACTCAAATGGTATCCTTACCTATGAAAGCCCCTATTTATTTTAACCAATCATTTCCTAATAAAATAGCATAGTTGGTAAGAATGCATAAAAATTGTACATTTGAGATGCACCTAATTCTTTCATCATAAGCTATTTTGACAACAATGTCACAAAACTTATCATAGTTCTTGGTTTGGTGAGAATCAAAATTGGTAAGTTTCATGTGATCAATTTCACAATATATGCATATTTGATCAAAAATAAACTTAGGCATGATGTTATTATAACTTTGTGTATCAAGGATACAATTATGAATAACTTTATCAACAATTTTAATAGAAACATAAAATGGAAGAATTCAATCAACTAAAGGATCATTGTTTTGAGTGAAAATATAATTAGATTATTTATTACTACATTATTATTGAAATACTACTATATTCTTGGGATTTGGATTTTTTATAGCATCATTAATTTTATCAAGCTGACCAAGTCAACCAATATCTTGAAATAAAGAAAAACTAGCTTTAATGGTTGTCATATCATCCATAATGTTATAAGCACCAACATTAGAATGATGTATATGAATAAAAAATTTGTGCTTATAAGGATAATATTGTGAATTATTTAATCCAATATAAAAAGGGTTATATTGGTGATAATTTGTATCAAAAAGATTTGTATTAGTAATATTATGCACAACTTTACCTTTATCTTACACAAAAGGTTTAGAAGTAGATGTTTGATTTTTAGCTACATTTGAATTATATTAAGGGATAGAATTATAATATATTTATCTCATATGATAAACATAAATATTAATAGTTTTGATGTTATCTGAAGACTTATCAAAATTAGACATGTTTATATTATCAGTGAAGTTAATGTAAATACTATCTTTCCTACAAATAAAAAATTTAAATTATAAAATAATATACATGTGTTAGGATCATGGTCTATTTTTAAATTTATAAATAATTAACCTTTTATTCATTATTAATTTTTGAGTATTAGGATATTTTATTTATGTGTAAGGCTTGTCATTCCATTACCATTTGATGATGAATAACTCATTACCAAAATTATGATGACTTTTAATTTTTTTACATTATCATAAATTAAACGAGTAGAAGTTCAATCTTTAAATCCAACAGATTTTAACTTCTTTTCATCTTATATGGAAATATTAATTTTAGAATCATACTCTATTATGTATTTATACTTTATAACTGTTTTATATTTCGAAGGTAATGCACTACAAAAATATAATCTAGATATTTTTTGGATGGTCTCATGTTGTGATAAATTTTATAATGAAAAGTAATAAATATAGTAATTAAATGGTAAATATTATCACTTGGATCAATTTAAATATTAATAAGTTTATTAACTAGTCATAAATATTTTTTAGGTTTGCCAAAATAGAATTATAGCCAATATTATATGTCCTTCCAAGTGTTAACAAACTTAGCAGGAAGATTAATAAAGGACTAGTATGTTTTACCTTATAAAATTTGTGATAATACCCTAAGATAAACTATTTCATTGGTTACATGAAGGGTAACACAAATTAGATTAAAGGCATCAAAATTGTCTTCCAAAGACTCACCAACATTTCCTAATTTTTTGGGGATATTAAGTCCTTAAAGTGAGGTTAAATTACTAGGGTGGTTACTTATATTAATTAAATTTCCAAAAATCTAAGGATTTAATATAGGATATGCATTTTTTACATTAGAATCAGCTTCATTATGAGTTAAATTAGCTTGGTCTCTATCATTATGCAGACTATGAATAAAATCCCTAATTCTATCTCCCACTTTTTCTTCCATTAGAAGATTCAAAAAATTATGTAGTTCTACTAGACTTAGTTGGTTCTATAGATATACTATTATTAGTAGGAACAATAGAATCATCAATATAAAGGGCCTCAAAAATAAATCAATTTATAGATGAAGGCTTAAAAGCCAAGGTTTGTTCCATTTCTTGTTGAATACGATGATTTTGTTCCTAATTATAAATTTGATTTTGATGACCTAAGGTGGTGTACTAATATATTTCAGAGCTTTATTCATCTTATTCTTCAACTATAACTTTAAGTATGTGATGTAAATAATAAAGTTTGTTATACTAGGAAAAATGAATAAGAATATAAGCAATATCAAATTTATCTTTAACAATATCAAACTTAGATTGGATGATATAAGGATGACCAATAATGGTCATGGATAATAAATACTAATTTTAAATAAATAAATAATTTATTAAAAAATTATAAAAAAATCACTAAATATGTTGATAATGAAAAATGTCACATCAACTAATCAACCATTTCATTTATTATGAACGTCAAGATGGAATCATACCATTTTAATCATAGGGAATCTATTGAGAAAATATTAATCTTGAGATGTGTAAATGAGTTTTTAATAGTTATAGGAATAAGTCAACATAATACATAATGAATTAAATATCATTATATTTAGAAATCAATTTACTTATCTCAATGTATAAACTTTGAATCAAATTTAATAGATATAATATAATCTATCTAACAAATTAAAGCTTATGAGAGAGATAATATCTTGAAATAAATATCTCTGATTTGTTATAATTCAATAATTATATTTCAATATCACTCTCGATACCATAAAAAACTAAAACAAACTAAGATAATTAACACAACAAACCAATATATATATATATAAACAAAATAGAAATAGAAACCAAATAAGGAAATAAAATTCAAGAATGAGATTTATCTAAAAAATAACCAAATATAAAACAAAAGATAACTAAGATAATTAAATCAAATAATAACTCTAAATAATATCTAATACTAATAAACAACATATAAAGAGACTACAAGAATAAATACTAAAATGATAATAGTAAGATTAAATAATAGATGAAGATTAATCTAAAGACTAAGAAGCAATAAATAGAACTAAGATTAAATATAATAAGAAAACAAGAAATAAAACAAGTTAAAACAATAAGATAATACATAACTAAAGATAAATAACAAATTAATAGTATTAAATGAAATAACTAAGACTAAAAAAATGAAAAGATAGAATAACAAACAATTAATACTAATAAATTGAGAAACATTAATCTAAAGAACTAATCTAAATAGAAATATAAATATAATCAATTAAATAAATTAAAATAATAAATCTAGTGGTATGAAAAATAAAAAAATTTCAAAAGATTTTAAATAATTTTGATTGCAAACAAAAATTTTCAACAAAAATCACTATACAATCGATATATAATAATCTATCAGAAAATGTGAGGTTTTCATCATTATTTAATAAAATTACATCAAATTATGTGCATATGACTATATATCTACAATTATCAATGACATTAATACTTGATAATATTTAGATAATGAGTTATAAATAAATCAAAAAATCAAGATATACTCGTATTATTCGAATATATTACTTCACTGTCAGATAAAATATTATTTGATCTATCTGCAAGTGATTATTCAATCCTAGAGATGCTTTCATGAAAGAAAAATGATATTAATCTTTGAAATATAAAGATCTCTTATTACCTATATATTTTCTCTCCATTTTTTTATGTATCTTCAATATCTTTATAAATAAATATTCACTAAAGGTGGTTATGTTTGAATTTGTAACAAACTTTTGTTACAGTTATAAAGTCAATTCATTTTAAAAGTTAATTAATTTATAACTAGTTGTTTTATAAGTTATAAAATTTATAACTTAACTTTGTATTTAAAAATTTAGAATTAATTTCATGAGATTAAATTGAATAATATACACTAATCTTAATATTTTATAATGTGTGGGGGGCCTTTGGCTTATCAACATCATTAAATACTATTTATATGTGCACATGAATAAATGGTCAATAAATACTTTTTCCAATGATCTAAACATCACACAACATCATAATCCATAATAACATAACATTTCTAATCAAACATCATATGATCAAATATATATCAAGTCAACTATTCAATAAAGTATCACTGAATGAACACACTGAAATTAATACCAAAATTAAGCATGATAATCAAATCCACTCAACAAAATATGAACTTCTATCGATGCTAAAAAAATTGAAAATACTCTCAAAACTTCAACTATCTAGAGTAATAAATCCATAAAAAATATAGGCTTACCAAGGTTAAGTGTTTTTTTGTGTACTCCAATCAATGCTATATAAATAAGAGGAATGAATATTAGGGTTATAGGCTTGGTAGGCTTGAAGTTAAATTTATCTTGTTAGTTAGGCTTCAATCAATTTTTTGATCATCAAGAATATTCAATTGAATGATAATTAATATAGGCATAGGAGTGGATTGAAACAATTATAGCTGGAGCTCAAAGCCTATGCGACTTGGAAAGTTACCTTATTGAGTAGGGGATGGTAATCACAAGAATGTTCATTCTTTGTGAAAATGAGATTTTTCATAAGGAATAATTTAATGGAAAAGAATTTTTTAAAGATTTTTAAACCATTTTTTTTATTTTATTGATTTATTATTTTGATAGCATATGACAGATTTTATTTGTTAAGAAAAAGTGTATGTTTATTGATTTTGAAATTGAATGTTTCATTTGGTAATGTATTGTTTTTTTTTGGAAAAAATATTTTGAAATATTAAATAAAATTATGCTATTGGTGGAAATTAAATTAATAAAAATAAATTAATTAAATTTTATCCTTTTTGTTTGTTTCTTGAATAATATGCATGCAATCGTTAATAAAAAATGAAATTAAATATAAACTATGAAGTTGCTAATTTTTTTGTTTATTTTCCTAATTTTTTAAAGTGAAAAAATTTAAATACATTTTTCTATAAATAAGTGTTTTGATATAAGTTCAATAAAATATCGAATAATTCTTTAAATCAAATATATAAAAATGAAAGTTAAGCATATGGTTCATATTTTGAGGGTATGAAATGAGATTTTTGAATTCTAAAAATTCTAATTTTTAGATGTAAACTTAGATACAATTTTATTTAATTTGTTTTGTATGAAACCTGATGTAATATGTAATTAAATATTTTTTACTCATAATTATGATTTATGTTTTATTAACACGCAATAAGATATAATTATTCTAAATGTAATTTGTGTTTTGGATTTTATAAATTTTCTATGTAAGTGAGTATGAGATTTGTTTGTTTGTATTGTATGTTAATGTGTCTATACTAGAAGATAAAACTAAAATAGGTTGGAGGATGTAAATTAAAGATAAATTTTTATATCTAATCTTAAATTTGACATCTAACCTATTTACTTTCAGATCTGCTATTTGTGAATGCAACTACAAAAGATTGAATACTTTCTAATGCAAATACTATGAAATATCAATTATTTTTTATATTTTGATATGAAGTTTATTTATGCAAACTAATATATTCTAAACAAGAATATAAACTAATAAATATAAAAATAAACTATATCTCCCAACTTGACTAAATTAAAAGACAATTGGAAAAGAAGACATTGAGTTAATAATGAAATCAATTGATCCTTGGAATATTAACTTTGTGTTTGTTAATTCATAAATACCCAATAATTCTCCACCAAAATTAATAATAAAATAAGATAAATATACAATCATAAATTGAAAAAGACAACTGAACAATGGCCAGTTGCTCATAGAAAATAAATTAATACAATGCAAACACATGGTTTTCTTTCTCCAATTCATGAGGGTGACTAGAATAATATTATGGAACTTGGGATGAATTATTAAAAATATATATAAGGTGGATTATAGCTTTGTAAAAATTGTATCTTAAAATTGTAATTTTATTTTTAGATCTAGCAATCAAGGAATGAGGAGCTATTTGTAAGGGAATAGAAGAAGTCCCATGTGTGAGTTAACTAAATATTGACTGAGAGTTTATTGGAGATAACTTAAAGGTAGCAAAAATTTGATTTAAAATGATGATTAGTGAACTATAACATGAAGAATGAAATTTTCATATAAATATACAAAGAATGTGAGTTAAAATGCTAAAAATGTGTCACATGAGTGAGTTTTAAAAATATGCAATGGTTGTTAAACTATTGATTTATGTAATCATTGGTTATTAAACCATTGAAATGGTTTAAATAACAACTAGGGTGGTTCTTAGATACACTATGGTGGTTGAAAAAAATACTTGGGTGGTTTTGTAAACCACTACAACAATTTTGCAACTATCATGGAGGTTTTTATGCACAACATTAAGAGTCAAGGTTTGAAGGGAAATGAATTAAAAATGAATTTATGACATTTTTTTAAGGTCAAAAAATAGGATAAAAGATATAAAATAATTATAATAATAGGTATTAACATATTTTATTTATGGAGGTCCTTGCAACATCATTAGATATTGTGAAATGTTGTATTATACAAAATTTAGGTGTGTACATATTTCATTCATGGGTATATGCCTTGACATAAATTGGTAAGAGTAATTTTACCAAGTAGTGGTACATTAAAAATGGAAATTAAGTCCAAGAAACATATCTCACTTACTTATGTGGTGTAGCAAAATAACTTATCCATGCCTTTTTAACCTACTTGTAAAAATAAAAATCAAATAAATTTTTTAAAATAGAAGTAAAAAATATGATAATTGATCCAAATAAGGATAAACATTAATTTTAATTTTTTTTAGATGAAAATAATACCTAAATTTTCCCATGATGGGATTGAGCTTAGTGTCATGTAAAGAGATGCCAACATGTAAGACTAAAATCTGAAAATGACATATTTTTAAATAAATTTATAAAAAATAATAAACTAATATTTTTTGAGTCCAGGCTATCCATTATTAATATAGATCTAATAAAATAAATAATTCATAAAAATTTATAATAAATTATAAATTTTATAAGAGAAATTTCAAAAAATGCAAACATTCTCAAAATAAAATAATTAAAAACTAAAATATAAATTGAAAAACCTTCCAAATTTGGAAGTCATTTGTTCATTTCTACCTTGCTAAAATTGAGATTCTAAAGTCATGTAATGGAATCATGTGATGGAATCATGTGAAAGTAAATTTAAATTTGATATTTAAAGTATAGGATTTCAAGATTACTAACAATAATAGGTGGGGAATAGATACAATCAAGTTCTCTCAAATCTTGTGCCCAAAAACTAGGTTTTAAATTTTATTGAAAAAAATATCTAGGGATCATAATAAAATTTAAAATTTCTTGATTGTGTGTGTTGTTCATAGTGGGAATTATAGAAAATTATTATTTTTTATTTATTTATTTCAATATTTTAGTGTTTTTGGTGGCTTTTAGAATAAAGGGGTAAGATGAGTGGAACCATAGGATTTAAACATTTTCACATTGATGGTTGAAAAACTGATGATCTTTAAGATTGGTGGTTCAAAATAGATATGATGTTTATTAAACCATCATGATAATTACATGAATATTATTTTAATACAAATATTATAATTTTTTAATCTATCATGATGGTTTTATAACTACTGAATATAAATAGAATCAATTTCACTATGGGATAGGCTTGAATATTTTATGAGATAAAGAGACTAAATTGGGTATTTTATTGTATTTTTAAGGGGTTTACATATGGTGTAGTGAATCAGAGGGTGGCTTATGTGAGTGATTAAAATTATCACATTAGAGGATATCATTATTATAAATAAAGTATGGATATGGAGTATTGCATAAGTGTTTATAATTTCCCCAATTAGTAAACTTTTTTGTGACCAATTTATTTATGGGGAAGTGGATTGGAATAATTTTAGGATCCCATAATAACTTAATACATGGACCATTGCATTGGTTGATGTAGATAATATAATAGGTTTCATGGATATAGGCATGATAATCACACACTGAAAGGTGATATATAGATTTGAGGCTTGGGGATGGAAAAAGTATTTTATAGATATTGATGCAATTGATGTGGGTGCTAAGTAGGGAATAAAATGGTAGGGGTTGATATAAATAAAAAATCAAATTTAAAAAATGATATTATTTAGATCTTGGATTTTTATAATATGAGGAGAAGGGAATGTATTTTATCCATTAAAACTAGGTTTTGATAGTTATGAAAATTTAGGAGTAGAGTAAGCAATTTTCCTAGGCACAAGATGTGTTATCCCAAAATTCTAGGGATTTGTACCAAATTTCATAGTCAATATTATGATCCATAAATCACTTGGCATTCACCCTATGTTGGTAGTACAATCACATGATCCCCTATTAGATGGGGGTATTAATTGGGGCTATAGGATATATTATATAGTTTAGGTGGATAATGATATTTGAGATTTAATTTTAGTTTTATTAGTAATTATATACATATGCTTTAGAAAAAAGAACAAATTATGAATATCTTCTTTATTTACTTTTATTATTTTCATTTATATAAATAACATAAATTTATTTAATATTTTAAAGGCCTTGTTCAAACACAAAACAAGCAAACAAAACTTTACCCCCAAAAATATTCAATTTCAAAACCAACAAGCATACAATTTCTCTAAACAATTCAAATTAGAGCTACGCTATCAAAACAACAAATCAATAAAAACAAACAATGATTTACAAACCTCAAAGAAACATTTCCATTCCCTTGACTGTCACTTTATCAAATAACTCATTGGCATAGAGAAAGAATTCTCCCATGAGTACCAACCTTTGTATATACAGTCAATGTTCAAAGTGACATATATTTTGACCTCAAGCTACAAGTCTTTCACTCTAATCATCTACCAAACTTAATAATTAGTTAGGTGAACACTCTTTTTTATAAAACTAGATTGATTGAATCCCAACTAGTGATAAAAATCATGTTTTAGCTTGCCAAGTTTGTAACCTTTAGAATTGATATTTTTATTTTTTTTTCAGGTTTAGCCTCATTAAATTTCATTCAATTTGGAAATGGAAATGTCCCAATAAGCCCAACCTAATAAAACCAACCATATACCTAGAGTCATCCAATCCCAATTCAACCCATTCTTAAAAATTACCATAGACCAATATATTTATTACCATGTCCTACTCAATTTTGAATATTATTTAGACTCCTTTAACATAAATTTGATAGGATAATTGTCTAACTACAAGTTCATATAATATTTTTTTTCAAAAGATTTTCTTAACTTCCACATGCAACCTCTTCTCTTCCTTTATAATTAAATCCTCTTTTCTTAATTTTTAGATCTAAAAATTAAAATAATATTTGAATATAAAGGGTTTATATAGATATATATATACTTTATGTAGTTTTTAAATAACTCAACCCAGGTTCCATAGTAATATTCTAAGAAGAAACCCATGAGCTTCAAGTACAATAGTCTCTAATTTTTTATTAACCAGCTATTGTTCAATTTTTTCCTTCCTTAATTTGTGATTTTATCTTCATATTATTTTGTGTTTGCTCTTATTAAATCATTCTTGAGTCAATATTGAACAACATGAAGTTAGCAACCCAAGGATTAACTAATTTTACTATTAACTCAATATATTCTTCTCCAATTATCCTCTGATTTGGTTAGGTTGGGTGATTTATTTTATTTTTCATATTATTATTTAATTTATTATATCATATCATTATTTGAATTATATTATATTGCATACAAATAATAATAAAAATAAATCATCTTTCATAATATTTGCATTAAACATTGTTTAATTTTTGTAATTACATTCAAATGTAGTAATCAGAAAGCACAATAACTTTCAATTCAAATTTATAATTAAATAGACAAATTCATATTTAATTTATAACCTTAAAACTCTTTTAATTATATCTTCTAATGTATACACCTTCACATACAATACAAGCAAAAAAATCCCACTCATATAGAAAATTTAAAAACTCAAAAAGAAGATTTGTAGTTAGAATCATTTTATCTTCTTGCATTTTATTAAAACAAATTAAGAATCAAAAATATAATTAGTTAATTTAATATTGGATTAGGTTTCTAAAAAAAATATATAGAAAACTTACATCCAAAAATTAGATTTTAGAATTCACAAATATCATTGCATGCAATCAAAACATGAACCATAGACTTAGCTTTCATTTGAATATTTGAAACTTATAAAATTTATTCATATTTCATTGTAATCATATTAAAAAATAAATCAAACACTTATTTTTATTAAGCATATTTAAACTTATACACTTTAAAAATTTAGAAAATCAATAAAGAATCAACAACTGCATAGTTTATATATAGTTTTAGTTTAATTAGAGATTTCATGCATATTAATGACAAAAAAAAATAAAGAAGAATCTTTAATTTATTTAATTTAAATAATTTAATTTTTATTAATAGCATAATTTTATTTAATATTTTAAATCCTTATTCAACAAAAATAAATAAATAGGACATTAACAAATAAAACATTCAATTTCAAAATCAACAAGCATACATTTTAACAAAAAAAGTTAAATCAGCCATACATTATCAAAAAAATAAATCATGAAAAGAAAAAAAATATTCCAAAACATCAAACAAAAATCTTCTCTCACTTGATTGATGATTTCTAAACAACCTCATTTGTAGATAGCAGGAACAATCTTGTGAGTACAAGCCCATATACCAAAAAACAACATTCAAAGTAACATAGAATCTAAATTTAGGCTACAAGTCTTTCAATCTACTCCTCTACCTAAATAAATCATTATTTATTTTAACTCTTTTTACAATAAAACTATATTAACTAAATCCCAATTATCCAGACAAATTTACCTTATAACTCATCAAGCCCAAAACCTTCATATTTGATCCTCTTTTTTATCCTCAGGTTTAACCTCATCAAATTTTATCCACTTCATGAATGAACTTTTTTGGGTAATCTTAATATAATATATCCAACTAGATGTGCATATTAATTCAATCCAATTTAAACGCATTCTTAGAACCTAACATAGATCAATAGATTTGCTACCTTATCTTTCTCAACTTCAGATTTTATTAGAATGCTATCACACCCTTATTTTCTTACCTTAAAGATCATTTTGATGTAATCAAGTTATTTTGGTAATACATGAACAAACTTTTCCACTTGATGCTCAAAAACCTCATGCGGATGGTTTGTCCAAACCAACCCAACCCTTAATCTCTTCCTAATCAACCCATTCAACTAAATAAACCAAACCAATATATTTTTACACAATAAAGTGACATGATAACCAATGTGTCTTAGAATTCATGAGTTATGGTTGAGATAATTGATGAATAAATATCATGATGGATGGTTTATTGGTCTATTTGGTTTGGTTGAATGGGTTGAGGATGAAGATCAAGAAGGGTTGGTTGGTTTTGACAAATCACTTGCATTAGGGTTTGAGTAGTGAGTGGTAGATGATGTTTTTGTATGTACCTAAAAATCTCAAACACATAAAAATTATTTGTAAGTTTACAAATTTTAGGTATGATAGTATTCTAAGAATATACAGATTTGATGAGGACATGGTAGTGAAGTTATTGATCTATGTTAAGCTCTAGGAATGGGTTGAATATGGGTTGGATGACTTTAGATATTTTTTTGGCCCTATCAAGTTGGGATTTCCTAGACAATGCCATCCATGAAGTCTCTGAAATTTTATAAGGTTAAACCTAGGGATAAAATAAGAGGATCAAATCTAAAGGTTATGGCATTGATAGGTTAGAAGGTGAAATTATCTCATGAATTGGGATTTAGTCAATGTGGTTTGCTCATTAAGAGTGTTCAACTGACTAATAATTAAATTAAGTAAATGAAAACAATAAAATACTTGTAGCTTGATATCAAAGTTCATCACTTTGAATGTTTCTTAATAGTACATAGGCTTGTACTCGTGAGAATATTTCTACTTTGGGAAAATAAGTTTGTCAAAAAAATATCATTCAAAGGTGAGGAAATTTTTATTTGAGGTTTACAAAGTGTTGTTTGTTTTTATTTATTTTCTATTTTGCTATTGTATACATGATTTTTTTTTATTTAGTGAAAGTGTATGCTTGATGATTTTAAAATTAAATATTTTGTTTAGTAATGTATTATTTACTTGTTTTATGTTTGAGAAAGGCTTTTGAAATATTAAAAAAATTGGGTTGTGTTAGAAATGAAAATAAATAAATTAAATCTTCAGTTTATTTTTTATGAATAATATACATGCAATTACTAATGAGATTGAAATTAAATCTAAACTATGTTGTTTATGATTTTTTATTTGCCTATTTTATTTTTTAAAGTGTAAAAATTTAAGTAGACTTGATATAAATGAGTGATTTGATTTATTTATTTAATATGATTGCAATGAAATGTGAATGAATTATTTAAAATTTTGATATACAAATGAAAGTTAGGTTTACAGTTTATATTTTGAGTGCATATAATCAGAATTGATTTATAAAAATCTAATTTTTGGATGATTTATTTTAATTTTTTTTGTATGCAACATTATATGTTATGCAATTCAATAATTTTTATTTTTATTTTGCTAACATACAAGAATATAAAATGATTATAAATGAATTTATTCTTTTTGAGTTTTCTATTTTTTATGTGAGTATAAGAGTTGTTTGAATATGTTATATGTGAAGGTGTGTATGCTATAAGATAAATATAAAAAGGTTGATTGTTGTAAGTAATATATAAATTTGTCTACACATACATGCATGCATGCATACATTACATACATACATACATACATATATATATAAGTTAATGTGATTTTAAATCTATTTCATGTGAATACAACTAAAAAAATATTGAACAATTTTTGATGCCAAGAGGATGAAAAAATAATTATTTTTTTTAGTTTATGTATTATATTTATATATGCAAACCAATATAATTTAAAAAATTATATAACAAAAAAAATAAAATTAAAAATAAACTAAATCCCTCGACCTAACCAAAAGAAAGGATAGTTGGATAAGGAGGGATTGAGATAATAATGAAATTAGTTGATCCTTAGTTTGATAACTATGTGTTTGTTGATCAATAATGACATTATAATTATTTATCAAGAGTAAACATATAATAATATGAAGAGAAAATAAAAAATTAGAGTCTAGATAATTGAATAGTGGCTAGTTACTCATGAACAATATAGCACTATGTTACAAGCTTATGGGTTTATTCCTCCAATTCATGTCGGTGACCAAAAGATTATAATGAAAATTGGGTTGGGTTCTTCAAAATCTATAGAAGGTAGGTTGTATCTATTTAAAAAAATTATGCTCAAATCTTAATGTAATTTTTGGATCTAAAAATCAAGGAAAAAAGATTTACTTGTAAGGGAGGAAAAGAGGTTGCATGGGAGAGTTACGTAAACTTGATTGAGATCTTGTTGGAGTTAAATTATAGATATATAAGATTGTATTAAACATAAATAAGAGTGAATTTAAATATAAATAAGTCAAGTTAAATATAAAATATAAAAAATACAAGCTAAAACATGTAAAGCATGTTGAAATGTGTCTTGGGAGTAAGTTTTCAAAAACATTCAATTGTGGTTAAACTATCACTTTATACAATTTTTGTCTATGAAAATAATTGGGGTGGTTATGATAACCATTTGGGTGGTTACACAAACTACCATGAGTGGTGGTTACACAACCATCATGGTGCTTTATAAGATCACTAGGGCTATCTATAGAATTGTTGTGGTAGTTTCTCTATACAACAACCAGACTTAAAGTGTATGTAATTATCTAAGATTGAATTTAAAATATAATATCTAAATATTCATACTCATATAAGGTAATATCCCATTGATATTTAATGAATTAGGATATGATAAG
This sequence comes from Torreya grandis, assembly GCA_037957365.1. Classification (NCBI taxonomy): domain Eukaryota; kingdom Viridiplantae; phylum Streptophyta; class Pinopsida; order Cupressales; family Taxaceae; genus Torreya; species Torreya grandis. Next base: position 2,025,295 of record JARHVA010000842.1, read on the forward strand.
ATTTATTGGAAAACCTGGCAAGAGGAACACCTAGAACTCAATGTCAATAGAAAGGGTTCCAAATACTTTAGGCAATCAACACAACAAAAAATCTATATCTAGGTATATTTTTTTGTAATTAAATATCAGAATAAAGTTATGTAAGTAAGGGGAAGGGTTAGAAACATATCAAAATTGATAAGGAACCATGGTAGTAAAATGGGGGCCTAAATTACCAAGGTATAACCCCATTATGTATAAGTGTAGATAAAGTTTAAACAAGGAGATATATATTCATTAACCAAGAAATTATGAAAATTTTGTGTATCAAATGAGATATCTAGGGTTAGAATATACTTATATTGAATAAGACCTATCGAACCTTGATATCCCCCTTAGATAATGGTGCTTTATAAGATATTGTTATCATCATAAGGATCTCAAAGGCTGAATCAATCAAGGACTTATTCTATTGCATCTAAGATTCCACAAGACAAGATTTCCTTCCAAGATAAGGTCTAATCAATAACTCCTCCAAATTTAGACTTAGGGTAGAAATGCAAGCAATAAAAATTTAAAATAAATGTTTCTCTCTATTGGATTGAAATGGTGACATGTATATAAAGTGGTGAATGATCATAGACCCTCTCTACTATTAAATTTATGCCATTATCTAGCTTGGTTTATTCCTAGACATGTTGATTAATCTCAGACTAGGTTGGATAAATTGAATTAATTACAAAGATTGTGTTTTAATGTTCGAACCTACATGGAGTTAATCAATGTAGTTGGGAAGGGATGGGTGGTGGATAAGAATACATAAAATGGGATGATATAGTAGTAATTTATAGGTCATGATATAGTTAGAGGATGAATTATGGAAAGAAATGGATTGTCAGGGTCAAATCTCAATAAGCTAGAATGGATGTTGGAATGATAACAATCAACATATATTTCATAGCACCAATGGATTGTCCACCCCTTTCTAGTGCACCCTTTAAGATATGCACTCAAGGAGAATTAAACTCCACAAGTTTCTATAAGAGATAAAGTGTTCATAAATTATAGAGTTTAAAAATACTATGTGTATATTTATGTCCTAATCAAAGCTCATCATGTGTTACTAGAGTGTAACATGAGGTGGTTCTTTGGGAAAAAACATAAAACCATAATAATGAGGTATCTAAATGTAGTAAAAAGTATAAAATAAGTAAAAGTAAATAAAATTTAAACATGTACCTTAACTTACCTTTTTTTATAAAAAAAAAAATAGGTTGCATGTGTAGCAGATAATGATAGGTACACAGTGTTAGGAATAAGAGGTAGACTTGAAAAATAAGAAAAAATTAAAACTTTGTAAGAGTATTCTATTAGCACTTAAAAATTCTCTATCTAACTAAGATTCTAATTTTTCTTTTAATTTTTTATAAATACCTACAAAAATAAAGATGAGTAAAATATGGAATTTATCAAAAAGCAATCGAAGGCTATTTTTTGAAAATATTACAATGAAAGGATAAATAATTATTCACTTATGCATTTGATATTTTTGGAAAGTAAAGCTTTTTGTGTCTAAATGTAGTAAATTAAGAGATAATGGCCCATACATGATGAGGTAGATGAACATATGGATGTATCACTATTTTGGTTGGTGTGGTATAGGTATATGATGCATTAATTATGAATTTTTAACATTTTGGATAAAAATGAATTAGATTAGGAAAACTACGTGCTAGGAAAAATATGTTTAACCCATTTTTCCCAAACAAGTGTAGTTTTAGAGTTAAAAATAATATGGGTAATGGGTCAGTGATGAAAAATAAAAATGTAGGTCAAGATAATTTATTATGACATAGTGAAAATCACCATGTAATTTGAATGATATCAACTAGGATGATGTAGTCTAAAAATAATGATGATTTAAGCTAGTTGATAACATCTGTAATCATTGATGAAGTTGGACTAGTTTTGGATGATGTCATGGAACATGGTCTATGGAGTAGGTAAGTAATAGAGTGACTGGTGATGTATATCATGGATAATGGAGTTAGGAGATATAATGATCGATGTATTTAAATACATGGTTGATGGCATATGATAGTTTTAGTGGATCATTGATAGAATGTATGTAGGTTAATACAATAGAAATAAAAAGCTGATATAGTAGGTCATGGTTGATATAATGCTAAATTATAGATGACCAATAAAATAATGTACATGTCTGATATAGCCTAGAACACACGATGGTTAGTGTAGTAAATTAAATGGAAAATGCAATAGTTTATTTGAAATAAGAGGTAATGTTACTATTTTAAGTCTAGTTTATTTTAATTTTTGGATAGAGACATGATTTGTACTTTATTGTCTAAATTTTATAGACATCAAATACTGTGGAGACTTATGTATGTTATATGGCTACCATCTATGTATTGGAGAGGCTATCTATAGTCAATTGAGCCCATCTTATTCCCATTAGATTTGGTAGAATTATAGAGTTGTGTCATATTCCATTGAGTTTAGATTTAGTCATCATGTTTTTAGGAGTGTGGGAGAGACTAGCTAATACTTTTTAGAGGGTGGTGGATTGGGATACCATTGAGGTGGTGATCACCTTGGAGGATATCCATGTTATTTTGGGCCTAATTATTATGAGGACACCAATGGTGTGATATACCCAAGATTCTTATAATGAGAGGAAGGACTTATTTGTGTGGGTTATAGGCTCAAATAGATATAATGAGTGATGGTTGCATATTAACTTATATGATGTATATATATTAAACCTTTTAAATATCTAAAATATATATTATTGGATTTTTAATAGCTTTTTCTATTTATCACAAGTCTAATGGAAGGGATCCATTATATATTATAGATGATGTTTTTATATGTTAGATCATAGCACATTATTTGATTTAGGTTTTAAGATTTGGGTGTAGTTAGTACATAATTTTTATGGTATTTTCTCTATAGGACAAAATACTATGAGGGTGTTATTATTTTGGAGAGTTGGATTTATGAGTGATTCTCTATATTTAGACCTGAAGGGTTACATCATGCCATGGATGATGTCTTCTTGCACATTATCATACTATGGGGTTGATTTCCCATGAACCAACTTTTACAAACAATATAGCATGAGAAGATTTAGGTCGGTCAGAGTGGTTGCCAGAGAAATACATATATTATCAAATGCAGTTTAAGTTATAGTACCACTAGTAGTGGGCCAAGAAGAGACACAAGTATGGTATGAATTGGCTCATGAGAGAAAAGCTCATTTAGCTACAATTGGTAAGATATCAAGATTATAGGCCTAAGTGGACAATATATAGGGGTAGGTCTAGTGTCTATATTTGCAGATGTGGTTTCTATAATGGAATATATATGGAGGGTAGTCTTAGCCCCTATTGTTGGAAATATTGTCATTGATGTCAAAGGTCTAGCATTATTGGTGATAAAGGCCCCATTTCATTTCATGTTGTTTGTAATAAATATATCTTGGCTAATATGAGTTAATATTTATTTAATATTAATGAATATATTTTTGGTTGCATATGAGACAAAAGAAGGGCCCATGGAGAAGTCAAAGAGCCACAGGATAAAGATAAAAGAAGGATGGGACACATTTTCCCATGAAGAGTCATCTTGGGGAATTCCAAGAGTCACCAAGTGAAGACAAAAGAGGAATGGCACAATTTCTCATGAAGGGACAATTTAAGGAATATGAAAAGTCACCAAGATGAGGACAAAAGAGGGAAGGACGTTTTTGATCATGAAGGGTCACCACATGACTTTTCAAAGGATTGAATATGAAGGGTCATACAAGTTTGGTGCCATTTTCCATGAGGATTGAAGGGTCACAAAGGGGGAAGGCCAAAGGTCATTTGGAAAGCTATAAATAAAGGCTTGAGAATCCATTTGTAAAGATGAGAGATAGAGGCTGATTTGATATTGTAATATCTAGCTTAGAAGAGAAATTGTGAGAGATGAATATGATTTGTATTATCTAGCTTAGAAGAGCAAAGGTGAGAGAGAGGAAAGATATGTTGTATTGATCTATAATTTTTTGAGATAGAAACATTGAGAGATAGGTGTGTGGTATACATAAAGGGGTTAGTGCTCCTGTGGGTTGGTGCTCGTGAATTGTTGTTGGGTTGGCGCTCGGCAAAGGGGTTGGTGCTCCTGTGGGTTAATTGTCATGAATCATTGCTAGGTTGGTGCTCAGCAAAGGGGTTGGTGCTCCTATGGGTTGGTGCTCATGAATAGTAGCTAGGTTGGTGCTCGAGCAAAGGGGTGTGGTGCTCCTATGGTTTGGTGCTCATGAATAGTTATTGGGTTGGTGCTCAGTAAATGGGTTGGTGCTCCTGCAAGCTTAGCTTGCAAATATTGTTTGGGTTGGTGCTCATTCATATACTTGAGATTGTTCTCCATGGTTTCTCCCACATTGGGTTTCCACGTTATATCTGGTGTCTCTCTCTATCTTGTGTGGTTTTTATTTGTTTGAGTTTTATTGCATATTTTGAATGTTTGATTAACTAGAATTTGGTTAAAGAAAAGATTAATAAGATATATGATATACTGATTCACCCCCCCCCTCTCAGTATATCCCATGCTTAACACCTATAGGTAGTGTAGCACATCCTCCATTAGATGGACATGGTAGACCTAATTTATAAAGCTGATTTTATACTAGATTATACTATTTTATATTGAGATGTACAAAATTTTGAGCTATACATAAATAGAGTTGTGTTTCAATATGACTCATGGATGTTATTTATGGATGTATTTTATTTAATTTACATGTTTTATGATTTATTATGCTATGATAAAATAAATGGTGTATGTTTTATTCCTTTTTATCAAATGTGAGAAAATACATGGTCAATAATAATGATAGTAGTAATGAAAAATGACAAAATGAAACAATCATAGATCAAAAATTTGGAAATGAAAAGAAAAGTTAAACTAAATGGTAAAATTAATTTAAACACACTAAAAAAACATGAGATATGTAATTTATTTTAATTAAATGAATGACAAACTCAAAATAAATATGAAACTAAGTGAAATATAAATGAATGAAAAAATGCAAATAAATATACATAAAATAAGAAATATCCAAAAATATGGATGAATGAAAAAATAATAAGCTATAAAAGAGTGATAACTCAAACTTAGTGATGTTGCTAGTGTGTATGTAAGAAAGTATGACCACATAGTCACATATTTAGTGATGGAAAATATGATGGTGTGATAAGAGAACATGTATATTTTTTAGGGAAATCCTTGTCCTATCAAAGGTCTTACACTAAAATTACAAAAAGAAAAAGAAAAGGTGTAAATATGAAATGTGATCAAGGATGTGATAAAATAATAATGATATCAATCAATGGGAATATCAAGGATAATATGATGTGAGAAAGAGTGTGATGTGACATATGGGTGATTTGGAAATCCTTATCAAGGATGAGACACACTAAACAAATGTGCAAGTGTTAAAATCTATTGACATCAAGAAACTAAGACACTTTGGATAGTAAACATAAATCTTGGGATAACAAGTGAAGTACATATATCATTTAATTAATTCTATATGTATGAAAATTAAAATAATCCTACCTTATAGTAACATGTTCATCATTCCTCAAACCCCATTACAGATTCATTTATCTACTACAAATATTGGGTACTTTCATGAGAAATTAAGTGGCATAAAATATAATATGATATAATGATACCTCCTATCATAGTTTACTAGCCTACCGTACCTTAATGGACCTCAAATATATCATGATTCAAAATATGGAGTTTGAAATTCAACTAGGACTTGAAATATGCCAAATAAAAGTCATGTATTTTGGTGTGATCATAATTTGAACATTGTACTTTCTTTTTGATCAGTTCCTTTTGTTTTTTAATTTATTTTTATAGTCCTCCTCCATATGAATTCAAAAAACTAATCATGATTAAAATAAGTGACAAACACAAGATATCTTAGACTTGGTCACTATAGAGAAGTACTAAAAGACCATGACATCAACAAAATTACTAAACATGCCCAAAAGTGAGTGTGCAATCTCAAAATTGACTTATGTGTGCCTTTAATGAAGGGAAATAAAATTAATATTGGTAATCATAGAAGATCCATTATTTTAATAAGGGGTAAAATTATGGTTATGATTTTTAGTTGATAAAAATGATGTAAAATAGTGTAATGAAAGTGGAATGGATTATACTATTGTATTCAAGTCACTAAGAAATTATACTATCATATAAAAGATCTAAAACAAGTCTAGTGAAAGTAGTTAGCATCCAAATAGAAGGGGAATATAAATGTTTATCACAAAAAGACAAAAAGAAAAGTATAATAAATAAGAATCAAAAGTGTTCTCTATGCTCTAAAATTATAAAAAATGTCTAAAGTAAGGAAACAATGGTGTAAACAAAATAACATACATGTAGAGTAAATGTAGACAAGTAAAGAGATAAAATGAAAGAGAACCATAATATAAGATAAATATATAAGCAAAAAGGAATCAAAAATTATTATAATGAAATGTAAATATAAAATCTAATCATATGATAATGTGGAGAATAATGTGATATGACAAAAATATGTCTTAAAAAATGTTGATAATATCTCAATATACATCATCAAAATATATGATACTATGATCATAGTATCATATATTTTTATATAGAGTTATGTGAGGACTTCCTGACATATGATATATATAGAACGTACGAGCATGAGAATAATAAGTTGAAGAACATGGTACCTCCTATGAGGGATAATCAATGTGAGGGACTTTAAATGGTATATGGTAGATGTCCTTTGATCTATGAGAATGTGTTTATCAAGGAGAAGTTAAAATTTCATCTAAGAATGACTATGGTAAATTTATTATAGAGGTGAAGGTGTAGGCCATGAAAAATCATGTAATTTTTGTTATAGTGCTCTACATCTATCTATAGGATTTGTAACACACTAACACCATAGGAAATAAATTTCTTTGTACTTGAGGATATAATATGGAGATATATTAGGAGGTGGTAAGTTATTATCACTATAAGGTTGCATTATTTCAAGATGAAACACATCAATTTATTATTGAAGATGTTAATAGTGTGTCAAAGTATGTGTAATCCTTCCATGAAAGGAACAAGTTCACTAAAGATGAGGTCTGATATCTGTGGTAGGAACAAAACTTTGTTTTTTCTATTATGGTAGGAATATCTGGTATGCTCGATAATACTTGGCCCAATGACTAGTTATTTTTTGAAACTCATAATATGTCTCATCTACCCATCATCTAGGTACAGAGTCATGCTTAGGCATGGGTATAATCTCATAAATAAGATCATCATTATATAATTATTTAAATTTAAGCTCATTATTAGGGTCTATAGATATAAGACATAGCCTTGGTATGGGTCAAAGTAATGTGGCTAACAACTAATGAGGAAGGATGCTTGAAGGATCAAAAAATTTAGCAAAGTAGTATGGTCGCATCATGGCTTGATTAAGGAAAATGTTTTGAATAAGCTTAGAGGTGAATAAATTAGAATGGGAAGAATCTAGTAAAAATTCCATTTTATATCTATGAACATAATTGGAAGAATAAATAATGTCATGTTCAGTAGAAGGAGAAGGAACTAAATCTACTAAATGAATACTATTTAAATGTAAAGTAAAATTATATGAATCTTGTAAGGAAGATCTATAGTTAAGGCTTTATGTATCCTTATATTAAGCATACCTACGTAATAATGGGTCATCTAGAGAATATCCATCATCATAATCATGTGTATGATGATGGATATTGAAGGAATCAATTAATTTATTGGTCGAAGAATCATGAGGAATTAATTTTTTAGACATGACTATTAAAGTAGGAATTTCATTAGTTGACCTCTAAAGAGATCTAGGTTATAATAAAAGAGGTAATTGAGTGATAATGTTATAAGGAAGATCTGATGTTTTGATGTCAAGACTTATCTCATTAGTTTCATCATCTTTAGAATCTAATATATTAGGTTGGATATTTCCCACAAGTTTTAGGTTTCCCTTGTAACCTTTATTTTAATTTATAAGATAATTAAATCAATTATATTCATGAAAGGGAATGCTAGGTAAAGGTTAAAGGGTATGAATTTATAAGAAAACACATTATTTAAATTTTTCAAAATTCTAAGGATTCATATCTCCTTGAATATCATTTATATCATTGTTATGCAGAAACTTGACACATTGACATGCATAAGAGATGGCGAATCTCATGTGATGCATCCATGGTTGACTAAGTAAAATGTTATAGGATAATGGAATTTTAAAACCTTAACCTTAAATAAAACCATGATGAAAGGAACCCTAATGGGGAGATAATCACAACCAATAGGAGGCATTTGTCTTTTATTATAGCTTTTACATATTCTTTGGGTAGATTTAACATTTCATCTAGAGTATCTAACACTGTTAATGAAGTTAATAAAAGTAGTAAAAATTCTTGATCCTTAGTCAATCAAAGCATGCTTGACTTGAATATCACACACTTGGGTAGTAATGTATGGAAGATCATTTGAATGAATTAATATGTCCTGAGGAATCATAAAATTAGTAGAAAACTTAAGTGAAATAAATTCATCCAAATTTGTATCAACTTGTATGGACATATATTAACAATATTGAAGGATTTTATCCTCAGACCCAAACAAGGTAGCTTTTTTCCCTATAGGTGGAGGTCAAGGGATATTAATTTCAAATAAAAGTTGCATCAAATGATTATGATGATGAGGGGAAATCATCATGAGCTCAAGAAAAGGAATCTATGAGGGAAGTCAAGAGATTTATATGATGACATCTAACTCATCATATCCTAAAGTCACTAAACCATACTGACATAAAGGTGTGTACTATTAAAATAATTCATTATATAAATGGGTTTAATTACACTTAAACTATCTATAAATAAAACTGTATTGCTTTCTCTTAGATTTTTTAGTTTGGCCAAGGAGATGAAACTACATCAAGTTGTTGGATGTAGTTTGTTACACATGAGATTTATAAAATTAATGCATCAAGTTAGTTGATGTAGTAGAAATATAACTAGAAAAAATAGACTTCTTTGATATGTTCAATGTAATTTATTTATATATGGGTATAGTTTATTATATCAAGCTAGTTGATATAGTTGGTTTAGATCTAGTTGATGTATAAGGTTGGTTGATGCAATAACAAGAGAGAAATAAAATTGAACATATTGTATTGAGATGGCTAATACAATTTGTGAATCACTACCAAACTATATTAGTCTAGTTGATATAATTTAAATTGGTGATAATGTGGATGACTCTAATAATCCAGTCATTGTAGTCACATGATATGAGTTGGTATTGAATTTATTATACTTAACATCTATAAAATGAGATGGATATGTGTCTTATATAATTATATAAGTGGGAAAAATATTATAAGTAGAATGTGGATAAGGATAAATGTAATATACTACATGTCTCATGTTGTTCATGTTGACCAAATTTTCATCATTATTTAAATAGTGAGGGATCAACTAATGCTTCTATAACATTGGAAGAAGGAGGTTTAGTAGTAGTGGATTGATGACTTGGAAGTAGATATTTATAAATGACAATGTGAGCATTAGCATAATTAAGAGAATCATGTTTAAATTTGAAATCATGGGCTTGAGATACCTTTTTATAGGATTGTTGACATTCACAAATCATGGTTTCATGATCTAAATTAGTACCAAGGAGGAAATCAAGAGAAAATTTCCTAAGTTTCCTACATGTTTCATGAGAACGTCCCCAAATTATGTCATACCAATAAAAAATTTATGGATCATATAAATATTTATTAGGGTGATTAGGGTAAAATTCTCTTGTTGAAGGTTTAGGAATAAATTTTTGGATTTCCACTAGGGAAAGAGGTTTACAAACATCAACATTGTGTATGTATTATGATAAAGAGGGAGGAGACTAGAAATTAATTTCAATGAAAGGTCAAGAAAGATTCACCTTTTTAGATCCATCGAGAAGAATAACATGGATGACATGTATATAATCATAAGCGTATACAACACCATCATTGGTAGCATGTTTATTTCTAGATATCATAAGTATACAAGTTCCCAATGTAGGTTGGGAAAGATCAAGCTATCTTATGAGGAAATATTGGTGTTTAGTGTAATCAAGGGCTTATTCAAAATATTTTTGAGATATATTCTTGAATCTATATGGAATTTTAGGATGGAGATAATTAGTGAAATAATGGAAGGGGTTGTATTATGACATGTGTATTCATCTTTATTAGATTATTTTTTCCAACACTTAATGAAAGTTTGGGAAGTTTCAAATTTTACTTGTTTACTATTAGTGAAATGGGATAAACTATTTTTGATAATATCATTGGATCTAAATTCTTAAAAAAATTCATTAACTAAGTCTTTTAAGCTAGATATAGTATTATACTTAACTTGATTCAAGTACCAATATAGGGCATCACCTGAAAAGGTATTAGATAAAAGTTTGATATTAGTGACAATATTTATCTTAATATAATACTTGTAAAGGTTAAAAAAATATTTAAAATGCAAATTATGATCAATAGATCCATTATATGTGATAGTTTTAGTGATACCACCAACATCTATGTTTGCAATTTGTGGAATTAATGGTTCATTTTAAATATTCTTGATGACTTTATTAATACGTGGGGGTTGAGGAATAAGATTAGCTTATGCATATCTTGGTGGAATTTGGATGTTGTACTTCCCATTGAGTTTTTTGTGGATGAATTTTAAATTTCAAGATTTGATTTTTCATTTGCATCATTTAATTGGCATTGTTAGTTTGTAAGGTAGAAATTTGATTCATGTCTTGTAACAAGATTAGATTAGTATTAAGAGCTTGTTGACTAGTAGAGGTAATTTGGAATGAACTAGTAGTAATATTAATCTAAGAATTAATATGGAATATCTTAATAGTCCCACTAGAGGAAATATCTACCATGGTACTAGTTATACTAGGCATGGTAGAAGAAGAAGGAAGATAAGATGCCATGTATTGATTTTCCCTGAGTCTTGTAGAAATAGTATGTGTAGGTGAGAGGGACATCCTATGTGTAGTCCCATCATGAGGTTATAACATACCATAGGATCCTTTCCATTGTGTTAAGGGTTTTCATTATTGAAGAGGATAATTACAGTAATATACACAAGACCACTCTTCTCTTTGATAATAGGCATGTGTGGAGGATAGGTAAAAGGAGAAGTATATTTGGAAATAGGAAGTGGGTTATAATTGATGGTCTTAGTAGTCACATGAATATTTATTTTATCTTTGTTGTTGATAATTTTAAGTGAGATTTATGAGATTTATGGGAGTTAGTCAAGTTCATCATGCAATGTTGTTTTATTTTCTTAGAATCATCAAAGATATATTGCATGATGGAAGGTTGAGGTATAATTTGAAATGGATTGGGAAACTACAAAAAATTAATTATATTAGTCATATCAATAAAGTAGGGAGATGAAAACTATATCTAATAATGATATGTAGTTTAAGTAAATGATGTTAATAAATAGACTATGTCAAATTGTTCTATATAGTCTAGTTGGAAAGTGAAAGATAGACCAAAATTAAACTATACTAAACTATTTGATATAGTCACATAGATAGGTGATGAAATGCCAATTGTATTGAGTTGGTCGATTCAATATTACCTATAAGATTTAAAAGTAGCATAAATAGACAATTTTGATCTATTTAATGTATTGTGTAAGAATAAGATAAGGTTCTAGAAAAATAGATTAAAAATGAATTGTATCAAGTTGTTTGAAATAGTTACAAAGATATATATGGGAAACTAAAATATTGACTATATCAATCTATTTGATACACTTAGGAATGAAAACACATGATACTAAATCTATCTTGTCAATAAAGTGTGCGCACATAGGTAACTATATAAATTATGGATGATGTAGTTAAAACACACAAAACATAAGTTTGTCAATGTTGACTAATATAGTGTGCTATAAAAAATATAGTAGCAATCAACAATTGAAATATAATTAACTATATAACTATTTTTTTTTAAATAAGATTAGGTAGATGTAGTAAATGATTCAAATTATTTGTAGGCTCTCATAGATACTGAATCATTTGTTGGATAATGTTGTCTTGATGTTTTAGAGAACTAACTATGTAGGAAGTACCATGCCCTTAACCCACTAAACCTATTTTTAAGGGTAATCCAAGATTATATTATTCATACTAACCACTATTTAGTGCACTACATAAATATATGGATGGATGGCTTCCTGAAGTTCAATAAAAATGGAAATCTAGGTGTTTTTAATATATTGTGAAGCATGTGGAAAATAGATTATATGTTTAGATATGTACTATAGATATGATTATTGGGGAAATATCTTCATGCCATGATTTTTTTAAAAAAGAGACAATTATTTTAAACAAAACACTAGGTTTCCCTTCACGATAGTAGCTAAGTAGTTTGGAAACTATCAAAACACAATTTCTAAGAAAAGCTAAACAAATAGAAAAAAAAAGTTCAAAAATCAATATTGAAAACTATTTTGTTATAATTTAGTGAATTTAAATAAATTAGTCAATTTTAAATTAAATGTGTGATTATATTAAGAAATGAAAAGTAAATTTTCTTTACTTATGCTTGAAAAAGTGTAAAATAAATAAAATTGTATCAACACTAGACAATTCCTTTGTACACATAAAATATAATCATATTGAGAAGAATGATATAGTTTGTGTAGTATACATATACATGTATATATATATATATATATATATATATATATATATATATATATTGAGTATATGTGTGTGTATATATATATATATATATATATATATATATATATATATATATATTATTTTACATAGTGTATTATAGTAAATTAAAAATAGATCTAAATTAAACTAGTTGATACAGTTTACTGGAAAAGAAATTTTTAGATAAAATAAAAAATACAAGTATATAATTATATCAAGTAGTTCGATATAGTTGAATGGAATAAGGTCTAAATAATATTTAAAATTAAAATGCAATATTATAACAATTACATTGATAGAGTTTACTGGAAGTAGGGTTTGATTGGAACTATATTGAGTTGTTTGATATATTTTACTAAAGAGAAATTGACATTTGAGGTTAAAGATTTATCATGCTTTTTGAAATAGTTTGTTGAAAGGATTATTGAATATAATTATATCAACCCATCTAATATAGTTCACTAGAAATGAATTTGATAAAAAAAAATTAAGGAAGACTTATATAAATCTATTTGATACAGTTTACTAGAAATAGATCTGAATAGTAAACTATATCATACTGGCCAAAAATGTTTACTAAAAATGCAAAAAAAATAAAACTATACCAATTTGTTAGATATAGTTAGCTGAGAAAGTGAAGGTAATGGTTAGCATCACATTAGGTTCACCAAAATGTATGCAATGAGCTAGGATTGACCAGCAACTATCCTATCTAAATATGTAGAATCAGAGAAGGTAAATAAAAGAGAACACATTGATACTTAATGAACTAGTATTTGACCAAATGGATCCAAAATCCTTTCTAAGAGGATCACCTCTAACACAATGTCAATAGAAAGGGTTCCAAATACTCTAGGCAATCAACACAAGGAAATAGCTCTAGCTAGGTATCTTGTTTTATAAATAAACATTTTAATCAAGAAATGTAAGTAATGTGGATAGGTTAAAAACATATCAAAATGGGTAAGTAAAAATGGTAATAAAATGGGGGCCTAGACTACCTAAGGTGGATAAATGAAAAGTTCAAATAATCCTATAACCAAACTAAATATAAATGTAGAGAAACTTTAAACAAAGATATATACATTTATTAACCAAATAATTATGCAATTGATATATATATATATATATATATATATATATATATATAATTAAATATCTAAGGTTAAAATATACTTCACTTGAATAAGACCTATTGAACCACAATCTCCCCTTAGCCACTAGGGATTTTTAAGATATTTTTATGGTTGTAAGGATATAAAAAGCTAAATCAAGATCTAGGATAAAAGGACTCCTCCTATTTCATCTAATATTCCACAAGACAAAAAGAATTTCTAAGATAATATCTAAGCAATAACTCATCCAAATGTAGACTTAGGGAAGACATGTGAACAATAAATATTAAAATAAATGTTTCTTTCTATTGGATTTAAATGGTGGATTATATTTATAGTCGTGAAAGATCATAATCCCTTTTTTATATTAATACATTTCCATCACCTAATATGATTTAGTCTTAAATTTTTTGACTAAACTTGAACTAGGTCAGCCAGGCTAACTGTAATGTTTGAAACTACTTCAATCTAATGAATGTATTTAGTAAGGGGAAGATGATGGATAAGACTGAATTTAATGAGATTATATGGTATGAATTTATATTTCATGATGTATTTATAAGAAGTTATATGGAAGGAGATATCTTAGAAGTTTCAAATCTAATAAATCTAGAATAGATGTAGGAATGTTAAATAATCAATAATATATCTCACAAAATAATAATGGCCTACCCTCCCATTTCTCATCATACCTTTTGAGATATACACTCAAGGATATTGAAACATGATGGCTTTCTGAATGAGAAGAAGTCTTTGTAAATGATAAAGTTTAAAAATATTGTGTATAGAAAAGGTTTAAAGGAAAAATTATTAAAATTTTTGTTTTCATTTGCATCATTTGATTGGAATTATTAGTTTAGAAGGTATTGATACCTCTATGTGTATCATAGGTGATCTTAATGTTTAAATAAAACTTCTAATTTTAGAATTCTGAGAATTCATGTCATGAGTAGTAGGTTTTGGTAATCTAGCTACCTATGGTGAAATAAAGGCAAAGAAAATTAAAATGTTCCATAAATGTATATTGATTGTTGGTTGGAAGCCACCATGGTCCTATTGAATTTTGAATTACCTATGCTGATCTTAGTGAATTATGATCAAAGTCCTACACTAAAATCTAATCTAGATGAATATTTCCAATGAGATCTAAACTAGAGTGATTTGATCAAATAAAGAAGCAAAAGGAAGGGTAGGGTAGAAAGAAAGTATGTGATTGTTTATCCTTGATTTAAAAATCATGACAAGGTTTTAGTTTCATCTTAACATGATTTTAACCAATATATAATGTAATTTATAAAATACTTAAATCACACTATATATTAGGCAATTGTCTGAGGAGAAACATGAAAGAATACAAGTATGAACTAACTTTGATTTAAAAGTTTACTACTACATTCAAATAGCATTTTCACATCCTAATGTAGAGAAAATAAAATGAAACAAAGTTTAAGAACATTCAACTAATCTAGTTTCAACACAAATTAGCAACCATGTATCAAAATACACATTCAACATTCATAAAATCATTCAAATTCAAGACTCAGAACAAGAAATTGAGAGAGAAGATAGGTGACAACTGATACAAACAAACTTAGACAAACTTTTCATTGTTCCCTTATTATATTAATTATTTTGAAGTATTTTTTTTTTTTTCTCAAAACTCCCTCTCTTTACAAAATGGTAACACTTCCTTTTATATAAGACTCGAGCAGTTTACCAATCGGTCATAAGATTACGCATGTAAAAATATAAGGACAACTATCCTTTTTTATAGTTTTAGAATACATTTCTCTTTCCCAATGGACTGATTTATAGGCAAATATGCCAACAAACTAGTATATTCCTTTACAAATATAATATTCCATTTTCAAATATTACAATTCTTTATAAAATCAAATATTAATTAGCCAGTGGGCCCTGTGTTGAAGGGATCCCTTATTGCTCTTGGAGAATCTCCATAACTCTTTGATGCTACTCTTTGATGCTACTCTTTGACAAGCTCTAGATCAATAGCTAGCTTTAGGAGATAGACATATTATTCATCATCCAATTCATTAAAATCCTTTTCATCCCTTGCCATAGCCTCCTTGATGCTCTTAGATTTTGTAATCTTTTCCTCAGTAGTGAAGATCATGCTCATGATTCAGCTTTTTTCACTCCCTGAATGGTCCTATATTTTTCTCTTCACCTCCTCCATCACCAAAGTGGCTCTTTGCTTGTACTTTTTATCATCAATGATGCCTTGGTCACTAGAATTTGTAAGATTGGCCAATATATTTCCAAGGAGTTTCTCAAATCTGGCTATTAGCTCCTCATCATCCCTTAGGATTCTATGTAATCTCTTTGACCAAGCACTTAAAATTCAGACCTTATCAACAACTATCCCTAATATTACATTCAAGTGGGCTAGGTTAATGGTTTTGAAGTCAAAAATCCTAATATTGATTAGTATGTTGATAAAATATCTTAGTTTATCCTCTGCATCTTGCCACTAGGCCACCAATCCTTTGGCTATCTCAATCTATTGGGTCAATGCATCCTACCTCAGCTTCATTGACTTCAAGGAGTCAAACATGTCAATGATAGATCCCTAAAACATCTTTAATAGTGCTTCAAGGACTAATAAGACATATATTGTCTCTAGATTCTCCTTTTCATTTTCTAGGTTGTGTATCTTCTACTTCATACCCCTTATGCCTACTTTGATCTGAGTCAAATGAGCCTCTGCCAATCCTTCTATGTCTTCCTCATGGATAAGATGCTCACTAGGCCTTTGACCTCTAATGGAGGTTAGACCAACAAAGGGCCCAACTCTTTGAAAGGTGAATTTCTCACCTCTAACCATGGCCTTCTTCATTGTCACCCTCTCTAATCCTATTGTTTATAGATTGAATTGTACACTTGTTGATGACTTTATGATCTTAACAGGCTTATAAGTCTCCACCTATGTGTTGATTGAGGCTCTTGGACTATCTACTTGAGTGCCATTTGATCCTACTTTGGCAACTAATCTTCTCTCTTCCTCCTCTTTGATCAAATCCAATGTACATGGCTTGACTTATTCATGAAATCAATTTGAATTTTTTGGGTCAAGGGCTAAGAATGGGATAAAGTGGGAATCTTTTGCACTTTTCCATAAATAAACCATTTAGGGATAATGGGTCCATGAATGGGGTATTCATCAATGAATAATTTGGCCTCACCATGGGGTGGATTAAGGTCAACTTGGGATTCTATCTCCCAACTGGGACCAATGCTAATTATGTTTTCCTTTTCTGTGGGGGTGTTATTGGAACCAAGTCCAAAGAAACCTCTTTTCATTTATCTTTCTCTATTTCCTTAGGCTAGGGATAAGGTTCTTTATTTTTTTCTTCCTCATCTTCTAACCCATAAGCTTCATCTAACACCTTAAGTTCATCCTCTACTATCTCATTAGGATCTAATGTAATCATATTTAGGTATTCAATTGGATATTTTGGCCTTTCGAGTGGAGTTGAAGATGATCCTTCCCCAGGCCTCTCCTGTAGTTTCTCTTTACTAGGTTATTTTGTTATTTATGCCTAGGGTTGTTGTAGTGGTTGCTCTATAGGGGGCCTAGAAGAGAATCCAAATAATAGATGATATTTTAGGGGCCCTATTTACCATATATCACCTAGTGGTTTTCCATCTCTCCTAACCAACCTAGGCTAAAGCTTGATATTATGCCTTTTCAATCTAGTTGATACCTCCAAAAAACCATAAGCCCTAATTTATAATGGGTCATGGACACTGGGTTGGTGTTCATATGTCTTGTTTATGGTCTTGGACTTTAGATTTTTGGTGATCACCCCATTAGGGTCTCATTACCTCAAATCATCTTTCTATAGGGTGAAGGATTCCCTATGTCTGTCAATAACATTTACATGTTCCTAATTTTGTAACATAGTTTTATTGATTTTCAAAGGAAAGGGATGGGGTAGGTCTTTCCTTTTCTCCTTACAAAATCCATCTATATTATGAGGAATTTGGTAAGCCACTTCTTGTTCTACTATCTTGGTGGGCACATAGATGGGTAACCTAAAGGGCTATGTCAAAGTCCCTTCAATCCTTATCACTGTGTAATCAAGGTAGAACCATATGTCCCATATTAGTTCCACATATTTCTTAATCAATGGAATGACCCTTCTCATTGGGATTCTTTTGATGGCTTCTACTAGGGTTGGATAAACACAATCACAAATGAACTACATTTTGTGTTTGTATTTGAATATGTGGAGTTTGGAATAATGGTGTGAGACTATAGGTCTCCCATTAGGTGACCAATTCTTAATGTTTGGAATCTAAGTGGAGTATAAAATGGCATCAATCAAATGGGACATCATGTAAAAGTGTTTATTGGTCTTCTTCTTGATGGTTGTGAATTGGGATTTCAAATGGATATTGATCATCTCACCCAATGGAGGAGTGAGTCCCTTCTCTACCATGAATTAAATATAAGACACCTAGACTTTATCAATATGCATGGTGGAGGGGGCTCCATATAACCTATTTAGTAAGGTCATTATAATCCTAATCCCCTCCCTGAATTGGATAATCTGGATTTTGCCTATGGGATCCTAGATTTACCTGGTTCTTAGTGAGCAACCATGGGGTGAGGATTGTGTTTAGATTATGCTTTGTAGTCCACTTTTTAATAGTGGGTAAGTCTATTTAGGGCTTACATAGTTTGTAATATCTCTCAAAATCAAGGGGGGAAATGTAATCTATTTTTTTAAAGCTTTGCTCATGCACAATCCAATCATTCTCAATCTTAAAATTTTGGAAAAGAGGAACAATGACATCAATGTAGTTTAATACCTTACGCTTGGTGGCAGTATAGTGTAGGCTAGCCATTTGGATAGTGACTAGGTCATTGTATCTCCAAAGGATGGAAATTTTTGGGAGAAACATATCAGTATGTTATAACTTAGAGACTCTAGTTCAGACAAACAACTAGGTCACCCATTCCACTTGATCAATGTCATTCTCAAGATCAGTTCATGGTTGAAATAAACCTTGTATGTGCATAATTAGGATCAAACATTAAGACATAGATATGTTATGTGTGTGCTTTAATTCCACTTATTGTTTACCATGGGATTCAAGGGACAACTTCCAGATTCCATACCTTTAATCATTAACACCAACTTGTAGCATGTTTAGATATTCAGTAAAAACCATGCTTTTAGTTTAAAGACTTGGGCATTGCTCTATTGCCAGCTAGACATCCATAACCTTGATAAAAATGCCTTTGGATCCACTCATGGCCTTGTTCCACTACTATCCAAGTGTCCATAGCCTCGATAGAGATTACCAAAATCACCTTTACTTGAAAAGATTTTGATTTTTGCAATAAGTTCTTGTTTTTTGTATTTTTGTGTCTTTTAGGCTTTCAATAAATGTTGGGAACCATGGTAGCTAGGTTTAAGGTCTTGGTCAAGTGTCTGACCCTTAGATAATCACCTATGGTTATAAACTTTTTCCTAGGCAATGATGTTTGTTAAGTGCAAGCATGACTATAATTTAATGGATTTAAATTTCATTCTACATGTGTAATTCTTCTTAAAACTAGGTTTAGGTCAAGACAATGCTTAATGTCTCATGGGATGGTTAATCTATCCATAGGTCTTTACTAATTTCTTTAAATCCTAATATCAAGCTTTTATCTAAAATCCATGGTCAACATATGCATGGGGTTCATATTAGCATTTTTGAATTTGGAGTTTTTAGCAAACTAAGGAACTTTGAGCTAAGGGCTATCCAAAAGAACTTATTGGAAGCAAGGAATAAAACAACAAGAAATAAACACAAAATATAAAGTAGCAAAGTAAGAAGCAAAATAAAATCAAACAATATATGCATGCTTATGTATAAACAAGGTATAGGAAGAAAGAAGATGAAGGAAACTAACTAGTCTACCTACACTAACTCTAGTTATCTTCAGGTTTACTCCATGAAGACCCCAAGAGGAGTAGCAAAGAAGTAATGTTTGAGATACTATCCATTGGTTGGAAGTGTGAACTTTTCACCTTGTAGATCTTTAAGTCTAAAGGTGTTATCTCTTATTAAATCTACAATCTGATAGGGACCAATACACATAGGCATAAACTTGCCATGTTTGCCCTTGGGCTCAAATGCTTTATCCCAAAGAAGAACCAAGACTCCTTATCTGAACACCTTGATCTTTGATCTCTTGTCAAACCACCTTTTTAAAATATTTTGGTATCTCCTAAAGTTCTAAAAATCCTTTTCTTTTGCATCTTCCTTTTGAATAATATCCAATAGCGTTGAGTTTGTAAATTCTTGGTCTTCATCCATATACTCTTGCATAAACTTGTAGGTTGGCAGCTTGAGTGTGATGGGGAAAATAGGTTCCTAGCCATATACTAGTAAGAAGGGGGATTCTTTGAGAGCATGCTTGACTCTTGTTCTATCTACCCAAAGGGCATACTTGAGAAGCTTATGGCATGTTCTGGGTTGGTCTATAGCATACTTCTTAATGGCTTTCATCAAGTTCTTATTTGTTGACTCAGATACTCCATTACCTTGAGGATAATGGTTAGATGAAAACTTGAGAATAATTTTGTTGTCATATGCCCACTCTATCATTTCTATGGATGTGAAATTTTACCCATTATCACATACCAAAGAGACTATAGTCCCAAATTTGGTGCATATGTTTTCCTCTAAAAACTTGATCACTTCTTCTATTTTGCATTATTTGGTGGCTACAACCTCAATCCACCTTGTGTAATAGTTAGTAATTATTATAACATACTTGTGACCATATGATGAGTTAGGGTTGATTTCCCCTACAAAGTCTATTCCCCATTGGGCAAAAGGTTTGTCAATCATGACTGGTTTTAAACGCATTGTTGCCTTTGGCTCCTTTGTGTTGAATATCTAGCATGAATGATATTTTCTTACATGCTTATGAGAATATTTGAAGATGGTGGGCCAATAGTAGCTAGCCCTAAGTATCTTGTGGGCTATTTTTCTTCCTAATGGATGCCCACTTCCTAGCTTCTCATGGAAATTTCTCATCACCTCAATGGCTTCCTCCTTAAAAACACATATCCGATATACACCTTCAAAGTTATTTTAGTACAGGACTCTATTTTTAATGAGATAGTGAGCTACCTTGAGCCTTAGATCTCTTGTATGCTCCCTAGTTAGCCCTAAAATATAAGTGTTGTTAATTATTAATTAAACAATGGATTCATACCATTCATTATCTTGAAAGCTTTGCTAATCAACTTGTATAATACTCAGCTTAGGGCTGGTATTGCCAATCATCTAAATCAGACATTGACACCTTACTAGTTTTATAGTTTTCATTTATATGTCATATTCTTAGAGGACAAACATCCACTTACCTCTTCATTCTCCAAGTTCACATTGTCTTATCATTATCTTAGTGGCTAGTTTTGGTAAAATGGCATGCACTTTATTCTTAAGAATGTAGTACC
The DNA here is from genome assembly GCA_037957365.1 of Torreya grandis. NCBI lineage: Eukaryota > Viridiplantae > Streptophyta > Pinopsida > Cupressales > Taxaceae > Torreya > Torreya grandis. The sequence goes on from JARHVA010000842.1 coordinate 2,046,710, forward strand.
TAAATTTCTTGACAGCTTTAACCAATGAAAAGGCTTGTTTATCAATCAAAGGGTAATTTAACTTAGCATTCTTCAAATTAGTACTCATAAAATCAATTGGATGGTCAAATATTTCTATTTTTTGAGTTAACACATTAGCAATAGTGTGATCAAAGGAGAAAGAGTAGAGGTAAAAGTCCTTTGAAAAGTCTAGACTTATCAAGACTAAAGCCTAGTTAATTGCACTTTTGATGTCTTCAAAGGCCTTCTTGGACTCTTCATTCCATGAGACTTTAGCATCCTTATTCAACATATCATGCAATAGTTTGACATTCTTTAAAAATCCATAAATTAACTTTCTCACAAAGTTTATTTTACCAAAAAATGATTTCAATTCTTTTTTACTATTGGGAGGCTTTATCTTGGATATGGCCTCCACTCTTTTAGGGTCTATGGAAATTCCATATTTAGTGATAACATGGCCTAAAAATTTACCTTTAGTGACATAAAAAATTCTCTTCTTAGGGTTAATACAGATCACATACCTTCTTCACCTTTCAAACACTTACTGTAAATGCATGAAATGGTCTTCCCTATTCTTAGAAAAAAAAGTTAGATCATCCATGTAAATTATGATGCACTTACCTTTCAAGCCTTGGAAGGCATGGTCCATGGCCCTTTGAAAATTGGTTCTTTCATTTATCAATCCAAAATGTATTTCTTATAGGTAAGGGTGCCCCACTTAGTTGTGAAATTTGTCTTCATTTTGTCTTCCTTGTCTACTAACACCTGGTTGTATCCTGAAAAACCATCAAGAAATGACATCATGGTTGAACATGAAATAATTTGTATTACCTGGTCAAGAGAGGAAAGAGGATAATTATCACTTTTTAGATGCTTTATTCATATTCCTAAAGTTAATACATATTCTAATTTCACCATTTTTCTTTCTAACTAGTTCCAAATTGGCAAATCGGGTAGAGTGCCTATGGGAAATACAATTCTAGCATCTAATAACCTTTTGACTTCTTTGAAGATCATGGGTTCTAAGATAGGATTCATAGGTCTTTATTTCTACCTAAAGGGTTTACAAATTTATTTGATAGGTATAGTATGGGTGATGACTCTTATATTAAAAACCTTCAAGCCATCATAAGACCAACTATGACATCTTTGTATTTTGGAAACAATAATTTGGCTCTCTTATTCTCAATATTAGTACATGTTTTTCCAATATTAACTAGCTGAGGTTGATCTATGGTGCCAATATCAATAGTATTATAGTCCTTCCCACTTAATTTTGGAACCTTAGAATCTTCAGCTAGCTTATCTTGATCAAATAGTCTTTCCAAGGCAATCATCCCTTTGGGGATTTTGATGTCATTCAATTGGATGACTTTGCCATCAAATTTTCCTTCTCTAAACATATTTTTATCAACCTCATTAATGATCTGAGATTTAAATGCTCCTAAACTAATCATGAAGTTTAGGATTTATTGGTCATCACTAAAGACTTGTAGGTGGTTCACATTATCTGGGACAAAAGGGCAAGGTATGAGCTCAATACTAAAGTTTAGGGAATCTTCAATGGGCATGAGATTAACTGTAGTAGAGACAAGCTCATCAGCATTTTTATTTTTCTTCCCTTGGGATAGAAATAATATTTAAGGAATCAAAATATTCCATTAGATCCTAGACTTTAAACTTATACCTCTTGAAGTATGATAGTATTCATTGATACTCACTTCTCACTTGATTTACTACTAGTTCTGAGCCACCATAAACTAATAGTTCCTTGACCTTATTTTTTGTGGCAAATTATAGACCTAAGATGAGATCCTCATATTCTACAAGGTTTTTGGTGTAAGGAAATTGGAATCTATAAGAATTATGGTATTTCTTACCAATAAGGTTAGTTAGAAAAATTCATACTCCAAACTAGTTTTACATCTAGCCCCATCAAAATGCAACTTTCATAGCCTAGACACAACATTAGAAATTTTAAGATCACAGACCTTGGCAATTTCTAGAGTGAAAACACCTAAATCAAAAAAAATTATGTTAAACCTTTCATTGACAAAATTATACTTAGTAATAATATGTTTCATCCTTGGATCCCTTTCAACTTTTATTTGGTTTGGAACTCCCTTCCAAGATAGTCATAAGTGTGAACAATCTATGGACATATATCCATTTAGAGCCTTTGTCCACTCTCTACTTAAAATCAATCCATATGCATTAGGGATATCTACCACTTGGATATCTATTAATTGTTAGATCCTTGCCTCAGAATCTAATTACATATGGACATTTAACGATTCTCCCTTCACCTTGACCCTAGACTTATCTAATTAGGTGATAACCCTATCAAACTTAATGCAGGTAAAACCAAGTTTTTTAAAAATGCCTGTAGGCATAATATTTGTGGAGGTACCATAATCCAAAAAATAATTATCAAAGTTTTTACCAAACATTATAACTATAAGTAATAAGTTTGGGGACTCTATTTTATCTTTATACACAACTACATTTGCATCATCAGTCTGGGATATCTTGATAGATTTCTTAGACAAAGACTCCAGCAATAGATCTATTTGCTTTGTGATTTATGTCAATTCATGGAAGGTAATATTAACTTTGATTTTCTTCACATCCTCTCACATCCTCTAAATATTATAACCAGTCCTATTGGAATAATTTGAAGCATCAACATAAAGCTTAGAAGTACTTCCATTTGGAGGCTCTAGATTATTGTCTAAATTAGTATCCAAAGGAGTACCAAAGTTGTTTGGAGGAGTAGAAGTAATCAAAGGCTACCTTTGTTCTTTATTCCTTAAAGGATATGTCTTCTTTAAGAACTAATGGAAAGCATTAACATCTTTAGGAACATCATCAAGATCATTATCTTCTTGGAAAGGGAAATCAAATGTCTCCATCATGAAGGTCTAGTCAGCAGGCTTTGACCCTAAAGTACCTACACCATCATCTTTGTTAGGAACTACCTCACAAGTGTCCAACTCTTCTTGAAATGCCTCAAAAGCTTTACAAAATTCAATGCAATCAATCTCACCATGCTTATTAGTACAATGGACTCTATAATAATTAGGTAAAGTAATAACAATAAGATTAATATCCATAGTCTTCTTTTTAGAAGAGGGTTCATTATTCTTATTATTATGGAAATTGTCATTATTAAACCTATTATGAGGTCTATAGAATCTTTGAAAATAGAAGTTATTACCAAAATTTTATCTAGTATTACCAACTTGTTTTTATAGTTGAAGGAAATTAGTGCTCAATTTTTGGATGATTTTCAACATGGACTCATTCTCACTTTTGGGGGCTTCTAAATTATGAACTTGGTTGCTATTAGCACTAGTGGATAGTAATAAGGTCCTTTAATCAGTTCCATTAAATCTATTATTAGTAGGGTGGTTTACTAACTCCAAATTTTATTTAAGCGTAGCATGTATTAGAGGCAATTAGTTTAGATTTGGGATCTAGTTGAGAGTGGGCACATTTTCGTTACTATTAGGAAAGACATTCAAGGTAGGCATATGTGGGTTGACATTGGAAACATAGTAGGCCATTTGACCCTGAGGTTTCATCTAGTCATTAATGATCACAACCTCAGAATAAGCTAAAGCTAATGTGTTCATTGGACCTATAGCTCACTTTATGAACACTAAGGTCATGGGATCAAGAGCATCTTTATAGATTTCTAAGGCCAAGGCCTGATCAGGATTATAGGGGTTAGTAGTTTTGCTATAAATATTTTAGAACCTAGCATTGAAATCTCTTATAGGTTCATTGGCATACCCTTTTTAGGGTGGTAAATTGTTGGTATAGGACTCAAGGACTAATGATCTTACCAAATTAGTTAATGAAGACGTTATTGAATTCATCCCAGGTGGTGATGCAATCATTAGGTAGGTTTAGGAACCACCAATATATAGCATATTTAAATGTGAAATGGAATAACCCATATGTTATGTCCTCATGAACTACATTTAACAATCTTAGTGCAGCCTTAAATGATTTAACATGTTCTTTTGTTGTTACAATACCATTAGGACTAAAACCTGGCAAATACATTTTAGGATTGTGAGGGAGGTCATGGATTGTACCTTATACATTGATAGGAGAACTTCCTAACCAAGTCATACCCTAATAAATATTGAATGCAAGAGCACCTTGGAGTGGTAAAGTTGTTAAAGACTTTGAACACTTACGTCTACCTTTATCTCATCTAGCTCTCTATGGACTTCAACTCAAGTAGGGGCTTTCTTGTTTCATAGTGTGATCTAGTCTAGATTCTTAGTAGTTCCATCTTGAGAATTTTATATCCTATTGAAATACGATGTGTCAAACCAACCTTTATGAATAATAAGACTCGAATTTGCACATTAAGTTGATTTTGCAAAGATACATGTAGAGAACAACAAATGGCATCAAATTTTAACTAAGTTAGCTAAAATAAGTGTCCAATTACATAAATATGGTTAACCTTCATAATTCTAATCCCATATTAACCCATAATATGTGAAATATATACCAATCTTTGATCAAAACATGCTATTCTAACCTCAAATACTATGGATTTTTAGATCTTAAGCTATCTTTGCCAAAATCAAGCATCCAACCCCAAATATCTTTGATCTTTGTCTAAAGGAAGCATAAATATGGGTGAAACACCACAAATATTGGTGATCTTTATGCTTTTGAGAAAATAACTATTCAAAAATGCAAGGATAACACCAATCTTAGACCAAAACAAACCATAATCAATAGGGATTCAACAAATTAACGCCCTCCTTCTAGTGTTAGTAGAGCTTGGCCTGTTGATTCCTCTATGTGTATCATAGGTACTCTTAGTGTTTAAATAACACTTCTCATTTTATAATTATGATAATTCATGGCATGGGTAGCAGGTTTTGGTAGTCTAGTTACCTATGGTGAAAGAGAGGTAGAGCAGATTAAATTGTTCCACAAATTTATATTGATTGGTGGTTAGGAGCCACTGGGGTTTGTGAATTTTTAAGTAATTATGCTAATTTTAGTGAATTGTGATCATTTTTTTACACTAAAAGCTAATCTAGATAAATATTTACAATGAGTTCTAAACTAGAGTGATTTGATCAAAGATAGAATCAAAATGAAGGGTAGGGAAAAAATAAAGTATGTGATTGTCGATCCTTGCTTTAAACATCATGATAAGGTTTTAGTTTCATATAAAGATGCTTTTAATTAATATAAAATGTAAATTAGGAAATACTCAAATCACACTATATATTAGGAAACTCTCTGAGGAGAAACATGAAAGAATACAAGTATGAACTAACTTTGCTTTAAAATTTTACTACTACATTCAAATGGAATTTACACATCCTAATGCAAAAAAAATAAAAAGAAACAAAGTTTAAGAACATTCAACTAATGTAGCTTCAGCACAAATTAGTAACCCTATATCAAATATGCACATTCAAAATTCATAAAACCATTCAAATTCAAGACTCAGAATAAGTAATTGAGAGAGAAGCTAGGTGACAATTGATACAAACAAACTTGGACAAACTTTTTAGTATTCCTTGCTTATATTAATTATTCTGAAGTATACAAGTTTTAGCTCAAAACTCCCTCTCTTTACAAAATGGTAACACTACCTTTTATAGAAGACTTGGGAAGTATACCAATCAATCATAAGATTAAACATGTACAAAGATAAGGATAATTATCCTTGTTTATAGTTTTAAAATACATTTTCCTTTCCTAATGAACTAACTTATAGGAAAATATGCTAACAAACTATCATATGCCTTGACAAAGGAATATTTTACATTCAAATATTACAATGCTTTACAAAATGGCATATTAACTAACCTATGGGCCTTGTACTAAAGGGATCCCTTATTGCTCTTGGAGAATCTCCATAGATATTTGATATTTCTCTTTGATAAGCTCCAAATCAATAGATAGCTTCAGGAGGTAGACATCTTCTTCATCATCCAAGTCATTAAAGTCTTGATCATTCCTTTCCATAGCATCCTTGATGCTCTTAGCTTCTACAATATTTTCCTTAGTATTGAAGATCATGCCCATGATTTAGTTGTTATCACTATTTGATTGGCCTTAGCTTTTGTTCTATTCACCTATGACATCACCAAAGTGGCTTTGTGCTTGTACTCATCATCATCAATGATGCCTAGGGAACTAGACTTTGTAATATTGGCCAACATGGTGCCAAGGATTTTATTTACTTTTGCTATTAGCTCCTCATCATCTCTTCAGAGTATGTCTAAGCTCTTTGATATAGCACTTAAACTTTGGACCTTATCAACAACTATCCCCAATATTTCATTCAAGTGGGCTAGGCTAATGGTTTTTAAGGTAAGAATCCTACCCTTGATTAGGATGTTGATAATATCTCTTATTTTGTCCTCTACATCCTACCACTGGGCCACCAATCTTTTGGATATCTCACTCTATTGAGTAAATACATCTTGCCTCAGCTTCATTGACTTCAAAGAGTCAAACATATCAAATAAGGATGCTTCAAACATCTTTATTATTGCCTCAAGGACTAATAAGACATATAGCATATATATATTCTCCTTTTCTTTTTCCAAGTTATGTATCTTCTACTTTATACCCCTAATTTCTACTTTGATCTGAGTTGAATGAGCCTCAACCAATCCTTATGTGTCTTCTTCATGGATAGGATGCTCACTAGGCTTCTAACCTCTAATGGGGGTTAGACCAATAAAGGTCTCAACTCTTTAAAAGGTAAATTCCTCATCTCAAACCATGGCCTTTTTCATTATCACCCTCTCTAATCTTGTTCTTTCTAGATGGAATTGTACATTGGTTGATGACTCTATGATCTTAAGAGGCTCTAAAGTCTCCACCTATGTGCTACTCAAGGCTCTTGGAGTGTCCACTTGAGTGCCGCTTGATCCTACTATGGCAATTAATCTTCTGTCTTCCTCCTCTTTCATCAAATCCAATATCTATGGCTTGAATTCTTCATGAACATCAATTTGAATTATTTAGGTCAAGGCCCAAGAATGGGATAAAGTAGGAATCTTCTACATTTTTCAATAAACAAACCATTTAGGGATAATGGGTCCATGAATGGGGTATTCATCACTGAACATGTTGACCTCACTCATGGGGTGGGTTGAGGTCAACTTGGGTTTATTTATCCCAACTAGGACCAATGCCAATTCTACTTTCCTTTTGTGTGGGGGTTTTATTGGAACCAAGTCCAAAGCAACCTCTTTCCCTTTGTTTTTCTCTATTTCCTCAGGCTAGGGGTTAGGGTTCTTTATTATATTCTTCCTCATCTTCTGACCCATAATCTTTAGCAATCACCTTAAGTGCATCCTCTAATATCTCATTAGGCTCCAATACAATCATATCCAGGTATTCAATTAGATATTTTGGTCTTTAAAGTGGGGGTTAATATGATCCTTCCCCAAGCCTCTCCTCTATTTTTTCTTTACCAGGTCCTTGTGTTATTTGTGCCTGGGGTTTCTACAGTGGTTGATCTATAGGGGGCCTATAAGAGGGTCCATGAAATAGGCGATACTTTAGGGGCCCCATTTTCCATATCTCACCTAGTGGTTTGCCATATCCCCTAGCCAACTTGGGCTCAAGTTTGATGTTATGCCTTTTCAATCTAGTTAATAACTTTGAGAAAATAGAAGCCCTAATGTAGAATGGGTCATGTACATTGGTTTGGTACTCATATTTATTGTTTATGTTCTTGGACTTTAGATGTTTTGTTAGCACCCCATTAGGGTCCCATTTCCTCAAATCATCTTTTTTTAGGGTGAAGGAGTCCCTGTGTCTGGAAATAACATATACATGATCCCAATTTTGTAACATAATTATGTTGATTATCAAAGGAAAGGGATGGGAGAGGCCTTTCATTTTATCCTTGAAAAATCTATCTATACTATGAATAAGTTGGTAAGCCACTTCTTGTTCTACTAGCTCATTGGGCACATAGATGGGTAACCCAAAGGGCTATGTCAAAGTCCCTTCAATCCTTATCACTATGCAATCAGGGTAGAACCATATGTCTCTTATCAATTCCACATATTTATTAATCAATGGGCTTACCCTTCTCATGGGGATTTGTGATGGATCCCACTAGGAATGGATAAACACAATCATAGATGAACTACATGTTGTATATATATTTGAATATGTGGAATTTGGAATAATGGTGGGAGATAGTAGGTCTCCCATCAAGTGACCAATTCTTAATGTTTGGGATCTAGGTGGAGGCTAAAATGGCATCAATTAAATAAGACATCATGTAAAAGTGTATGTTGGTCTTATTTTTGATGGCTATGAATTAGTATTTCAAACAAATATTGAACATCTCACTCAATGGAGGAGTGAGTCCCTTCTCCACCATGAAGTAAACATAAGACACCTAGACTTTATTAATATGTGTGGTGGAGGAGGATTTGCATAATTTATTTAGTATGGTCATTGTAATCCTAATCCCCTCCCTAAATTAGACAATTGGGATTTTTCATATGGAGTCCTGGATTACCTAGTTCCTAATGAACACTGATGGGGCCAGGATTACATTTAGATTATTCTCTATAGTCCACTTTTTAATAGTGGGTAAGTCTAATTGGTGCTTACATAGTTTATAATAGCTCTCAAAAATAAGGGGGAAATGTAAGTTATTTTCTTAAAGCTACGATCATGCACAATCCAATCATTCTCAATCTTAAAATCTTAGAAAAGAAGAGCAAGGACATCAATGCAATGTAGTACCTCAAGCTTGGTGGTAGCATAGTGTAGGCTAGTCATCTGGATAGTGACTAGGTCATTTTATCTCCACAGGATGGTTGCATTATTATATTCCTCTTTGGAAAGATATTTCATCTCCTTGATGATCCAAAAGAGTTTAGACCAATTCTTGTTCCCATTGTTCAAATCTACAATATCTAGGTTTGTGTCTTTAAAGATTCTTCCCTCATTATTTGAGGTTAAATATAACTTGGTTTCATCTTTTTATTATAGTTTGTGAGATACGATGATTGTGGAAGTTGAAATTGCTAACCAAATGAATTTCATGTATCCTCTGGGTCAATTCACTCTTGTTCATATTGTAATTGAACTCTCTTAGTTTGATTGTGATTGATCTGAGCTCAAATTAGGGCTTTTATGGATGCTTAGGGTTGGTCTGAAGCTTTAATGGCAATAGAAATTTGGACTTAGGCTCACTCATGTCTTGGATTTGATTGAGACAAAAGATTTTATACTTTTGCCTTTTCAAGCACACAAAATATTTAATTTTGTCATTTTATGCTTGTGTGGTGCCCATGTGGCATCCATTTGACAACTTTTGTAGATTTTTTTATAAATGCCCCGAGGGACTAGCCATTGTCTTTTTAAAATACAAATTTTCCTTCACATCATTAGATCTTTGTTCATGGATCAATGTGGATCATTGATCATGATTCTTGAGAGTCATTGGCTACTTTATGTTAGGCCTTGTAGTTGTGACACTTGGCACTTTTGTGGGCCATTTGGGCTCTGTATTCTATGTAATGAATGTGTGCTTTCCACCTATCAATATCATGGGCCCTAGGGGCTCCTTAAAAAGTCTCTAACAGCTAGGCTCTATCTAATCATCCTCTCACAAGCAAGCACGGACCATTGATCTTAATCTAAATAAATGCATGTGATTGGTTTGATAGATCCAATTCCTTATATTCATTAGGTCTTTCACTCTACCTGATTAATCTTCATGATGAAGCACATTCTATTGATCTTACACAAGGGTGAGAACTTTAATCAATGTTACAACATAAGAAGGGACTTAGGCTTAAATACTTTAGGTTATTGTTTATTTCATGTTTAATAAAAACATTATAAACTTTAGGCTAAAGTTTTTTATCTTAAGTTTTTGGAATCCATAGAAAGGGGACCCAGTTAAATATTTGAGGCTAAGGTTTATGTTGTGTTAATAGACACAACATATACTTTAGGATAAAATATTTATGTTAAGTTCTTAGAATATGTCCAAATGGGCCAAATAATACAAGGACCAAATGTTAGGTTTTAAATTAGGGTTTTATCACATTAAGAAACATGATAAAACCTTAGGTTAAAAGCATTTATGTTAATTTTTATGTCACAAGAAATTTTTTTAAATAAGAATTAATATAATTTTATATCTTAAGGTTTATTGCACTTAAACAAATGCAATTGAAACCTTAGGAAATAGACTAATTCCATGTCTTCATATATTTAGATCACAAGATCATTTTATCATTTAAAGTTCAAAGATCCTAAGTGTTTGAACATCTTCTGAGGGGTCCCATTGATCTGCACTACAAGCTATAGGATTTTATTAACATCTTGAAATTTGTCCTTATGTTTAAGTAAAATAATCAATTAGCTTAAATTTTATGAACTCACAAGCATCAATGATGGCCTCACAGATGTCACATGACAGTCATGAGAATGTCAAATTTAAGTTAGTGGATCATCAAGTTGAATGGGCTTAAATTTGATGGTTTTATAGACGTCAATGACAAGCTCATATATGTCAAATTACTATCATGAGAACGTCAATTTTAAGCTCATAAAACCCTTTTTGGTCCACAGACCTTCGATTTGATATGTTATGTTAGATCAATCTCTATGATAAATCATAGACCATTGATCAAGATCTGAGTAGTTACACATCATTGGTTCATTTTAATATGCAGGTCCCTTTGTTACCAAGCTTTGAATATGGGAATTTCATATGGTGGCTTCATGAGGCTTCCTGATCTTTTAACTTTTTAGTGCCATGCTCTCTCTATTGGATTAATTATGTGTGAGTAGTCACAGATTGTCTGATCAATCTAGATGCTTATACTTAGCATAAGTTTTATCATAAGGTTTCATAATAAATACAATGAGGCCTTAGGGTAGAACTTAGGCTAAGTTTATATTTTATATAAGGGGTCCTTTAAACTCTTACAATAACCTCACATCATTTGATCCTCAGTCTTGCTTAAGCACGGATCATTGATATTGATCTTGGTGATCTTATGCGATTATTTCAATGGATCAAAGCTTTGATTTTGTTAGGTTTCTTATGCTCAGTTAGATCATTCATCATGATGAAGCAAGGTATGTTGGATCTGCAAAGAAGTAAGGCACTTAAGTTAGGATGTGGTTAAATATAGGAAATTAGGCTAAATATTTAAAACTAAGGTCTTATTAATGTTGATAAAACATGAATAGGGCCTTAAGGTTAAAACTTTAGGCTAAGCACATAACAAGGGGACCATGCTAAAATAAAGGACCCTGTTAACATAAACATTGGACCACATTAGAAACATAGGGAATGGATGTGGTAAGAAAAAAGGGGACTAAGCATGATTTTTAGGCAAAGGTTTGGATGTGTTGAAAAACATAACCAAGCCTTAGCATAAATTTTAGGCTTAAGTCCAAAGTTGATTCAAAACATTCCCACCAAAATTTGAATTCAAATCAAGATCTAACTTAGGGTTTGTCCAAGGAGGGTTTCATCTCATGAATCCAACTATGAGCTACCATAAATTGAGACTAGAAAGGGTTTGAATGTGGTTAATCTATAAATTTCTAGCATGATTCATAAGAAACTCCATGAAACCTACAACTTAAGACATAAGGATCAACTGTTAGCAACATTAGGCAAGTTTCAAACAAACCATGAATAAATGGGCTAGTTTTATCAGTCGTGGATGATCTTCAAATCATAATAAAGAGTAGAATATCAAGATTTTATTGCTAAGATTCAAAATAATCACAAGGGTTCCTATTTTTTATAAATGGGGGTATGTTGACCTCAATAAAAGGTATCCATTTGATTCATGGCTTATAATAATACTTGATTAGTATTGAGATCTTGTTGACTAGTAGAGGTAGATTTAGATATACTAGTGGTAGTATTAACATAAGTATTAATATGGGATATTTGAGTAATCCCACTAGAGGAAAACTTTCCATGGATTAGTTATACTAGGCATGGTGGAAGAAGAAGGAAGAAAAGAAGCCATGTATTTATTTTCCCCAAGTCTTGTAGAAACAATATGTGTAGGTAAGGGGGACATCATATATGGAGTCCCATCATGAGTTTATAACTTACCATAGAATCCTTTTCCCTATGTTAAAGGTTTTAATTAATAAAGAAGATAATTGGGCCAATATACTCAAGATCACTCTCATCCTTAATAATAGGCATGTGTGGAGGATAGTTAAAAGGATCAATACATTTTAAAATAGGAGTGTATTATAATTGATGGTCCTAGTAGTCACATGAATATTTATATTTATTTTATTTTATAATGTTAAAAAAATATTTAGGAGTTTTATGGGAGTTAGTCAAGTTCATCATGTCACAATGTGTTTTTTGCTCAGTATCATCAAAGATATACCACATGATGGAAGGTTGAGGTATAAATTGAATTGGGTTGGGAAACTATTTTAAAAAAATTATATAAGTCAAATAAATAAAGGAGGGAGATAAAAACTATATTTAATATTTAGATGTAGTTTGATGAAATGATGTTAATAAATAGATTGTGTTGAATTGTTCTATATAGTCTAGTTAGAATGGTGAAATATAGACCAAAAGTAAATTGTATCGAACTGTTTGATACAGTCACATAGATAGGTGATGAAATACCAATTACATCTAGCTATCCAAATTAATCTTATCTCTATGGTGTAAAATTAACATAAAATAAATTATTTTGATTTATTTGATGTAGAATGTAAGATAAGGGTCTAGAAAAATACATTAATAATGAACTATATAGTGTTATTTTAAATAGTTAGAAAAACATATATGGGACACTGAAATATATATTGTATTGATTTGTTTGATATAGTTAGGGATGTAAACACATGAGAATAGATAGATCTTGTAAATGAAGTGTGCACACACATGTAACTATATAAATGATGGCTGATATAGTTACAACACAACACATAATTGTATTGATGTTGGATGATACAATGTGATATAAAAAAATATAGTAGAAATCAAAAATTGAAATATAATTAATTTTATAACTAATTTTTTGAAAATAATATTAGGTATATGTAGTAAAGGATTCAAATTATTTGTAGGCTCTCATAGATACTGACTCATCTGTTATATAGTGTTGGCTCAATGTTGTAGAGAACTACCTATGTAGGAAGTACCATGCCCATAGCCCACTAAACTGAGTTTTGAAGGTAATCCAAGAGTAACTTCCCAATTCTAATTAATAACTAGTGTATTATAGAATAAGATGGATGGATGGATTCATAAAGTTCAATAAAAAGAAAATCCTAGGCATTTTTGATATATTGTGAAGCATGTGGAAAATAAATTTTGTTTATCTCTATACTATAGCTATGAGTATGGGTGAAATAACCTCATGCCATGATATATTTAAATGATATATGTGTATTATAAATATAAAATTGCATTTCCCTTCACGATAGTATCTAAGTAGTTTGAAAACTATCATAACATGATTTCTTGGAAAATCCAAAAAAATATAAAATAAAGTTTGAAAATCAATATTAAAAACTAATTTTTATAATTTAGTGAATTGAAATAAATATGAAATCAATTTTAAATGAAATGTATGATTAGATTTTGAAATGAGATGTTAAATTTCCTTGATTATGCTTGTAAAAACATAAAGTAAATAGAACTATATCAGTGTTGAATGATGCAATTATACACATAAAACATAATGATATTGAGTATATAGATACAGTTTGTGTAAAAAAGATTACAATTATATATATATATATATATATATATATATATATATATATATACAGTTTGTGTATATTATATATATATATATATATATATATATATATATATATAGTGTGTGTATGTATGTATGTATATAGACCAAGTGGATCAACATAGTTTATTATAGTAAATTGAAAATATAACTAAATCAAATTGATAGAAAAAATTTAGTGGAAAATAAAATTTTAGACAAAATAAAAAATTCAAGTATAGAAATATATCAATTAGTTGGATATAATTGAATGGAAGAAGGTTTAAATAAAATTTGAAATGAAAATAAAAATTATATCAAGTATATTGATAGAGTTGATCGGAAGTAAGGTTTAATCATAACTATATTGAGTTGTTTGATATATTTCACTTAGAAATAAATTGACATCTTAGGTTAAATATGTATCATGCTTGAAAAAATAGTTTTTTTTAAGATGATTTAATATAACTATATTAAACTATGTGATATAGTTCACTAGAAATAAATTTGGTAAAAAGGTTTAAGGAATAACTGTATTGATTTATTTGATACAGTTGACTAGAAAAAGATCTAAATACTAAACTATATCATGCTAGCCAATAATCTTAACTAAAAATGTAGAAATTAAAACAATATCAATTTTTTAGATATAGTTACCTACAGAAGTGAAATAAATGATTAACTTCACATCAAGTTCACCAGAATGTATGTAAAGAGCTAGGATTGACTTGTAGTTATCCTATTTGAAGATCTAGACTCAAAGAAGGTAAATCAGAGAGAACCCATGATACTTAATGAATCATTATTTTACCAAATGAATCCACAAACCTCACAAAAAGATCACCTACAACACAATGTCAATAGAAAGGGTTTCAAGCCTCTAGGTAATTAATATGATCAAATATCTCTAGCTAAGTCTCTTATTTTGTAAGTAAATATTTCAATCAATAAATTTAAGTAATGGGGATGGATTAGAAACATATCAAAATGGGTAAGGAAACATGCTAATAAAATAGGAGCCTAGGTTACTATTGACCAATTTTTTGTCTTGCAGGCCAAAATTGGGCACCCCCTCCTTTTTTATTGCAAGATTCATTCAATCCATGTTCTGGGTAGTTCATCCCTCAGCTGACTTGTGAAAAATTGTCTCTGTCAGACCATTTCCCAAGGAAAAACCAAGTGTTTTCATCTTTTGCTTACTAAGTGCATTTCGGGTGTGATGGGTGACTTTACCTGTAAAAATTCATAAGTAAAGCCACTTGCAAACCTTGATTTGGTCTTGGTAGACCAAATCAAGTTTCCTAGATGGTTTTAGTCATTTTTATTATAATCAGGAGTCGGTGTACTTTGAAAGGCAATTGAACTAATTTGGAGGGCTCTTTGTCAGCAAAATGGACCAAGTGGAAAAGTTGAAGGGTTGTTTTTAGGATTCCTACAAGGTATGTATCCTTGCAGAGGGTACTTAGGTGGCAAATAAGACCTTTACAATTCTTTTAAAAGGAAAATTTGGAGGCCAAGGAGCCCTTGCAGGTGGAAAGTGATGAACAAAGTGGATCTTTTTCAAAATTTTGAAGGGTAACTTTGGGCTCAAAATGCCCTTGCAGAGGGCATCCAATTGGAGCAAAGGGGTAAACATTTTGACTGAAAGGAACTTGCCCTTTAGAAAAAAGTGACAAACCCAAAAGAGAATTCTTTTAGACTTTTTATCCGAAGGAATTCCTTCAGACTTTTTGTTCGAAGGAAAACCAAAGAAGAAGAATCAAAGGAGAATTCATTCAGAAAAAATGTCTAAAGGAATTCCTTCAGACATTTTATCCAAAGAAATTCAACAGTCATAAAAAGTCTAAAAAATTTGAAAGACAAGAAGTCTGAAGGGTAGGTGTCTTTGCGGGGGGCACTTGGTTATGAAAGTAGACCATTTCTATTTTTTTGAAGGGTCACTTTATTTTCAAAGAGGACCATTACAGCTTTTTCAAAGTTATTTTTATAATGGTGAAGGTCATTTTCAAATGCCAAAGAGGACCATTTCAATCTTTCTAAAGGGTCACTTTCCCTTTGGAAAAGTTCATTTCCAAAAATGCCAAAGGAATTGTCCTAGTGGGAGACAGGCTTGCGAACATCAATTTTAGCATGATAAACTAGCCATTGGGAAGTAATCAAAGGAGAATTCCTTTAGAAAAATGTTTTAAGGAATTTCTTCAAACATTTTGTTTGAAATAACTCAGAAAAGGAAGCTCAAAGGTCTGCCAAAGGAAAGGGCAAAAGTGTAATCCCAAAGGAGAATTCCTTCAGACAAAATATCCAAAGGAATTCCTTTGGACATTTTGTTTGAAGGAATTCAATGCCTAAGAGCCCAAATAATGATTGAGCAAACAAGAAAAGAAAGGATCTCAGGAGATAATAATAAGTGTTAAGATCTCGAATTACCAATATAAGAGGGAAATAGAAAAGTAAGGGAAAATAAGGTGGGTAACCCAGAACCCAGCCACATGCACAATAAAACAAATTCTTAAAACACTCCAAGAGGCAAAACAAGTCAAAGCGTAGACCCAAGGATGAACCAAACTAAGTCAGGTGACACAGGTGTCATCAGTAAGAAGAGTAAATGCACTTAGGTGAAATAGTCTCTACTGAAAACCAATACAAGGATTGGTTTTCAAACTATAGAAGGGAGCAGCCCATGTTTTCACACTTTACCATTAATGCCTAGTTAGTTATGCCCAGCATTGAAGAGAGCATGACCCAATCAGCACAGCTTATGGATGGCCTTGTCAGTTGTTAAGCATATCCCATGCTCTTATAGGCCTAGGATACTAAGGGCAGTGACTTGGACACCTACAACATGGCTCTCCCATACACAATTAGAAGGATACAACAATATCATGGGTTTGTGGTCACTGTAGAAGTGTTTAATACAACATGTGTTCCCATCCCTTGACTGGTCAATTGTCTTGTATATATGTATATGTATATATATATACATATGTATATATACATATATATATATACATATATATATGTATTTATATATATATATATATATGTATATATATATGTATATATGTATATATGTATATGTATATATGTATATGTATATATGTATATATATATATATATATATATATATATATATTTGTAACTTTTCTTTTGAGAAGGATCTCTCAGCATTTGTATGGCAAAGCCCTAAAGAAATTTACCTTAAACCAAAAGAATCATTTTTTTACCTCCATTTGAGCTTGCACTTTTACATATGTCTATGGTTTTCTCTTATGTTAAGTCATTTCCTTTTCATGATTTCATAAGTTTATGCCACCATATCTAGTGTATTATGAGTTCTTCTCTTGTAGGTTAACAAGAAGTGTCTAGCTCAAAGTATAGGCACATGTGAACAAGCTATCCATAGTGTGTCTTAGAACACCTCTGATAGTCCTTCCTCCTTGTATCTTCATAAGATCCACTATTGAAACACTGATGCAGGAAAGGTTCTCATTCAAATGAAGTGTATGTTTTCTTCTCTCTCGTGTAAAGTGTAGGTCAACACTAAGTATACCAATCAGTTTGGTGCATCATCGCATTAGTTAGGTTCTATTTTTAGTATTTCTCTCTCTTTTCACCCCCCCCACATTATTAGCAATATGAAATTCAAGGCCTCAAGGTGCATCAAGGGGAGTTAGCCCCTAATCTAGAGATTCATCCCTCAAGTTTGTAACCCACAGTAAGAGTAATGTCTCTATTATGTCACATGGAGGAAGAGAGCTAAGCCTCCCTTCAAAGGGTACAATCCACAACATCAACAATTTTTGGCATGCTAGATGGGAAAAATTTGTGTCCTGTAAGTTGTAAGATTGGTGTTGGTCTTGATATTGTTAAAAATCCAAAAGAAGAAGCTATAACTCAGCATCTGGCAACTCCATCTAGGAACTCAGTCTTTGGTTAAAGATCAGCGTGGCATCTCATGCGAAAGGTCAATACAAGATCTTCTTCTAGGGGTGTCCCTTTTGAATTTATTGAGTTGCCTTTAAACTCAAAAAAAAGTCTAAGGTTTGAAAATATACACCCTTACGTAGTAAGCCACTTTCCCAAACTAGCCATAAAGTACACCTACTCAAGGAGACCCTAGTTAAATCCTTTCACAGCCATGTCTTTCCCTTTTGTGACCTTTAACGGTTAGAGTCCCTTAAACCTTCAGTAATGACCTAATTCCAAGGATATCTCTCAAAAGTGTTCCTCCCTTTAGTGGAGAGGGCCCAATCACTGCTATCAATCATATCATAAATATAGCCAACCTCTGTAACATCCATAATATCACTGAGGAAAATGTAGCCATCAAATTTATGGCCTTGTCCTTAAAAGGGAAGGTTTTGGACTGGTATGGGACCTTGCCTATGAAATCAGTTGGCTCATGGAATGAGTTAGGGACCCTCTTGACAAATAGGTTTGGGGAAAAAAGTGACCATTTATCTCTAGCTGAGCAATTGACCACCATAAAGAGAGCCCCACATGAGTTTATGCAAGATATTAAAACTAGGTTCCAAAAGACTTAAGATAGAATCCTAATTCTTGTGAGGCCAACCCTAAGCTATGATTTCCTTTACTATGTGAAGGCCTTGAATAATGGCATTATTGTCATGATATAGTCCATGGGTGGGAATATTCTACCCGCTATTTATTAGATATCAATAGTTACTAAAAATTGCCTTGTTCAAGTAAGAAAGATAGCTCCTAGACCTCATATACCACTCTTCCCTAATTTATAGTCCTCAATTTAGCCTATTGTGCCCACTCTAGCTCCTCTGCCTAATTAGGAAAATCTGGTTGCTACCCCTAAAAATGATCTCCATGAAGTTAAGAGCCTATTATAGAGTGTTACCAACGAGTTAGATTCCCTCAAGAGACAACAAGCTTAGAGTTATAGGCCAAATCAAGGCTATGAGCAGTTTGGGCAGACAAATAGACCTCCCTTCCAGAATTAAAATCAAGGGCAAGGTCAAATTACACAAGTCAAACCTTATCAAAGCTATAATCTAAATTCCCCTTCATCTTCTAAGGCTCTTGTCCCCACTTAAAATAATTTGGTGCAGGAGCAACCCAATTATCCACCCTTAGGGCATGGCCAAGAGTAGGTTACTTATGCCAGTGAGCTACCAAATCAAAGCATGACCACACAAGGTGATCAGGCAGCCCAATTCTCAAATTTTGAGATCTCAACACAACTTAGGATGGACAGTAGGTAGGCTCAATTTGATTCCACTCATATAAATGACTTAGAATGAGAGTTCTATGTAGTCAACTATGTGGGGAGCACAAGTAATTAGAATGATTGTGTTATAGCCAACACCATGTCCAAAAGGAGAGCTATGGATGAAGCTCAAGTAGCCAATCAAGCAACTACAACATCTCCTTCACCACAAACAAATCAAAAGTTTCCTAATTACAGACCGTTAATTGCAACTTCAGCTCCTCAGGTTACGCCATAGGTTACAAATGTCCCCAAAGAGAGCTCCAAAGGGGGCAATCCTTCAATCAATATAGTGGACCAAATGAAGAAGCTACACATGAACATCTCATTATGGGATTCTTTAGCATCACCAGGATAAAAGGATATACTCCAAAAGGAATTACATGGGCTAGGTGAGCAAGTTGTCCCAGTAAGAAATGATAATGTGTTGATAGTAAATTAGGCTCCTCCCATGGTAGGTTAAGCAAAGAAGGATCAGAAGGTCCCTCCCTTCTATTTGTCATTGATTATTGGTGATTTCTTGGTCCATAATTGCATCATTGATAGTGGATCAAGCACCTCAGTTATGCCCAAATGCATAACTGATAAGCTAGGCCTCAAATATAAACAAATGACCAAAGGAGTTCTATAATTGGATGGATCACCAACCAAGACCTTGGGAGTGGTAAGAGGCTTGAATCTGACTCTCTATGCCTATCTAACATTCACAATTCCCCATGATGTGGTACTGGTAGATGTTCCTCCTTACTTCACTCTTTGCTTGTCAAGGGATTTCACATCCAAGATAGTTGGATACTTGGCATCCAATTGGTCTTACATGGTTTTTAGAACAAATTATGAAACTAAAGTGAAGATTGAGTCAGAACCCATCTACAAGGATCACCTAGAGCCATACTCACCCAAAGCAATGAATGTGAACTATGAAATCATTGATGAAGAAGAGATCTAGGTGGACCAATCTCCATCATCTTCCCTTGTAGGAGTTGCCAACCTACTCCTAGATGAATGGGTAAATGACAATTTTGAGCATGATCCTTACAATTTCATTAAATAAGTTAGTCTTGGAGTTTACTACGTGCATGAGAAAGATGCTTTCATGCCAAAATTAATTAAGATAGATCAAGAGGACTATGGTTTGTGGTAGTTATTCTTTGATGGATCTAGAAACAAGTTAGGAGCTAGTGGTGGGGCGATGTTGGTCTCACCTTCAAAGGATAATTACTTCTAAACTTTTAGGTTTCAATTCTCCTATACCTACAACATGGTAGAGTATGAGGCCCTTGTTCATGGCCTACAATGGGCAAGGAAGAGAGGAATCAAAGAATTATAGGTGTTTAGAGATAGTGAGTTGATTTTGAACCAAGTGAGAGGTCAAAGCTTGACCAAGAACTCCCTACTCAAATATTACAAGCACATAGTGTGGGACCTTATGGAGAACATCACTACTTTCAACATCACTTCTATTTTAAGAGAGGAGAATAAGCATGTGGATAGACTAGCAATAGTTGGTGCTTAGTTTGATATCCCAAAGGGGGTGAGACAACATGAATTAGCATCATTTAAAGGTGATTATGAAGCCCTCCATACTAGACAATGTCACCAATTGGTAGGTGTTTGAAAGTGACCAGAAAATAACACTTTTCTTACAAGAAGAAGCTGAGTTTACTTCCAAAAATTAGTCCATGTTGTAGCAGTAGTATGATGGGTAGATTATTTAACTAAATACCAACATGCTTCCCAAAGGTTTGGTAACTCTTGAGAGCATCTTTAACGAAGATGACCAAATCAAGAGAGACAAAGCAAGCATGTCAACCAAGAAGGAAAATTATGAAAGGGTAGAGATCTACAAGGACAAGTTGCTTGCACTTGGGAAGGTATGTACCAATGAAGAAAAGAATGCTTTCATTATGTTATGCCAAGATTTTGTTGATGTCTTCACTTGGGAGTATGGTTATTTGAAGGGCTTCAACCTAAACTTGGCCCAACACACCATTGAGATGGAGGAAGGTGCCAAACCCATCAAGCAAAAGCAAGGGCCAATCAATCCAAAGATTGAGCCTCTCATGAGGAAGGAACTCACCAAATTAATTGAGTTTAGGATCATCTTCCCTATCAAGCACTCTTCTTAGCTAGCCAATTTGGTCCCTATTAGGAAGAAGAATAGAGAGGTCAGATTGTGTGTGAATTTTAGGGATCTGAATAGAGTCTCACTGAGAGATCACTATCCCCTTCCAAGTATGGAGAAAATTCTTCAAATGGTGATAGGTAGTGAAAGATTCTCTCTCCTAAATGGCTACTCTGGGTATAATCAAATATGGTACAATAATGTGACCAATACAAAATAGACTTCACCACCAAGTGGGGAACATTTGCCTACAATAATATGCCATTTGGATTGTTGAATGTTGGAGCTACCTTCCAACATTTATGGATATGGCTTTCTAAGGTTTGATCAAAGACATTGTGTTGGTTTATCTTGATGATGTGATAGTCTTCTCCAAAGAGGAAAGTGAACATTTAAAACACTTGAGGAAAATATTTGAAGGGTGTAGATAGTTTGACATCTCTCTCAACCCAAAGAAATGTGTGTTTTCCATCCATGAAGGCAAGCTCTTGGGCCATGTCATTTCTAAAGAAGGCTTGTCCATTGATCCAGAAAGGGTGCATGCCATCTTATCATTGTCATTTCCTAAGCACAAAAAGGGCTTTCAAAGTTTATTTGGTAAGATAAATTTCATTAGGAGATTCAATCCTAACTTTGTTGAGCTGGTCAAGCTACTAAATTCCATGCTAAGGAAGGACAAGACATTCATGTGGATAGCAAGAAGAAGAAAAATCTTCAAAGGTATCAAGCAAGCTATCACCCAAGCTCCTACCCTGACTAGTCCAAACTTCTCCAAGGACTTTACTCTATACACCTTTTGGAATGAAGAGGTAATCTCTGCTATGCTCACTCAAGTGAATGGTTAGAATTTAGAATAGCCTCTCACTTTTTTCAGCCAAGGTTTAGAAGGCTATGAGGTTAGATACATGTATGCTGAGAAGTAGGTGCTTTTAGTCATATGAACTCTAAATGAGTTTAGACATATGTTGTCTAACAAAAAGATTCACATCATGGTGCCACATCCTAGTGTAAAAGACTTCTTGCTAAGCTGAGACTTGAATGAGAAAAGGGTAGGTTGGATCACCAAAGTGATGAAGTATGATGTAGAGATCAAGACCACCAAGCTGGTAAGGGGAAGAGGGCTATGTGAACACCTCACTATAGACTTTAAAGAGCTAAAGGAGGACATTTTGGTACTCCACAATGAACTTATAGTAGTTGTACCTACAGTCATGAAGAGTTGGGAACAAGACATGGTTCATTTCCTTTAAACTGGTGAGTGTCCACAAGGTCTTGATAGGACCAAGAGGAGGTATTTTAGACTCCAATATATTCTGTATGTCCTAGTGGATGGAGTTTTTTTTAGGAAATAATTTTTAAGGGTACTCTTGAGATGCATTGATTCAGACCAAGTTGATAGGGTACTATCTAAGTTCCATGATGGACTATCTGGTGGCCACTTTACTCCCAAGGCCACAGCTATAAGGATTATGAGGGCTAGTTACTTTTGGCCTAGTTTTTTTAGAGACACTCATGCTTAGGTGAGGAAATGTCAAAAATGTGCCTTTTTTGATGGGAATCAATGGTTGGCTACCATGCCTCTTAATCTTATTCAGGTGGAATAGCCATTTATGCAATGGAGGTTAGACTTCATAGGTTTGATCAATTCTCCTTCTAGTGCTAGCCATAAATGGGTTTTGACTACCATATATTATTTCATAAGATAGGTAGAGGCTGTAGCTTTGAAAGAGGCCAATGAGAGTGTAGTCCTAGACTTCTATGAAGGCATAGTGATGAGATTTGGGGTCCCATCCACAATCATTTTAGACAATTCATTGGCTTTCTTAGGAACAAAGACAAGTCAGTGGGCATTAAAGTATGGTATCTATCTCAGCACTTCTTATAACTACTACCCACAAGGGAATGGGTTGGCTAAATCCACAAAAAAGAATTTGATTAGGATCATAAAAAGGATGATGGAGTAAAATCAAAGGACTTGGCATGCAAAGTTGAAGATAGATCTTTGGATAGATAAGATCACTCCAAAGAGGGTGATCAAGAATTCACCATACACACTTGTGTATGGAAGGTAAGCTAGACTTCCTATCTCACTTGAGTTACCAACCTTAGATCTTTCCCATCAGCTATAATTAGTGGAGAGTGATAGCCTAAAAGTTAGGTATTGTGAGCTAATGGAGCTTCAAGAAACAAGAGACCAAGCCATGGATGCAATGACTAACTACCACTATCAAACAAAGAAGCATTTTGACAAGAGGTCTACACCAAAGAACTTCTCATAAGGTGACATTATCTTGAAGTAGGATGAGGACCAAGCCAAGCCTGGAAGACACACAAAGTTTGATGCCTTTTGGAGTGGCCCATATGTCATCACCCAATGAAAGTAATGCAATGATTTCCAACTCTCCAAGTTGGATGGTGAATAACTACATATCCCAGTCAATGGGATATATCTTAATCTTTGTTACTAGGTTTCTTTTTTCATGTACATAATTTCCTTGTTTTTTTTCACCATTTTCCTTAAGTGTTGTTATGTATGTGTGTAGTGTTTTTAGCCTTTTTTGTGTTTTTCCTTATTGTTTGGGGTAAAATATTTCTTGGTTCTTAGGTATTTATAAGGTTGTTTCCAACTTTTCAAGCTATATCCTGACTCCATGTCCAATGGACTTTTAGGCCACTAATATTCTCAAGCATAGTAGGCATGCTTCCCCTATGTGCTACCAAATGTGTTGACCAATTTTTGGTCTTTTAGGCCAAAATTGGTCACCCCCTCCTTTTTTATTGTAAGAGTCATTCAATCCATGTTCTGGCTAGTTCATCCCTCAATTGCCTTGTGCAAAATTTTCTCTATCAAACCATTTCCCATGAAAAAACTAAGTATTTTCCTCTTTTGCTTGCCAAGTGCATTTTGGGTTTGATGGGTGACTTTAGTTGTAAAAATTCATAATTAAATCCACTTAAAAACCTCAATTTGGTCTTGGTAGACCAAATCAAGTTTTTTAGATGGCTTTACTCATTTGTCTTATAAGCGGGAGTCGACGTGAAACTCGATTTGGTCTTGGATATTTTGAAAGGCAAGTGAATTACTTTAGAGGTATTTTCATCAAAAAAATGGACCAAGTGAAAAATTCAAAGGGTCATTTGTAGTATTCTTTAAGGGTATGTACCCTTATAGAGGACACTTAGGTGGCAAACGGGACCTTTACAATTCTTCTGAAAGGCAACTTTGGAGGCCAAGGAACCCTTACAGGTGGCAATTGATGAACAAAGTGGATCTTTTTCAAAAGTTTGAAGGGTAACTTTGGGCTCAAAATACCCTTATAAAGGATATCCAGTTGGAGCAAATGGGTAAGACATTTTTCCTGTAAGGAACTTGCCATTCAAAAAAAAGTGATAAACCCAAAAGAGAATTCTTTCATATTTTTTATCTGACGGAATTCCTTCAAACTTTTTGTGTGAAGGAAAACCAAAGAAGAGTAATAAAAGGAGAATTAATTCAAACAAAATGTCCAAAGGAATTCCTTTAGACATTTTTTCTAAAGAAATTTGATAGTCACAAAAAGTTCAAAAAAATTTGAAAGATAAGAAGTTTGAAGGGTAGGTGTCTTTGTGGGGGGCACTTGGTTATGAAAGTGGACCATTTCCATTTTTCTAAAGGGTCACTTTCTTTTCAAAGAGGACCATTGCATATTTTCTTAAGGTATTTTTCTAAAGGCAAAGGTCATTTTTGAATGCCAAAGAGGACCATTTCAATCTTTTCAAAGGGTCACTTTCCCTTCAGGAAAGTTCATTTGCAAAAATGCTGAAGGAATTGTCCTAGTGGGTGGCAGGCCCGTGAATGTCAATTTTAGGGCAATAAGCTAGACATTGGGAAGTAATCAAAGGATAATTCATTCAGACAAAATGTTTGAAGGAATTCCTTCAGACATTTTGTTTGAAGGAACTCTAAAAACGAAGCCCAAAGGCCTGCCAAAGGAAAGTGAAAAAGTGCAAGCCCAAAAAAGAATTCCTTTGGTCAAAATGTCTGAAGGAATTTAAGGCCTGAGATCTTGAAGAATGAATAAGTGAACAAGAAAATAAATGATCTTGAGAGAGAATAATAAACATTGAGAGCCTGAATTGCTAGGATAAGAGGGAAATAGCAAAGGGAAAATAAAGAAGGTAACCCAAAATATGGCCACGTACATAATAAAACAAAAGCTCAAAATGCTCCAAGTGGTGTAACAAGTCAAAGTGCAGACCCAAGGATGAACTAGACAAAGGTAGGTGGCATAGGTGTCATCAGCAGGAAGAGTAAATTCACTTAAGTAAAATAGTCTCTACCGAAAACCAATAAAAGGATTGGTTTTTGAACTATAGAAGGGAGCATCCTATGTTTTCACACTTCACCATTAATGCCCATCTAGTTGAACCCAGTATTGAAGAGAGTATGGCCTAGTTAACATAGCTTAGGGATGGCCTTTTCAGTTTCTATAAAGAGTATCCCATGCTCTTGTAGGCCCAAAATAGTAAGGGTAGTGACTTGGACACCTATAACATGGCTCTCCCATATGCAATTAGAAGGATACGGTAGTAGAATGGGCTTGTGGTCACTATAGAAGTGTTTAATACAGCATGGGTTCCCATCCCTTGACCAGTTAATTGTCTATTTCTAAGTTTTCTATATATATATTTGTAACTTCTCTTTTGAGAAGGATCTCTTAACATTTGTATGGCGAAGCCCTAAAGAAATTTACCTTGAATCAAAAGAAGCATTTTTTACCTCCATTTGAGTTTACACTTTAGCATATGTCTATGGTTTTCTCTTATGTTAAGTCATTTCCTTTTCATGCTTTCATAAGTTTATGCTAGCATATCTAGTGTATTGCAAGTTCTTCTCTTGTAGGTTAACAAGAAGTGTCCAGCTCAGAGTATAGGCACATGTGAACAAGTTGTGTGTCTTAGAACACCTCTAATAATCCTTCCTCCCTATATCTCCATAAGATCCCCTATTGAAACATTGATGCATCAAAAGGTTCTCATTTGAATGAAGTGTATGTTTTCTTCTCTCTGGTGTAAAGTACAAGTCAAATTTGAGTAGACCAACCAATTTGGTGCATCACCACATTAGTTAGGTTTTGTTTTTAGTATTTCTCTCTCTTTTCACCCCCCCCATTATTACCATTAGGAAATTTAGGGCCTCAAGGTGCATCAAGGGAAGCTATCCCCTAATCTAGAGATTCATCCCTCAATTTTTCAACCCATAGCAAGAAGAATGTCTCCATTGTGCCACGTGGAGGAAGAGTAATGAGCCTCCTTTCAGAGGGTGCAATCCATAGCATCAATAGTTACCTAAGGTGGATAAATGGAAAGTTTAAATAATCCTATATCCATACTAACATTCATTAATTAATTAATTATTCAATTTATATCTATCAAATTAAATATCTAAGGTTGGAATATACTTACCTTGAATAAGACCTATCAAGCCACAATCTACCCCTTAGCCAATAGGGATTTTCAATAGATTTGTGTGGTCATAAGGATCACAAAGGATGAATTAATATCTAGGATAAAAATACTCCCATTGCATCTAATATTTCATAAGATAATATTTCATTCCAAGGTAATATCTAAGAAATAACTCATCTATATATATACTTAGGGAAGATGTGTGGGAAATAGAAATTTAAAATAAATTATTCTCTCTATTGGATCTAAATGGTGACTTATATTTATAGTGGTAAATGATCCTAATCCCTCTCAAAGTTAATTTTAAGCCATTAACTAGCTTCATTTAGTCTTAAATGTGTCATCTAATATTGAACTAGGTCAACTAAGGTAACTTAGTTATGAATACTGCACCATAACATTCAAAATTGCTTCAATTTGATCAATGTAGTTGGGAAGGGGAAAATGATGGATAAGACTACATTAAATGAGATTATATAGTATGAATTTATAGGTCATGATGTATTTAGAGGATGAAATATGAAAGGAGTTAGCTTATAAGGTTCAAATGTGAGGAAGATATAATGGGTGTAGTAATGTTAAATAATCAACAATATCTCTCACAAAATAAGAATGCCATGCCCACCCCTTTTTCGGTGTACCTTTTATGTTGTGCATTCAAGGTAATTGAAACTCAATAGGTTTCTAAAATATATAGAGTTTCATTAAATGATAAATATTAAAAATATTATGTATACAAAATGTTTAAAGTAAAAATATTAGAAAATCCAAATCTAACATTTGGAAAATTCCAGGAAAGAGGTAAAAGGACAAGAAAGAAAGATAATTATAGGTCTAAGCATGTTTTATTTATTGAGGTTCTTACATCATCATTAGATGTCATGAAATGTTTCAATGTGTAACATCTAGGTGTATAAAGAAACCAATTGCACATTTTATAATCTATGTTGATTCAAATGTATCATTAGTATAGTAATTCATTACACCATCATAGGAGTGACTAGATAATCTATCCAAACTTATTCCTCAACCTAATAACTATTTAAATATAAATTTGATCCTATGTATTCAAATAAATATATCAAGTATTGGACATTTATTTATTATTAACAATAAAATTTTTTGTATTATAAAATTATCATTGGTATAAAATTGGAACATCCCACCTAACTATAAAAAATAAGTGTCTTGATGTGGATTTATTACCTACTACTAAGATAAATATATAGAGTTCATTAAGGTTGAGACATTGATTTTAGTCATGGAGATTAATAGATCTAATGAGGTTGTATGGACATAATTAATGTGACTATAAGGAGTGTTGTCACTTTATTTAAAGGTGATTAATTATGGAAATAATTACTATGTCATAGGTCATGGTGGGCACATAAAAGTATGAATTCCTTATTAGATGGAGTATATTGGCTTGTGTTTTGAATTAATGAGTGGTGTTTTTCATAAAATGGAACTCTTATCCACTTTTGAATCATCGATGATATTTTAGAGCCATTATATTCATATTAACTATGAAATTTTCAAGGATTGGTAAAACATTCTAGGATATATATAAAGCATTGGTTGTAGGTAGGTTTAAGAATTTTCTAGGGAAACATTTACTTAGATTATTTCAATCAAATAATATCTACTATCTTTATTTTTTGTTTTGGTTTTTCTTGCATGATTCACATGATTATAGTTTGCATATCAAAGGGGCTAAAATAAAATTGGTGAAAATGTAAAATATTCAAGTTTCAAAACCTAATAGCATTGTTTGTGTGTAAGCCCTTTTATTTTATATTTTAAGCTTGAGTTATGGTAATGTAGATACTGAAATTTAATCAATAAATGTTTGGCAATGTTTCTCCTTGGCATCCTTAACTTGTTAAATTCTCCAATCCAATAACCCACAATCTTTGAGGAAGTCTTCAAAATCTTGTAATTATTGTGCATATCTCTAGTACTTACTTATTCATCCATATTCATCATATACATCACTGTCACTTTGGTTTCAAAAGCATATATCCCTTATAGACAAGAGTACACTATTAAATAAGGATGCACTACATCCATATCATGTAATGTGTCCTTATCCATAGTGATATAGCAATCATCTTTTCAAAATGACATACTTCATAACATCTCTCCCATGTAAACCAATAAGTTTGTTATCAAAAAAATTCTAAATATTCACCTATATAAGCACATCAATGCTCACACTCAAAACCCCTAGTTTTCTTAATAGCTCTCACTCAAAAAACATCTATCTTCTGAGTAAAGTTTGTTATTATAATTATTCTACAATACCATAGTCCTTATCTAGTCCTAAAATTATTTTATTATAGGTTATGAGCATCATTTTTCAAGCATTTTATTCAAATATTACTAGTTGCATTCACATGATCTTCCCTAAATGGATAATTACATCACCTTGAGGTCCATTTGGAGTATGTAGGCAACACTTAGTCAATAATGGATTTTCTAAGGATAGCTTCAGCCATATCGCACTTCTCCTCTTTTTCTCTATTTTGAATTTGATCTTGTTTTTTTATTTGTGAACAATATGATTCTTTATTTTTTAGGTCATTTCTACATCTAAATAGGATTTGCAAAAAATTAGATAGTATAAATACAAGGGTGAACAAGCCCATATTTTTAGATCCAACACATAGTCTGCCTAGACAAATTCATGGTAGTAGACATTGATGCACTGTGACCTTTTCTATCTTTTGTGTCCTTGTCCCAGAATATTATGAGACATTATTTTCAATTAACCATTGTTTTCGGTTTTTATATACACTTACAAATATTCACAATCAATGAATGAATAACTCAATTTGAAATAAATCAATTTATAAAGACATTTGTCTAACCCTAACCCTAATATCTATTTTTAACAATTTAAAACATTTGTAAATTATGTAGATATATGTCTTTACTATATTATTTAACTTCCTAAATCATATTTCAATAGTTTAAATTTATAATTAGAGTTAATTGTTTATTCTAATTAATTTTAATATAAACATTTTGGTATATATCTGAGAGCAATTTGAGCCTTATAAATTACATGCAAGTGTAAGGAGCCCCATTTACTAAGACATGTTCACCTTGTGACATATTTACATATGATCAATAACATCCTAAATTTCATCTATTATATATTATTATAACATACAACACAAACATAATGAAACTTTATAGCACCATACATGTTATGGAGTTGATAAAATTTCATTAAACATTAGTTTTAAGAGTAAATTTTTTAATAAATTAATTAAAAAATCACATACCTGCACAATAAATTGAAATTCATTATGAAAAATACCAAGTTAATTTGTAACATATATTATAGCCTTTACCCTAGAAAATTTACATAACATAATTTAGGATTTCATATTATGTTAAATAATTCAAGAAAAGGAAGACATAAAATAAATCGACTTCACAAAATGAGTGCAATTTTGATCCCCGTGGTTTAAAAATGTTGGTAGTAGGAAAATGGTGCACAAAAACTATAAAAACTAATTAGAAGTGTCCAACCCCTTGAAATAAATACCATGAAGGCGTATTATAGAGTTGATGGTATATTTTTTAAGTACCATGGTAAGTTGCATCATTTTCAAAACCCTCATGCACAAATTATAAAATAATAATAAATAAAATTTTATACACTATAATTATAATTAATTTCTCCTGGCACTATATTGAATTATATTCTCAATTTATCCTTGACATGGTGCCAATGGATTAAATGATAATATTAATAAAAAGGGATGAATTATCATAATTTTATTGTAGATATAATACTAATATAACATACCTTATTTTTCTTGAGTATATATGTTTGGGAGGAAATGCCTAAAAATGTTCACAATCATTATGTAAATCTTTCATTTCCAATACAAACCACATATTTGTTGTAAATAAAAATAATATAACCTGATGTGATGCATACAATTTGGAAAACAAGAATGATTCTCCTTATAAATATGTGTTATCACTTCATAGTGCTAGTATGTCTCAAATTCTAAATGGAAACAATGATAACCAAGGGTGTAATAACTGCAAGAACATATATGTAGTTGAGACTAAAAATCATGATAAAATTTAGATTAAAAATAATAAGAAAAAACATTCATGAAAAATGGAGTAGGGAATATATAGAGAGCATTTATATTATTTATTTATATTTTTGAACTAGATATATTGGTGGTAGTCAATAATTGATATAAATTAGAAATAATAAGTATAAAACTAAAGGAAAACACATTTTATTGAGTAAAAAAAAAGATATATTAATAATTGCCAAAATGTAACAAGAACAAAAATCAGATTTAACCTTAATTTTGAATATTTAAGTTTGTTTCCTGATGCTTATAGGTATGTATGTCAATATATGTATAGGTTCCACAACAAATACTTATATAGCTATTTCTAAAACTTAGACTACACTTTATATTTCAAAGTTTTTTGTAAACATCATAACCATATTTTAATTAATAAGGATAATTCTACTATGAATCTAATAGATAACATATAAAGTCTTCAACAATAATATCATATAACTTTCTAAAATTGATCATTGCAAATCGAGTAATCATCAACATTTGGTGAATATTAGAATATATAACATGTGTGACACAATTAATAAATTATATTTTAAAGATATTTTAGTCCGAATATCTCTGTAAATGTCCTTTTTACAAAGGATTGATGTCAAAATAAAAAAATCCCATAGAGAATAGAAGATTTACTAAAACACATATTTATATTCATAAAACATATTTGGAAAACAAAAGAGATTTTGGCATTCTAGGCATAACATGAACCACACTAATCATATCATACATATTTATGTCAATCATGATTTTTGTTTAATTAGTAAGTATTTTATAACATTCAAGTATAATGAATGTAGAAAATTATATAAATATAACTTAAATTACTCATGCTATGTAATTTAATAAAAAAAATCAAAACTTAATATTTTAAGCACACATGTAATTTTTAAATGTCAATGTGGTGATACATTTCAGCATAAATTAATTTCAAAACTCAATGAAATTAATTGGGAAATTTAAAGTAAAATAATTCAAACCATTATTAATTTCTATATTTTTTAAATATTAAGTTTGTCTAATGAATATCCAAAATATGGAATCTTGAAAATTTCTTCACAAAAAGATGAGTTATATGAGGTAAGTAATTTTAAAATACATATGAGGATGTGCTTCTAATTATTAGAAAACATTTTTGTATTCATAAAACATACTAGGTAAATAAAAGAGATATGGCATTGCAGCCATAACATAATTAATCTTGTCTTATCATACATTTATTCTAGTATTTATTTATACAAGCAACAAGAAACAAAGTTTGTTAAAGTTAAGAGGAGTTGTAGACAAGTATTAAAATATTTCCATGACAGTTGTTTTGTACTAAGCATATCAAGTTCAAAGAATCATTTACTATTTGTGTGTGCGTGCACGCACGCACGCACGCGCGCGCGCACACACACACACACACACACACACACACACGCGCACACGCGCACACACACACACACACACACACACACACACACACACACACACACACGCACGCACGCACGCACGCACACGTTGTTCAAATTGGAAGTGTAAAGTTATCGTGTATATGGAATTGATGTAGGAAAAATATAGTAGCTAAAATGTCTTCTTTATATTGATTGATCTATATTTTAATTAAGGCTTGGAAATTTTATTCAAAGAATCTTTATTGCAAAGTGCGATCATTTTTTGATTATATGTGTGTATATTATATTTTAGCACATGTTAATATAAGTGCATTATGGTCCATTTATAATTTTTTTGATGTAAAAATTCACGTGTTGGAGAAGTATTAGCAAAACTCATAATAAAATAGTTTGAAAGGAGATGTATAACATTTTTTCTTTAGCAAACATTTGACCTATAAAATAAAGCTGTTGTTTATCATGTTGAAAAATAATATAAAAAACATAACTTATTGAAACACAATTTGTTATGTCAAATAGTGAATGTCAAATATATAGTTGCCTCAATATTTTATTTTTCTAGACTTTTTAAATGTTCTTTTGTATTGTTGTCATTTAATAAATCTAGAAAAGTGGAAAAACTTACACAAATCAAGGGAATTCCTTTGATACCATTTATGATATTTTTTTTAAAAACATTATTAGTCTATTTGATAAATATAATTATTTATATAGAGAGGGATATATATGTTTGTAGATGTCATTGATTATAATTTGGAGAGCAATTATTAAATGTTAGTGTTTACAAATAAGTATAAATATGTGCATGTTCAGTTTAAGCAAATAAAATTGTAAATGATGAAAGAAAATAAATAATATTTTTAGTATCATTTCTTATTTATTCCATGTAATTTTTAGATTGATCATCTTTTAGACAAAATTCACATTGATTGGATTTTTTATGGTAAGAAATTACAATGGCTCCAAGTGAACCCACCGAGTATATGTTATTTGAGTATGTAAGATCATATATTTTGGTATCTAGAGCAAGAATACACTCTTTGAAAACTATTGTGATATTTTATATAGTGTTATTATTTTCAATACAAGGTAATAGTAAATATTATCTATTTTATATTGGTTTTTATTTTTATTGTAATATTTGTGATGCAAACATTGTTGCAAAGTAAAAAGTGTGGCAATAATTTTATATTAGTTACTTGTTAATGTTCAATGTTATTTTCATTTGGTCACTCTTATCATTAAAATATACATGCACTATCTCTATATTTTTTAGTGAATTTATATTCTTTATGAAGCTAGGGTTATAAAGAAATAGTACATCACCTTCAAAAACACTTCCACGCCTTTTTATAGATAGGATAACTATTGAAGTAAACATATATTATCCTATGTTTGAGATGTGAGAATGATTTTCAAATCCAAAGTTTAATTAAAAGTATTTTATAATGGAATATAATCCATTGCATTCATTGAAGTGGAAAAAAATTGAGTTTCATAAAAAAATATCATGGGAGTTTTGTTCGATGTTATTATATTTGACAAGGTGAAAATAAAACTTACCATTTTGGGGGTGGTTGTCTTTATATTTCTATTTAATGATTAATGTGATTCTTTGTCTCCATATTTATTTTTTTGAAATCATTTTGACAATGACATGATTTTGTTTTTTGGAAAAATATTTTTTTAAAAATTTGATAAGGAAAAGAGCCATGGGTTTTAAAGATCTCAGAGATTTATATAATGGAGATAAATATAACAACATTGTGCTAAAATGGGACACCTCTACCAAAAGTGAACAAATAGTCAGGATAACCTAATGGTAGTGAACCAATACTTAATGAACCAAGCATTGGACACTACCTTCCTCTAACAACCCAATTTCCATTAGGTAATCTTATGTGAAACTTCCACCATGATACATCTCTTTCAACTATCTTCATCAAAACGTGTTGTCAAAAGCCCTTTTGTGTAGATATCCATAGTGGAAGCCTGAACCACAACTCTTTTATGACTTTTATTTTTTTGAACCATGGTCCAATCTCCCTTATCTTTTACAATTTTTGGTTGGTCTAGCAATGAATTTTAAATTAACTTAGGGGGATGAGATCTGTCTACTACTGGTGTAGCCTCTTTTTTTCTATTTTGAATATATCACATTATATATTCACTTCAGTGGATGTATATATTTTGAAGGTAGATTCTGAATTATTCTTTAAATTGATTGGATCTATGATTAATTCTTACTTAGTCTGAAAGGGGATTTTAATATCGTGTTTTAGCATAAGAGCCTTAAGATCATCCAAAGATGATTTTAAATACTCACTTATAGAATCATCCATCACTATAAGGTGGGTAGGAAGGGAATAATTACACCAATAAAAATCTTTTGTTATTCTAATTTGTTTCAGTTTTTGGTTAGGTGTCCCATATTTAAATAGTTATGGTAGTGGAATAGTAGTCCTTCATAATTGATGGGTTTAGACCATAAGCAGTCTCTTACTTGTAAAATTTTTTTACTAAGTCTTTGAAGGTGTCTATATTTCCCTGAATCTTGGAAAATTAGTATGGGAAAAATTATCAGTTTTTGGGTGCATCTCTAGAAACTCACCTAGAGAATTACCAATTACTTTAAGACTAGATTTTATTCAAAACTAAAGAGGAAGATAGGGTAGGTGAACCCAGATGGGTTTTACATTGAGTGGTTTTCTAAGAGGATTTAAATTAGGAGACCATGGTTTCAAGACCAAGGGATGGTGATTCAATCTCTAAAATTGGTTTTAAATATTCTTCTTGTCCTTAAAATGATGAAATACACAATTAAAAAAGCTTTTTACACATGGATAGATTTCAAATATACCTTCCATAAGGGGTTTCCATTTCTTTGAGATCTAGGCATGAAGTTCTTTGAGTTTTGGCCAGTAATCAATAAATCTACAAGTAGCTCTTTTGACTGAGAAGTATTCTTCTGATCTGAGTCCTTCCCTGGATTTATCCACATCAAATACCATAATGATATTAGTGGAAGCAAGATTGATTGTTTTTTTTGAAAAATACATAAAAATGAATGGGAGTAAATATTTTAAATTACCTTTTTGGCTAGGGCTGATTTATTTTGTCTATGTGTTGTTGATTATTTTTATGCAAAAAATATGTTTTTATGAAGCCTATTATTTTGTATTAATTCATATTAGTGGCATGGTATCAAATTTAAATCTATTTTGTATTTTTACATAGAAAATATTATAATAAGGAAAGAAAATGTATGTGTAGAGTAATAGGAATAAATAAACTTTGTTGTGTCTTATGAGTATATCTTGTATTGTCATTAATATTTTTTTTCATATGTAATGATTTTTATAATTGTTTCATTAGGTGTTGTATAGATACATATAAAATTTAAGGAAATTTATCTGATGATCAGTCCAATAGGCATAAAAGATGCCAAATTTTATGTTATTCACATCGACATTTATCCAAAAATGGTCTATGAGAGTACCTTCAAATGTTGTTGGCAAGTTTGATATTAAAAATATATTATGTTTATGTATTTGTTTCAAGAATTTGTTTTGAGATATTTTATGCTCAAACATATTAATGTTAAATTCCCTACCAAGTATGGTCTTTTTATTGGCTAGTAAAGTCAATGTGATCGTTTCTATGAATTTCAATATATAAATAAGTGGAGTAAATGGGGTCAAGTATATATTAACTATTCCTATTAGTATACACAAATAACTAAATCATGTGTGATAGTCTCCATGTTTGATGTATAGAATGCTTCTCATTTTTATAAAATAATGTTTTTTTTTATAATATGTCATTATTACATGGAGGTTTATTAATGAATAATAATGAATTTTTGAGTAATAATTGTGTTATTTGATGTTTGCATAGTTCATGTTTATTGTATACATAATTCATATACTTTCATGAGGTTATGATCATGGATTATTCTTTCTAAATGTAGTTTCAATATTTGTGTATTCAAATAGAAAATTAGAAAACAGTTACATCTTTGAGGATTAACTGTGAAAAGTGACATCCATTGTATAGAATTTTATAGCCTATGCATTTCAATATTGAATTTATTGAATATGACAATAATTTAGTATTTTAATATATTCACAAATATGATTTAATGTTTTTGATGTGAGAAAGGGTAGTGTAGACAACTCCATGACACATGACTCCAATAGGATCAAAAGTTAATCCATCCATTGTATGTCTTTGTGATCTATTTATAGTGTGTGCATATGATAGTTACATGGAAAATTATTCATGTAAGGTAAGTTCTAGTTTTGTTAAGATATTTTCCTATAAATTATTATTAATGGAG
The DNA here is from genome assembly GCA_037957365.1 of Torreya grandis. Taxonomy (NCBI): domain Eukaryota; kingdom Viridiplantae; phylum Streptophyta; class Pinopsida; order Cupressales; family Taxaceae; genus Torreya; species Torreya grandis. Next base: position 2,083,148 of record JARHVA010000842.1, read on the forward strand.
TTCAATTTTTACTAATTATTTTAGTGTAGACATTTTTTATTTTTTGCATTGAAGTGTTCCAATGCTAGGGTCATTAAAATAATATCTAATTTTATATACGTATAGTGTTTGACAATTCCATATGCACCATTTATCAAGCAATATTTTATGCCATAGTTTCCACCAATCAATTTGATCAATATGTTTAATTTCAATGTTATTGTATTGTGCAAGATTTTTTTAATTATTTATAATATTTTCATGGAAAGAATCCATTTTTTTATCAATTTAATTTAATCTATATATTTTATCATTTAAAATGGAAAGCATCTTGGCATTATGATTATTGAGACAATTATTATTATGAAATAAATATAGGAATGTTGGATCATTATGAGGAGGTATATAGCATAGGGAAACAAGTATTCAATGTATGCTTTAGTTTGATGACAAGTTATGATAAGGTTTAGAATATAAACAAATTGCATACCATTTTTTATCATGACTTGTTGTAGCCGAAAGCATTTTACATTTTTTGGGAAAAAATTAAATGCAATTTATTCTACATGCAAGGTTAGATGGTAAAAAATCCATTTGTCTCGAATGGGTTTTTTTTTATATAGAAGTCACCAATGAAAAATAATATCAACATGTCAAAATGCTATTGTGGGTGTATGCATAATTTGATGGAGTCTCTTGTCTATATAGTAAAGAATTTGACTTCATAAAAAAGATAATTCATCAGTAAATACTTTTCACAGTTAGTAAATAATTATTATATTTCATCATCATCATTAATGTTAAATAACATAGTAGAATTAATGTCAATGTTTTATGTAGTTATGCTAATGTTTTCCCATTTGGATATAATTTTCTCAATAAACATGGTTTCCTATCTTATGTATTTGTGTCTTATTACCAATGTATGTGTTGGCCCATGTGTCAAATTTTCTTTTCAATGTATCTTAATTATCATAGTGTGATACAAACATAATTTTTATCTATAATATTTTTAGGATATATTTTCACATTGTATCTAACAATTTATATAATTTGTAGTTTTCATTTCTTGATATTTGCATATTTTTCTAGATAATATGTCACATATTTATCCAAGCATATGTTTTACAAATGCATTGTTATTGAAATAAATTTTTATATAGGAAAAGAACAATTATGTCATATGAATTGTCATTGTTACATTAAAAGTGGTCACACACCTTAATAAAATCATTTGTTTTAAAATCAAAATTTATCATATATTAGAGACAATATGTTATAGTAACATATGCATCAAAAATGTATTGTGCATCTATTTTTGCATACCATAATGCACAGATTTTTTTTTGCAAAACCATTTACCCAAATATCTAATGGATGTATTTTCAACATTATAATGTGTCATGAAATATATGATTACAATGAAATTATATATTTTGATTTATAAAAATACCATTTTGAAAAAAAATCCAAATGGTTGTCTTTGCTATATTTTTTATTATTGAGTTGAGATTTGTTTTTTGGAATTTTATTTATAAAGCTTGTTTCCTTGGTCAAAAGGCTCTAAAATTATGGTTATTTGCATGGGAGGCAATGGAAAATTGAACTTGAAATAATATTTTTTAATGTACTTATATGTTCATGTGTTTGTATTTTTGATAAATTTCCATCAAGTAATGTTGAATCACTAGATATATATATGTCTACAAATTACTCTATTTCAGTACTTGAACAATGTCCATATATATGTGCACCATATACCCAACACATAAAATGCAAATGCTAATTTAATCTATTATTAATTTATGTCACAAAAATTAATCCAAAAATTTCCAATATATTTTTTGTTTGTAGCTTCAAATTTTTAAATGCATTAGATCTATGGTTAAAATAATGAGTGCAAAGAAATGATTTTTTTCTAATAATTTTATCAATATTTTATTCTTAAATGTTTTCACTATGGTTGTTCTTGATTTTGTGAAATTTTTTATAATGGATAGAATAATCCCTACTCCACTTGTTAAGGAAAAATATATTTAGGTATTCAAATTAATTCTCTTTCTCGTTGCAATGCCTTTCACTTTGAGTTGTTACTCCTGATTCAAATTTATCGTAAGTTGAATTAATATACATTAATTACAAGAAATGGTTGTTTTATTGTCTAAAATTTATTTGATTATTAACTATAAATCAATTTCATAGTGCTAATGTAATGTAAATAAGAATTAATGTCATATTTTTTCCCATTAGCAAATATTATAGCATAATCAATAATGCCCTTGTTTTTCATAGTAGTGTCAATGTTTCCCCACTTGGATATAGTTTTTGAAATAAACATGGTTTATATCCTTTTTTTTTGCTTATGATAGAAGTATCTACTAGCCCATGTTTCAAATTTTCATTTCAATGTCTATTCATTATCACGGCATTGTATAAACAACATCATTTTTTCTCTGTAATAGTTTTCAATATCTATGTGCATATTCGATCTAGCATGTCATATAATGTGAATTTTTTTCATTTTGTTTTTCACATTCACTTAGATAATATACCACATATTGAGCTAAGCAAGTGTTCCATATGCATTGATCTTACATAATATTTTTCCATATGAGAAGCACAAATTATGTCTTCTAATTTTTTAGGTTTTTTTACTAATAGTTTTAGTCTCTTAAAGATGAATGTTTAGTTTTTCAATGGTGATGTATGTATGAGAAATATTTTCCTTGGAGTATAATTTAATGGAAATGAAAGCACAATGGGGATTGATTGGAAACTAGAAATTGTTGATGTTGAAGGAGAGTATTTTCTAATTTTTGTATAGCCTATAATTTATTATTATTTTTACATGCATATTGCTCATGCATCTTACAAAAATAATTTGTAAATGTATGTTTACTTTTTCATATAGGATAAAAAATATGTTTAATTAGCATATGCATCAATGATGAATTGTGTTTCTATATCAGTGTACCATATTGTAGAGACTTTTTTGTAAAACCATTTATCCAAATGTCATATGGATGTATTGTTAGAATTATAATAGGTCATGAAATACAAGATCATAGTGAAACAATACTCGATTTCATATAAATTTTCATCTATAAATAAAATCAAATGTTTTGTCTTTTTTTTTTTTTTATGCTCGAGTTGAGATTTTTTTTACCATTTTATTTGCATAGTCATTGCTTTGGTCCAAAGGCTCTAATATTGTGGTTTTTTACATTAGAGGCAATATAAAATTGAATTTGTAATGTTTTTTATATTTTTTACACATAATTTTATGATGATGCATTTCAATTTTGGTCAAATTTTCGTCAGGAAATATTGAATCACAAGATATGATCTATCTAAAAATTTCTATATTGCATTATATGAACAATGTCCATATATAAGTGCACCATGTACCCAAATCATAAATAGTAAATACTCATTTTATCTAATATGAAAGTTTGTCACAAAATTTAATCCAAAACATTTTTTGTTTTGTAACATAATTTTTTAAAATGCATTATATATATGATTAAATTAATGAGTGCAAAGAAATAGTTTTTTTCTAATCATTTTATCAATGTTTTTTTCTTCAATACTTTCACTTTCCTTGTTCTTTTTTTTTTTGAGGAAATTTTTGTAATGCATTACTTAATGGCTTCTCAAAGTGCTCAACACTTATTAATGTGGTAAAAAATGTTGGTTTTCTCATTTTACTTATCATTGCAATAATATTTTTTCTTGAGTTTCCAAAATAGTCAAGTGATGTTTGAATGGTCAAGTGACGTTTGAATGCTTTTGAAATCTTTATATCCTATTAGTGATTTTAAAATATTTTTTATACATTTATTATTTATTTACGATCTCTGGCATAAATATTTTTTATATTAATTAACATTTTTGTATGCATATCCAATCATAACAAGAAACCTAATGTATAATATTTTTAACATATTGAAGAAAAAATTAGTTATATTTATTACAATATATTTTTCTTGCAGTAAGAGATACCACTTTTCTATTTTTGGTATGAGAATATTTGTGTGACATCATTAAGATTATTAGAACCATAATACAAAGCTATAAAACTTAATTCTTCTAAGAATTTGTGTTCAAAGATACCTAGTGGTTTGAATCCCTTGGATGGATCGATCTTAATAATTTCATCTTGAAAGTATTTAATTAATCTTCTAAAAATACATGCACAAGAGATTTAGTAATTGGTTCTAAATAATTTTCATGTTTGTTATATTTATTGGCTTCGACATAATTAATATTGATTATTGCTTCATCAAATTTTATTTAATAGTTAGTTTTCCAATCATGATCAATAGAAATTTTTTCTTACTTATATAGTAGGGTTTGGGAAAGATTTTTAAATCAATTAATGACACATACAAGTCTAACATTTCCTCTTAAATATGAATATTTTTACTCTAATTTGTGTTTTATCTTGATTCTAATTATTTTGATCTTGTCCGATTGTTTAGCAAATATTTGTTAAATTTTATCGAAGTCTACAAGAACATTTACAATTGTTCTAGTGAGGATAAATTGCAAATGTTTATAGCCAAGTTCTTTTATTAATGCAAATTCCATTCACAATACAACTATTCTCTCTTATAAAAAGGTTTACTTATGAAAAATCTTTATTATTTTTTTATTCTAATGTCAAAATGAGCAAAAAAAAAATTTAAGTTTTTCATTTTTAAGAGATATTTTGCATTGTTTTCATATTTTTTGTCTTAACACAATTATTTCTGAATTTTGTGTTAGTAAAAATAGAAGACAATGAATATACAATGGTGTTCAATCTAGACAATGTATTTTTTAAAATCAAATCATTCAAAAACTATGCAAGCATCGATGGGTATGTCTTTAATTGAATCTACATATGTGTTCATGTATTTTGTATATTTTCCATTATATTATTTTGGTGTATGTATTTTGGATTTTTGGCTACATATGATTGATTTTATAAACTAAAATAATATTTGGTATTTAATCATACATTTAAGTATGTTTGAAAAATAAATATGATCTGCATCATTTTTCATAGTTGTAGAAGATGCTTTTTAATTTTAAAAATCATCCAAATTTTCAACATTTGATGGGCTTGTCTCATTTCTATAAGGAATTCCAGATGCAACATGAGTTTGACACATTGTTTTTATTGGCTCATAGTGAATATGAGATGTATCTATCTCGTTTCAAATTATATTGTATGTTTTTTTGTGGATGAAGATAATTCCAATACACTTTGACAATGCTCTTATTTTTATATGCCATATTAGAATTTTGGTCTATAGAATGTTTGAAAGACATAAGCATCAAAATCATTTCCCTCAATGCCAATTTTTTCATATGACATTCTAATAATTTCAATATATATTTTCCAGTAATAAATTATTTTTGTGTTATATTTTAGTAGTTCTTATTTACAAACTTCCAAAGAACCATTACATTTATATTAGCCCCAAAATTTTCATTACAAAAAAATTGGGCCTTAAATCTTTGAAGAGTGTGACCATTGAAGTCTTGCTTAGTTAAGAAATTAATGGAATTGAAAAATATTTATCCATAGTTTGAGCTAAGTGGATTTATTATATATAGGCCATGTGCTTATATTTCCTAAACAATGGCATTTCAATAGGAAAGAATATTATTGCAAGTATTTGATAAATTTTTATCCAATATTATGTAATTAACGCATATTATTTTAGAAAATAATTGTTCAAATTGGCTATTAGTTGGGTTTTTATCATGAAACAATATTGAATATAATGGAATTAAACTATCTTTATTGAAATGTAAATATTTGGTTTTTTTGTCAATAGCCATTGAATACAAAATATGTCATCCCAAAGACCACTTTCACTTTGGTCTGTAAGTTCTTTTGTAAAAATTATTATTGAATAAAAATATTTACTTGTGTCAATATTTACTATGAAAATCATATAACACACTTAGATGTAAATGATGAACATGCATGTTTATTGCATATGCATTTCTATTGTTTAAAGAGCTTACAAAATAGTCTATGATCCTAGTTCATATCATATTAGATGTGTTACAAAAATGTAATAAAACTTTAGTTGTGTCAAAAATATAATTTCCAAAAGTATAATTCCATGATGAAATTCTTAAAATATTTTCAAGATTTAAAGTATTGTCCATGCTTATAAAACGTTTTCACTTTGCAACTTGTATGTTCCTACATCAATTGAAATTTTCATAACATTTACTGTTGTGGTTTTTTTATCTTCTTTTTTTTTTTGGACCATTAAATCATATTGGTCAAGAATTATAATGAAAATATCTTCATGGAATAGACATACATAGATTTGTTTTTTAAATACACAATAAAATTGTAGATAGCTTATTTATTAAACATATTGTGTATTTATTTTAAATTTTTTTAATATTATTTTTATGTTGGCTTAAATAGAGCAATGCAAGTTATTATTATTATTTTACAAATTAAAATATAAATTAAATCATTATGACTAGTTATAATGGAGATATACAAGTTTAAAAAATGATATAAAAAGTAAAAGAGTTTGTAATTACCCAATTTATATTATTCAATATACATGTGGTTTTTAGGAAGCTATTTATTTTTTGAAAAATATGAAAATGGTCTCTGCAAAACAAAAGCATTTTATTTAGTGAGATTGATAACATTTTTGTGGATTATAATGACTAAAACATATATACTAAAGTATATGTTACTTTGATCTACAGCACATCATAACTTCAATACATATAGTTCATTATAGAAGTTGTTAATTATAATAAAATAAAAAAAACCAAATAAATGTTGGAAGTGGTAAGTAAAATGGGTTAGGATGGCATCAAACATAGGGTTGAGGCCATTTTTTTTAAATCAAAGGATCATTAAACATTGACTTGATGATGTGAATCCACACCTAAACACTAAATTGGGGTGTTAGATAAGGCAATTTTTTAAAATTTATTATATTTAAAGTGTGCATGATTTTATTTTCCATATTTTTTAATTTTTACTTTTGTTATTACCGATTCATAGTTGTAGAGGGAACCATAATGTGCACAACAAAACCATATGAAATATTTTTAAAATAATAGTTCAAACTAGCCATAAGTGCATCTTATATCATGAAACAAGATTGAGCACAAAGAAAAGGAAAATTATTCTATGTTTGTATTGAAATATATTTGTAAAAGTGTATATCAAAAATGTAATGAGATGAATTATATTATATATTATGAAAAATAAAAGTTTAAATTTAGGTTGTGTAGTATGTGCAGTTTGTCACCAAAGAATGGAAGACAAATTAATTTAAATTTAAATTTAAAATAAGTAAATTTAAATAAAAAACATTGGTTTAATAATATTCCAATAACATTAGTTTAAGAGGAAAATTGAGAAATAATGATCAACAAGCTAAAAAAACTTGAAACACTTTTCCATCTTATTATTTTCAAAATTATATGAGTAACATGAAATGACAACATAGAATTCATTAGTTGAAACATTTTCGACAATATGAATGAGTAAATTATAAGGTAATGATAAAACAAATATAAAATAAATAATATAGTATAAATTCAAGAATATCTTAAGATTGGTATGTGTATAGATTCTAACTCAAGCATAAGAAAGAAACATTAAACAAAAAAAATTAATTTGGTAGACTACCACATACTATAAAAGGGGTAATAAAATTTCTCGTCCTCGTGATTCATCAAAACAAGGACAAAATAAAATAAAAAAGTCACTACTAAAATTGTATGGTAAGGATCAATTACGATTAAATTTGGAATGCTTGCAAGTTAATAATTTTATTAAATCATTAGATTATATGTATTTATTATGGTCAAGAGATAAAACTAATAGCATCCACTGGTCAAAAATAAATAGGTGAATTGGATATTAATACATCCATAACAAATAATAGCCAATAACATCACTAAGAATGAGGGTAAATATAACAAGGTAGAAGGTGTGTGGAAGTTTCATGAAATCCTAAAAATTTATAACTGATATCATGCTTAGATCTTATTAAACAATTAATTGGATTGATGGTTCATGGGGTCTTAGAGATAAATCCTTAGTGGATTCAATTTGTATTTATAAGTAACTAAATAACCATTAATATAGGTGAATAAAATTTTATTATGTTTATAAGTTGGGGCCACTTTAAGAAGATCATTGTCAACTATGTTTAAATCGTATTTAAATTCTAAAAAAAACACAATGATTTATCATGTAATGAAAGCATAATTATTGTTATGTATAAATATGTTGTCTTATTCAATAATAATAGTTTCAAGTTGTTTCATGGTATTAATGCTCATTAGAATAAAGAGTTAATATTAACAATTTCCATATAATAATTACTAATGTATGCTATGTATATTAAAGTTAACTCTATCTAAGGAACAATACTAGAGATTTCATATATTTATGTACACGATATTTTGTGATCATATATAACATCTATTTTGTACACTTGTCAAACTTAGACATCGGTTGTTCCTCTCAATTTTCTACCTTTCATACTTCTACAAGTCTTGCATATTCTCTATCTTTGTGCCCCTTGGCCTATATCTCTTATTCTAACCAATCTTATATTGATGACCGATGTATTCTATCTTACCCAAAATATTTAAAATATACTTATCTTCCATCTCTATAATTTTTGAACCTATACCCACTTTCCTTCTTCCTACATAATAATGTTTGGGATAGATAGTAACATCAATGTTACTATCCTATCCTGATGTAAATGTTCAGTGCCCTAAATTCATCCAATTTTAAAATGAAATTCATCCTAATGTTCATCCTAAGTGATTTATGAAATTTATTACTCCAAAGGGATTTATATAAATATAATATCAACCCTCATTCATTTTTCACCTAGGAACACCTATGAATACTTAGTAAAAGACCAAAGAGCATTCAGTTGATCAAAGCTTCCCTATTTTCAAACTAGTCATAGGGGTTGCACATCTACAGGTTAGAATTATTAAAGTATCATCCCAAGATCCTAATATTACAATTTATAAGTTAGGTCACTATTATATTTACTTTGCACATATTGTATGATTCAAAAACAAGCTAACATGTAGGGGAGAACTATATCAGTATAAGGCCATCTTAAGAGTATTGGCTATGTAGGTAGTGTCCTTTTATAGAGGGGTCATTGGGGTTAGCTTGACAATATTTTCCCACTAAACCATTTTTACCCAAGGACACATTGAATATGGAAAGCTAGGATTTTTCCATTTCACAAGGAGTGACGATCCCTGACCTAGATATGAATGCACAATAGTGAAGGCAAATCGAAACCTAGAGGCATATAGGTGGGCTCATACTATTTAATCATATGTTATGTACAATAAACTACTATCAAACTTAGATAGTAATGTCAACACAACTATCCTAGGCTGAAGTTATTATCTAGAGAGCTAGACATGTCAAATCTAGAATCTAATGACTATTTTATAATCTCATTCTATCCTACTTTTAGCTTGTTCTAGATCCAAAACTACATTGGTATAAGAAAAATTTAAGTAATTCACTTCTTTTTCATTTATATATTTATCATAGTTATACATTTCATATTTAGAATATCTCAACATAATAAATTTAGTGTATAGTCATTTCTGAATTTAGCATTTAATTGGCCTTTTATAGATCTGAGTATCACCAGTGGTCCATTCAATTTCAATATACCCCTTTAATAAATCTTGATAACACTAATCTATATTAAATTTAAGGGTTAAACATTTGGTGAATCTGATTCATGTGAATGCAATTTTTTTTTATTCTTAGGGTTTTAAAATAGATAGGGTTTTAGATTGATGTACTTTTAAATTTATTAGTTTTACTATTTTTCATGCATCTTAGGTGTAGCCCTAGATTTGGATATGTGCCTATTAAACATATTTATCTTCCCCTCCACCCATATAATATGTCTCTTAATAATGAGGTATCTCATACCTTGGATCATGATGATACCCATGTTGATAATGAAAAAAATATCAATAGGGTTATCATAGAAGAAGATTATGATAATGAAAATCCCTAAACAAATGAAAATGAGAAATAAACCATGATCAAGTGCATTTACTTGCATTATTTCATGAATTCATTTGACAAAACCCAAAATCATCAAATTGGTTGTATCCTGTTTCAACATATATTCTATGCATAACACTAATGTCAAACCTAGATAGTAGTGTCAATGTAACTGTCCTGCACTACTATCCAGATATCCAGAGGTGTTAAATCCATAATCTGATGAATGTTCTATAATATAATTACCACCCCTATACTTGAAGCAACAAAATCCAAAACTATAGTGGAAACATCCCTCCCCTTGAATGCATTACAATTAAATATATCTAGTGTGGGCACAAATTATGTGTTTAAACATTTGTTCCTTGAAACTACTATTGAAACATTTGTCATGGAATTACCCTTTGTTTCAACAAAAATATTGGTTTCAATGCCTATTAATACTCAAAATATGTTTTCATCCTCTTTAGTGACTATTCAAATTGTTAATCTAAATCCAACTCGGCCTACAGTTCAATCATTCCTTCAAATTATAAACACCTTGGAAGACAAGATTACAAACATTGAATAAAATGCTTTAAATTCCCCTTATGCCATAGATTATCAAGATGTGTTGCATAAGCCTCTTAAACTTGAAATATCTTTACACCCCTTTCCAACTAGATTTATTGCACCTAATTTTACATTTTATGATGTCAAGGGTGATCCTAAACAACATCTTCAAACATTTTATGTGGCATGCCTTGACAATGCTTATAATGATAAAGTTTTGACCAAATAATTTTCAAGAAGCCTCAAACACTATGCTTTGAGGTGGTTCTATGATTTACCTCTTAAATATGTCAAATCATTCAAACCTCTTGAAGACCAGTTCTTAGCAAAAATTTCCATTAACATTTCTAAAAAGCATTCATATGCCCTAATATCAAAAATCAAACAAGGAACCAATGAACCTATCAATGAATATGTCTTGAGTTATAAGACAATGCTAGCTAAAATGACCAATATTATGGTAAATAAAGAGTTTCAATATATATTCAAATAAAGTTTATTTTCTCCTTTACATGAGTCCATTTTTTTCAATAAGTTTAAATCTTTTGATGACTTATGCCATGTTTTATGGGACCATGAAATGAAGCTTATGTCATTGAATAAGCTCAAGTATGTTATAAACACACCAGTTTCATCTATATATAATACCAAGTTCACAATCAAACCAAATTCTATGTAAAGCCTCCTAAGCCTAAAAAGGAAACAACCACCATGGTTAACATAGTTTCACAATAGCCTAATCACTTTATCTTATCCAATGAACCAAGGAGATAATTTACACATTTAACTGAGTCCCCAAATTCATTACTCCCATAGTTACAAGATTTTTATCTTATATCTCTCCCTCATCCTATTGAGGTTGATATGTTTCTACCTATACCCAAAGGATATGATGTGAATGATTATTGTGATTATCCTCAAATATCAGGACATTCTATAAGTAGATGATTTACATTGAAAGATAAGACATAAGATATTATCGATGACCAAAAACTTATATTTGAGGATCCTCCAAAGGAATTAGGTTCACATCCTGGTGATCACCATAAACATAAAATATTTAATAGTCTTTTATAATATCATTCTAAGAAGGAACCATATGTCCAAATGGCATATAATGCACAACCTCCTCTACCACATTATGGGCACCCACTAGATGGGATTATTGGTACTTACACATGACATGTACCTCTTATGGTTCAAATACCCTCTATTAATATTGATGACATTGAAATTAAGGATGATGACTCTGATCTTCATTCTTTATTTATTCGAGCATACCTGAAAGACACCCCATATGCAATGTTATGATTTATAATGGTGCAAGAGAGAATTTTTGCACCACGACAGTACTTATGCATTTTGGTTATACTCATCATGATTCACACCCATCTACCATATCAATTATAGCATTCGATAGTACCTCCCAAAACATTCTTGGCAAGATTTACTTGCCTTTATAGGTCAGTCTCTCACATGTGGTTACTACCTTTTTACTTATCCCTTCCACATGCATCTTTGATATGTTATTGGGAAGACCTTGGATATACACTCTTTGAGTGTTATATTCTAAAATGCATGGGTATGTTAAATACATTCATGCCAATCAGGTAATTAATTTTTTTGAAATTCTCTTAAACAAAATAAATTTATACCTAGACAACTAGCTATCAAGCCTACTAAGGCTCATTTATGACAAAAAGGTAAGAAATAAATAATCCCCTTTAATAAGAGGCCAATAATTGAGATACCATTACATCAAATACATATAGTGGATTCCATGAAATCATCATGTTATACTACATACCATGATTAAATATCTGGAGAACCTCAAAATGCACATATTACTAATATGCCAAAGAAACCACACAACACTCAATGATGGGATTCAAAAACCCCTTCTATTATGCCTATTATTGCTTCATGACCATAGATTCATATTTTACATACACAAAGCACCATTGATACTATAGTGATAGATATTACATTTACACATACTACTCAACAAAGTAACCTGGGTATTACACCAGATTCATAGTGGCCAAATAGCTATGGTCATCTATTGGATGGCATCATAGGATGATCTTTCCTATCCAAAAATTCCAAAAATACTAAAAATATAATAAACATTCAAACTCCAAAAATATTTTCAGCACTTACATGTTCCATTAGCTCCTTTTCATCCATGTATTATTTCCATATTGATGGATGGATATACTTAGTTACTCCTACATACACATGTATTGAATAATTATAATTGATTGTGATACATTCATACATAGATACATGATATATTCCTATTTTATATGTTGGTATTTCCTTCTACTCATGTCATACGGACATTGGGGGCATCCACTTCTTTGATCTTGATACACATAGGTTATATGATTCGATGATCATTCTACATTATCATGTTTGAGCATACATATGTACTTACACATGCCTATTATCCATGATTATATATATTACATAGGGTACTTTATATGAAATACACTTGACATATTTATCTTAACACATTGGATCCATGGGCTACTACGACATGTTTATGCTAGCTTCTTATGTTTTATATTATGCACTTACATGAGTGTCTTATATTTTTTTTTCAAGAATTTGAATATATTACTTTTCTCATGGCCCACATGCCTATGTATGATTTCATTGAAATTTTCATATGTCATCATTTGTTGTATATAAATTTGAATATGTCATTCTTAATTTTATGGAGATTTGGCTAAGTCATGTCCCTTTGATTATGTGGCATTTGAACATGCCCTTTGTTTGTGATCTTCTTAGACCATTTCCTTTTGACTTACTTTTGAGCGTTCTTGTGTGTGTGATTGTTTACTTGTTGAGATTATACTATTATTATATAGATGTTTCCATGATATTTATCATGCATATTAGGCCTACATATGATCACATTAGTTATATGTTCATCAATGATACATTTACCTAGACATGATCCTTTTATATGCTACATGGTTACATTCACATATAATATAGTTATCTTATCATTTTAAGGTGAGGTAACTACCAGTTTTGATCTCTCCCTCACCTCAAATGGGGCATTTTATAGATACATGTTCTCCACACTTGGCTTATTTTTCATATTTAATGGGGGCATGCTTTAGAAGCATGTTCTCAACACCAATTCAGTATATGATACTTATATTAGTTTCTAGATTTAGTGGAGGAATTATTTGGAAGCATGTTCTCAACACTCATTCAATATGTAATTCTTATATAAATTTTCATATTTAGTGGATGCATGTCATATGGGCATGGTTTCCACACTTGCACAGTTTTTAGATTCAGTGGGAGCATGCGTTAGAAGCATGTTCTCCACACTTATTCAGTATTCAACATCTCTAAATTACATTGGGGGCATATTTTAGAAGCATGTCCTCCACATTGGTATTTATATTATTTTTTATATTTCTCCATATAAAGTGGGGGTATTCTTTAGAAGTATTCCCTCCACGTTTACAAAGTTATCTAAATTGACCAAAGCACATAGTTGTATGATTCAAATTCATAGTTGTGTCATAATTTTATATATTGGTAATATTGTTCTACATAATTTCAACATGAGACATATCTAAGGTGAATATGCTATGCAACATATACCTAATATTATAAAATCCAAATTATTTTTAGATTTTATAACTCTTTTATAGATTTTTACCATATCACAAACTTTTTTATGTTGATACTTTGTGGGATTTTATGGAGTTTTATTGAGCCAATATACTATAGTAGTTGGTTCACCTTATGGTACGGTTGTGGTGATAAAATCACTCAATATTTACAAGTTTTTAGGTTGGACTTAATCATATAGCCTCATCAAGTTATAAGTATCATTAGGTTGCATAATTGAGCTAATCTCAATTGTCATATGGCAACTAATTATTACTCCAAAGTTGGGGGCATGTGCATCTCTCTCTCTCTCTCTGTCTCTCTCTCTCTCTCTGTCTGTATATATATATATATATATATATATATATATATATATATATATATGTGTGTGTCTCAATTGTGTGTATGGCAACTACCTTACCTATTACTCCAAGTTATTTTGAAAAAGCATGTGCATCATCTCTCTCTCTCTCTCTCTCTCTGAGATCTGGGATATATATATATATATATATATAGTGCATGCAACCACCTTACCTATTATCAAGTTATTATATATATATATATCATTATAAGGCTATAAGAATTGATATTGGGATAACTATATATATATACTTAGATGTATGCACTTTAAATATTTATCTCTATTTATCCCAATCTCAATTCTTATAGCCTTAAAATGATACATCTTTTTCAAAATAACTTGATAATAGGTAAGGTGGTTACATCAACACACACATTTACTCCTAAACCTTGCTCTTTCAATTTCAATATATTTCAATTAATTTTAACCCATATTATATGAACTAATTTTATACTATAACATGTTCTTAGTTATAGGTCAATCACCATCAAAGCACTCAAGTTGGGTACACATAAGGACAAGGTGTACATACACACCTAGGTATGCATTCCTTTCCTTCAAACTAGTAATTTAATTACTAGTCTAAATGTGGGGGAGAATTTAGATGATACTTTATGATTATATATCACCTCAATCTTATACACTTGGAAAACTTAGACCTTAGCTATTCATCTTAGTTCTCTATCTTTCCTACTTCTACAAGTCTCACATTTGTTCTATCTTTGTGCCCCTTAGCCGATATCTCTTAGTATGAATAGTCTTATATTTATGACATAGGTCTTTTATATTTTCCATAATGCTTAAAATTTACTTATCTTTCATCTCTATAAGTTATGAACTTATACCCATTTTATTACTCCTTGGATAGTAACATCTAAGATAGATAGTAATGTTGATGTTATTATCTTGTACTGACGCAAGTGTCTAGTGCCTTAAATTCATCCAATTTACAAATTAAATGTATCATACTAGTAAGCCTAAGTGATTTAATTTGAGTTATTACTCAAAATGGATTGATATAAATATAATATCAACCCTCATTCATTCCTCACATGGGAACACCTACAAATACCTAGTAAAAGACCAAAGAGCATACAAAGACCATTCAATTTATTAAATATTCCCTATTTCCATACTAGTCAAAGGGACTACACATATACAGGAATGAAATACTAAAGGTGTAACCCACGAGCATGATTTACCAAGTTACAAGCTAGGTCACTATTGTACTTGCATTTCACATATTATATGATTTACACATAAGCTAACACATAAGGAAAACTACATTAGTTTGAGGCCATATTAAAAGTATTAGCTATGTAGGAAATATCCTTTGATAGATGGGTCATTGGGGTCATCTCAACAAAAAAATTCCACTAACTCATTTTTTATCCAATATCACGTTAAAGATGGAAAGCTAGGGTTTTTCATTTTTACAAGGAGTAATTTTCCATGACCTAGATCTGAATGCACCAAAGTGAAGGTATAGAAAAACCCATAAGTATCTATTTGATTGCATCTTGTTTCATCAAAAAAATTATACAAGACACTAGCATTAAACCCAGACAATATCATCGATGTAACCATTCTAGGATGAGTTTACTATCCATAGAGCTAGAGGTGTCAGATCTAGAGTCTCATGACTATTCCAAAATCTTTTTCCAACCTACTTTTAGCATGTTTAAGATCTAGAATTGCATTAACATCAAAACAAGCTAGGTACTTCACTTATTTATCATTTATATACTTATCATAGTTATACTTTCCATATTTAGACTATCTCAACAAAATAAATTTAGTGTATGCTTATATATGATTTTATCATCTAATTATCTTGTTATAGATCTGATTATCACCCTTATGTCATTTCATTTCTATATACCCTTTTAATAAATCTAGATAACACCAATCTATATTCCATTTTAGGATTGAACAATGTGATTAGCATATCTAAAGAAGAAATATAGGGATCTTATTGATAAAATAATTAGTTATTATTATTATTATTTTTATATGTATTGTAGGTTCATTCAATACACACACACACACACACACACACACACACACACACACAAAATGTGCTTATATATCTTTGATCAAGGTGATTTTGGTGAATTTTACTAAACTAATTTTATTTTCTAGGAAGAATAATTTACACTTCATTCTACACACACACACACACACAAAAGGTGCATATATATCTTTGATCAAGGTTCTTTTAATGAATTTCACTAAACCAATTTTATTTTCTAAGAAGAATAATTTACATCCTTTTTCTGAAAGCCAAATAAATTATTATAAAAAGATAATAATTCAGTTGAAGAAAGCCTTGCACAACACACACACACACATTTAATATTAATATATAAATTATATATATATATATATATATATATATATATATATATATATTAACATTGAAACATATATTCAAAAGTGATAGGAAATTATGAGGAAGCATACCTACTTAGAGATTTTTTTTTAGTACATACTTATGCTTTAAATACTCCATACCATACACTACTATTTTTTTCAAATTACATGTGAGTTTCAAAAAAATTGATGATTACATTTCATTAGTTCAAATTTAAAAAAAAAAATCTTTTGAGATGTGTAGTTTATGGATTTTAGTTTTTGGGCCTTTTCTCATGTAATTAATTTCTTAGATTTGTGATTATTTAGTTTTTTAGTTTTTCCTTGTTTCTTTTCGTTCTCTTATATTTTGTTTATTTCTCTTAATTTGATATGTTACCTAGATCCTTTTGTGTTACAAGGTAAGGGCCCCTTTTCTCTTATTATTTTCTATTAAAAAATTCCAAAAAAATATTTAAAACTTTAAATATATATATAGTCTACATTAAATCAAATAATAGTTAAGATATCTTGATATTTTTCAAGTCTCTAAATAGTAAAAATATTGGAAATTAAAAAAGTCGATAATTTAATAAACTCTAATAACATAAAAACTAATGTTTTATGATGTGACAAATATAATCTTATGTGCTTCAAAAAAATATTTGATATTATCTTCAATATTTTGAAAAAAATGAAACAAGAAATTGAAGGTATTGTAACCATAAGAAGAAAGTCAAATTTTTCAAAGACCATACATTAAATTTCATAATTAAATAAAACATCATTGCACTTTTACAACATAAACTTAAACTAATGTGAAATTAGAAGATAAATAATATAATAAGTGGAGAGGGGTGGGAAAAATTTTAACAAGTTAAAAAAACATGTTAATAACAATTAATTTTAACCATTAATTAAAAAAGTATATAAATATCTTAAATTATTAAATAATATAATTTAATAATTAGTAAATATTTTAAGCTTGTTTTTAATTTTTTTGAATTTTAAAAAAAATCAATTTGAATTTTATAATGTATTGTGTTAGGCCCCCTTTTGATAATTGTGATGTACTTTTGAAACTCACATCTCAATATAAATGGATTAAACACACCATGTACAAGATAAGGTACCGAGTCATTAACTTATAATATTTAAATTTTGTTTCAAATTTTTTTAATTTTATTTCTTGATTTCATTTTTGACGAAGAATATTATATCAAGATTATATCAAGAAGAGAAAGGAATAATATTTTAATATTTTCATGGTTTTATATATATATATATATATATATATATATATATATATATATATATATATATATATATAATATATATAATATATATTATATATATATAATCTATGCATAGTTAGGTCCATACAATGATCTCATGCATTGTTAAATATTGCATATATCTTACATATAATGGATTATTTAACTCGCATAAAATACCATATCACATAGAATATTTAAACGATAACTAGGTTAGGAACCCTATGCACCTCTATACATAGATTACATATTATACTTCGTAAGACATGATTTTCCCCATGATTGCAATTAGAATATTTGGTTTACATACATCATAATTAAGATTTGAATAAAAATAAAAAATGTATGCATGGGAATTGTTTTATAATACAAACATTCATCTTTGTTTAGGATTATTTTTAATGTTTATAAATTAATTTTAATTATATTATAAGTAAAAAAGACTTCATTAACTTAGTGTTCAGACTAAGGTAATCTCATTTTTGACTAGTGTGGAACCTAGCCCAAACACATCAAGAGGTGTGGGTCTCCCCTAGCATATACAAGATAGAAGTAAAAAAAGGCTTCATGAACTTAGTTTTATTCAATTATTATTGATTAAACATGGCTCTATTTATTAAAAATATATATTTTATGTTATAAAAAAAATTGCAATATGGAATAAAAACATAGTTTAAAATGGAATAGAATATTTTGTGTTATACTTGCATTCATATTTATAGAGAAGAATTTACATTTAAAAAATAATTATTTGTTCTTTGATTTATTGTTGATGGTCTGTGTCAATCATCCTAGTTTGTGCCAATTGAAAAAAATCTATAAGGGTTTGTTGTGTTGTTGACTATCATAAATTTATTTCTAATACATCCCATAAATTTATTATACTATGTCCTTAAAGCTTAAAAAATACCCTTCTGATCATAAGACATAATATATGGGTCTCTCCTACCTCTATGGGTCTTAGAGATAATTAGGTACCCATTTACATAACTTTCTTAACCCCTAATTTATCTCTAAAATTTAAAAAAAAAATCATTCAATGTTTTAGTATATAAGTTGAATAGCATCATTTTGAATCAATTCTCTAGTATAGTGATGGTTAATCCTGACATGTTTTTATCATGTATGATATAAATGTCTATTGTCATTGGATTTTAATTTTTTTATCATAATACAATGTTGAAGGTTGATTTTGAGAAAAATAAAAATCACTAAGTATGTTCCTCAACCATACTACTTCACAAGAAGTTACACATGTTGATGTATACTCTGCCTCTATTAATCATAATTCACTTGTTGATTGATTTTTGATACACCATGAAATAGCCCCTAATTCATTATTGAACACAAATCTAGTAGTAGATTTGTGATCATATAATCATATAACCCAATCTGAATCACACATTTTAAGATCCATTTAGCAACTTTACAATGAGGTATCTTGGGGCATGTCATAATACTTTAAAATAGAATAACTACATAAGCAATTTTGGGACTAATTATAGTCAAATAGATAAGACTTCCCACTAATTTCCTAAATCATATTCTATCAATATTTCTGGAATCGTCACGTTTTGATAATTTTATCCCTACTCAAACTGCTGTAGTGACAGCATTGCATTTTTCCATTTTGAATTTAATCAAAAAATCACGTGCATATTTGGATTGAGATAACATCATCCTATCAATATTTTTCCACACTTGTATACCAATAAAATAAATAAGTAGTCCCAGATTAACCATCTCAAACACATTTCTTAATCTTTTTTTTTTGTATTATCAATCAACATGAGACAATTACTTATGATTATTATGTCATTCACATAAAGTAACAAAATTAAAATTCCTTTATCACACTTTCTTACATAAATATTAGGTTTGGAGGGACTTTTAAAAAACCTTCTTTTTTGAAGTATTCATCAATTGTGGCATACCCTGCCCTTGGTGCTTGATTCAATCCATATAGAAACTTATTCAACTTACAAACAAGATGTTCTTGACCCTTTTCACAAATCTCTATGGGTGTTCTATGTAGATATCCTCCTATAAATCACCATTAAAAATGAATTTTTCACATCCATTTGATGAACCTGTTATTTAAAGTTAGCAACCAAAGTAATAAAAAGTATTATTGTATTCATTTTTACAACAAGAGTAAAATGTTTCAATAAAATCAATTCCTTCTTGTTGATAATACCCCATTTTCTACAAGACATTCTTTTATTTTTTCTATGTATCCATCAGATTTAAACTTGGTCTTATAGACCCATTTAATACCAATAGTATTCTTACCTTTAGTAAGTTTGTTATTTACCATATATTATTTTTCATCAATGAGTTATACTCTTCTTTCATTGCATCTTCCCATTCTTTCTTGCCTTCTACTTATTCATAAAATTGAGGATCACTTAATTTGGATATTCTAGTCATCAAGGCATAGCTAAGTTTATGATATTTATCCTCAACCTACTTACTCTTTTGATAAATTTCTTCAAGGCTTTTCATTTTCCTTGGGGGCTTTGTGCATTCTCATTGGGTTCTTCCTTCTCTATGTCCTCAATTTAAGGAACTAATTCAAATTTAGGTGTAGATTCATTATTCATACCTTCATGAAATACAGCATCCCTAATAACACTAAATTTCTTAGTTTTAGGATCATATAACATATAACCTTTAGACTATTCACTATAACCAATGAAGATACATTTCATGTTTTTCTTATCAAGTTTCTTCATTAATTCATCAAGCACATGACAAATAAACATCACATTCAAATACTCTAAAATATTTGACTGACTACCACACCATGATTAATGAGCTCTCATGTTTATTACATATTTTTTGGGAGACCTATTGATTATATATGCAATAATAACTATTTCTTCAGCCTAGAAAGAATTAGATAAATTCTTAGATTTAAGCATACACCTAGCCATTTCCACTAAGGTTCTATTTTTTCTCTCTAAACCACATTTTACTGAGGTGTGTATCTCACTATTATTTTAATTTTAATTACATTATTGTCACAAATTTTGAAACTCTTTTGTGATATACTTTGTTTCATTATCTATTCTAAGAATTTTAATTTTTCTCCCACTTTCATTTTCCACTAGGGTTTTGAATATCTTAATTTTCTCAAATACCTTACTTTTTTTATATAGATAATAAACCCAATTTTTTCATGAAAAAACATCTATAAATGTTAACACATGTTTTGATCCTACCAATGAAGAATTATGAATTCAAAAAACATCGCTATGCACCAATTGAAGCTTTTATTTTGCCCTGTATGATCCTCCTTTCTCAAATCTATCCCTATGTTTCTTTCTATACAAAATTCACATACACTTGAATTTGAATATATTTTTGGAAGTCCATAAACCATGTCTTATTTTTTCATTAAACCCAAACTTTGATAATTAAGATGCCCAAACATGAAATGCCACAATACACTAGAATTGTCATGACTTGAAACAAAATCTTGCGCACATGTACTTCTTGGATCAAATTTTCATACTGCATCTAATTTATATGATTTAATCATTTTATATCTATCCACCATATTTTTAATCAAGCAATTGTCTTTGTAAAACTCAACTTTGTAACCTTGATTTGTGATTTCACTAATTGAAATAATGTTCTTATTTAAACTAGGAACATACTTCACATTATAAATACATTTTATTTCCATTATTCATCTTAATAGTAACATCACCATATCCTTCTATACATTATAATTATAATCATCACCAAGAAATATCTTTTCATTTTCACACTCTTTATCTTTTTTAATAGATTTGAAATTTCTTTTTTAAACGCCATATGTTGAATTGCACCTGAATCTATTTACCAAAAATCACTTGAATAAATCTAAGTAGATAAATATGCAATTAAAAAATTACTTCATTTTTTCCAATATTTTTTCCATTATATGTTTGCTTTCTTGGCCAATTTTGCATTTGTACCTTCATTTTTTGCATTCCCATTGAAAATGCCCCATTTTGCTACAATTGTATAAATTAAATTTATTATTTTATTGTATCTTCTTGTCCTCTCCTTGGTTCATCCTTCACTTGGCCTCTGTAATCATCTTGTCATGATTCTACAATTTTTTTCAAAATCTACCTCTTGAAATAGAGGCTTAGTTAGTAGGTTCCTCTAGTTTTCTTCTAACTCTTTGCTCTTCCTACAAAAAATAGACACTTAATTCTTCAAATGTTAGAGTCTCAATCTTATCAGTGACTTAAAAGGATGTAATAAAATATTCATACATTTTAGGAAGACCATTAAGAGTTATCTCAACAAGCAACTTCTCTTCAAACTTTATCCCATAGCTTCTAGTTGATTTTTAATCTCCTTTAATTTTGTGAGATGATTTGTGACATATTGATCATTTAAAATTCTTAAATTAAATTATTTATTGAAATAAAAATCTTAGTCTTTGTAAGATTCTCAAATATTTTCTTCAATGTTTTTATTAATATTAAAGGTGAAGGGTGTTGACAGGCCCCTCAACCTAGAACAATGTAAAATGAATAAATAAACATGAAATCTTGAATGGTGCTACCTCTTCCAATTGCAAATAAACAAATAGTAGTGGCCAAAATTACATATCTAATAAAATAACTATTGAAATAATATTAAACACAACATAAAAATAATGAAAATATAGCATGAAAAAGGCCTCTAAAGCCAAAATGTTCAACAAGAACCACTGCTCCAAAACATCACTATAAGTTTCTCTCATTCAATTTTATTTTTGAGGTTTGAGGTCTGAGAGACATATTTAATGGATCCATTTCCTTTTTTCCTCTTGTTGTTGACTAACTTTCAAACATCCTCCTCCTTTGGATTTAGCAATATGGGGTGGATAGTTCCAGTGCAACAACTAGTATTTGAGACAATAAAGGATCTATTACACTTTCTCCTAATAATAGGGTAAGAACCAATGAGACTTATGCACTTTTATTCATGGTGGTTTACAAAACCACCTCAAGAATTAGTATTATAGGCTTTTATATAACTATTTATACTTTTAGTGGAAATTGAGTTATTAACCCATTCCTTAAAAAATCCTTGACTGTAGTTTCCCCATATAGGGTAAAATCTTCCACAGGCATTTATGAAACTGATTCTAGTTCATCCTCACATGAATCAGGAGTCCCCTCCACTATTATATGCTCTACATATGCATCTACCCAATAAGTGTTTCCTCTTTTATGTTTCATGCTAGGATAATCATTTACCAAATTTACCATGAGGAAACATATATAGTATGTATAAAAGTTAGGCCCTTGTAATTTATAGGTTGTACCCATGTTCTATTCTTCACAACCAGCTCCACTTGAGCTAGAAGTTCTTTGGAAAGATCAACATAAGCAATAAATTAGGCATATTTGGAATGGATATGTTCTCTTGTTATCAAATCCATATACCAAAACTCTCCAAAAACACTACTAATAGATTTAAATGTACTAGCACACTAAAATTGTAGGGTAATATTTGGCAGTTGGATCAAATTGGCTTAATGTTAAACCTTTTTGTGTGGGGGTTAAAACCTGGATGCTAGGATTTTGATAGCAACATATTATTGTCCTAGTTCCAAGAGTTTGAAAAAACAAAGTCTTTATCAATAACAAAATTAAAGACAATAATGCAAATACCTCTAGCACATGGTTGAATACTAATTCTACCTTCAACTAGGGTTTTTTAGTTGTTAGTAATGCATCCATAGAGATCCTAAAGGGAATGATAAAAACTTTCAAACTTGTAGATCATTCTAGATTTGGCATGTAACTATTCCATATCCAAAATTAAATCAAGTACCCTTTTATCAAAAGTGATAATGGGGTTAACTTTAGCCAGGGCTAAATCCTTGATCTTGACCTTTTTTGAGGTTGTATCTACATAGGAAGGGTGAAGTATAGGTGTCATACCCCTACTATAATTTTTACCTCTATTAAATAGGGCCACAACTTGCTACATAGTGACACCTCTTATGGATCTCCATTAGTAGACCAATTGATATTAAAACCCATGTTCATCTTGACATCACATCAACTTCATTTCCTCCCCTAGCCAATGATTGAATAATTTTTGGGCCTATTTTTGGAGGGATTTTTTATACCTATTTTTCACACCCCCCTCAATTTTTTTCCAAAATTAATACTTTTTCCCATAGGGATGACTCTGTCATAAAATTTCAAACTATGTTGGGAACCCGATCAATTAGTAGTATATTTGAATGCATATTTTTTATTATGAATTTATGATGATTGGTTGATGAATTCATGTTTATATTTTGAGTGGTTTAAAAAATTATAGTGGATAAATGAATAAAATGTGAATATATATTATCATTATGAAATTTGTGATCAGTTATCTTAATAGCAGTCATGATCAGGTCATGAGGTAACATTTCAGTCTAGAATGGTTTTAAATTTGGAAATATATATATATATATATATATATATATATATATATATATATATATATATATATATTTGATATAATATATCTATTTGATGTCAATAAACATGGATTTTCATAACAACTTTTGGATTATTCTTTTAGTTTGATAGATTGAACAATATATGGTGATTATTTGGCATACAGGGATAATGTGATTATTAGTTGAAATAGATACTATGAATATATAGGCAAGTAAGTCATGATTATTACAAAAAAAACTTTATTCATGGTCAAATGCATCATTTCATTTGTTTTGGGAATCATATAGTTCTCAGTTGGAAAATGAACCTCAATTGGATAGATTTTAGTCATAAGAAAGATAATTTGAAGCAATATATTCCATCAATTATGATTATTTTATGAATTATATTGAAAGCTCACTTTCATTTCTGGTATGTTAGATTTTTGAAATTGTCGACATACTAAGGTTTATTTGTTGCTTGAATCAGTCAGTTATAATGATATAAAGGAGGTCTTAAATTTCTACGTGTTTAATTTTGTATCCTATTTTGCTAAGTTCTTAATTCAAAAATTTCCTAAGCCTAAGCTCTAAAAGTATTATCTTGATTTCAAAACATCTTATCTTAGGATTATTTATCTAAGTCCTGAAATGACATTACTAAATCCATCGAATCATGATTGAATCTAAGTCTTAGGAATTCATTATTTTTTAAGGACATAAGGATTAGTTGTAAGGTAAATCAATTTCCTGAAGTCTAAGTCTTAAAAAGTTATTTCAAAAGGCAAGTATTAGATTATTTTCAAGGCATATTCAATTACCCATTTACACCCTCATTAGCATAGTGATTTGATGTTCAATTGGCAACATGTATTCATGGAACATTGAGTTGGCATAGGCATTTAATACAAAGCACAATCTTGAAGCATCAATATCTAGTTTGGATTTGGTGGCAATGAAGAGCTAATGGAAAGCATGTTTGCCTTGAATGGTAGAAGTAGGTGAAGAGATTAGTAAGAAGGTTAGTCATTGCTAACTTTGATCATATTGATAACTACGATAACAAAACTGATAAGTGTACCCTTAATTTTAGTGAGCCAATAGGAAATGAGCACCTAGCTGAGTCAATTACAGTGGAGGGTGGTGAATATAACTAGGTTGATTTTATTGGTTTTTTATCATTTTGAAAAGCTTCGAGTAGAAGTGAAGCTCTAGTTAGTTGGATTTTTGAAGTTGTAGAGAGGAATTTCAAAGGATTTCAAAGATAAAAAATACAAATGAACATAATCAGGTATGCCTTGAATAATTTAATAAATTTTTGAAATATTTCATGATTATCCTGAATAATTTATGATTATAAAAGAGTTATGTCATTGTGTTGCATGAAAAAATTTAATGAAATAAGTTTATGCATGGGATGTTTGAAAGATCATATGGCACTTACAGTTTTAGTTGTTTGAATCCATCACTTTTTTGCTTCATTTTGATGAAAGTTGGTTTAGTTTTGATATATTCTGGTGTTGATATGGATATATGAGAATTTACAGTAATTTCGATTGTCTATGAAGTTATAAAAGGGTTATGGCATTTTAGTATGTTTTTTTCAATTTCAGTATGGTTTGAAATATCTATAGTTGACAGGTTTCATTGTTATTTTGGTTTTTTGTAAGCTATAACTTACATGCATACTCCATAAGTTTTTGAAGGATTTTTAAGGAAGCGATTTCAGAGTTTTTTGAGTATACAATATAATGTCCAGTTATAGCTTATTTTAGTTTTCAAGGGCTTTCTATCTGTATATTTTGCATGATTATATGATTGGTCAAGTGTTCAAATGTGACAATTCTACCAAATGGCATTACTTTATAGGTCTAGAAATTATGCAACATGATAATATTTAGTTTCATACATACTATGGAAATAAACCTATGATTGAAAAGACAAATTTTATATGTAGGGTTTGTTTAAAAATTGATTTGATATATTTTAGAATATATATAGGTTGAGATTTTGAAAACTTGGTGAACTGTGTTAAGTTTTTAAAAGTCTTTGTTTCCTCCAAATCTTGATTGCTATTGAAATTTATGAACCTTGGATTTATGTAGAAGCAAATTTGGTTTGTTGTTTTATTTTTTCTTGAGGTTCTTAAGATGGTCATTTATAGAAAAGATTGAATGAGTTTACTCGGCCACAATGTAGAAAGATATGTCAGGAATTTGTCAAAATATATAAATGGAAGGTCTATAATCATAAGTTTCATCTACCATTTTCAATTGTAATATTAGTTTCAAAAGGATTAGATAAAATATGAAGTTTTTATTGAATCTACATCTCAGTATTGAAGTCTTAGGTTTTATTTTGAAATTGAATATTGAAGTGATAGTCCCTTGATGAATTCAGTTGTTTCTCAATTGAAATTTTGATAAAGATTATATTTCGAGCAAGTAATTTTTGTTTCAAAATATTATTTGATGATTTCATTTTGGAAAATATTTGGCTAGAATCATGTTACTTCAATTCTTGGGTTGAAATAAAATTATGATATTATAATTTTATTTGAAGACTCAGTTGGTTTTAAAGATATAGTTGAAGCATTTGAATTTTGTCTTTTTTGGTGAAATTTAAGGATTTGATAATAATATTGGATACACATGATGTATAATTCAGTTCAAAAATTGATTGAGATATGACTATGTTTTTAAGAGCTTAGTTTTGTTTCATCTTAAATGGATATTTGTTGATTCTTCAATCATCAATTGATTTTTGAATATATTTTAGATTCTTGTTAAAATATCTAGATGGGATCAGCTTGGGTGAAGTGGGAGCAATGATAACAGAGGTTGGCATAGAATTCTAGTAGTAATGTTAATAGATAAAATCCTAATAGAAATATTTAGAAAGGTAGATTTAGAGCTAGGAGTTTTGTCCCTAAGTTTCATAGGGGTGCTAGGATGTTTATTTATTTTGATACAGTAGACCCTAAATTTTAGAATATCCTCAATAATCTACCTTTTAATCCAGCCAATAATAGAGGTAATAAGGGAAATAAAGAATTTTATGGGTGTAGGTTCGGTGCTAGGACCCATTCACAGAGTAGCTCCGCACACCATTTGAAAAATAACCCATAACATTTACCAATTCAGCCTCACAATCCTAAAATAGTTGAGCATGTTGTTGAACCTCTTCTTGTCAATCAAGCTACTCAGCTTGAGATTGGAATATCTCATGCTAAAAAAAATTTCAATCTTACCATTCCCTCAATTACAAATGAGACTTCATCTCCTCATAGAGAGCCTATTTTTTAAAAAATAAGTTATATTTGGCATCTTCTCATAGTGAACCCATCATAGGATGCAAAAAATTGATTTTAGAGAAACCTATTTCAACAAGTAGAAAATGTATGATTGAGATTCATCCTTTCACTTTAGATAAAAGATAAACCAGTAAAAATGATATAGATTCACCAATTGAAGTATGAGTGCTTAAGCTAATCAAGCTAGAAATTGATGACAACACAAGTGATTCTGAAATGAAGCTGGTGCATCTTCCAGCAATTACAATGGAATATAATGAAGTTTTTAATGAGCATGGGAAACCTAATATTCAATTAATTTCATATTTTGATGACTATTGGATGTCATCTAGATAGACTTTTAATTTTTTAGTTGGACTATAGTTGGCAGACAGTTTACTTTTAGATTTGATATTTTGACTTGTAGTTTTGATGCATAAACTTTCAAATATTTGATAAATTTTGGGAAGTAAAGCAGACTTAAATTTTAATTTATATGCCTAAGTTGTTTTTGAAGCATGCATTATGGTTTAATATAAATATAATTTTATTAATCTTTGACTTATATATTTAATTATTGATTATGTATTATGTTTATTATTAATTGGAAAGGGTCCCCACCCATTTAGATTAGTACCTAGTCTATAATCAAGTACTTGATCAATTAAGACTTTTAAGTATTAATTAAATATATCTTTAACTAATAACTAATTATAATTAATTGACTTTTTAAAAGTCAATTAGTTAACTTAAACTAATAACTAACTAAAAGTTAGTTATAACTCATTTTTCAACTAAGTTTGGAACATAAAAGGAGATCAAGGATTTATTTTGAAGGGAGAAAAATAACACAGATATTGAATACTCTTATATTTAAGAAGTCAATCATTCATCTCTCTTCTTTCTATGCAACTTCTTTAAGATTACATGACTTTTATAGATGGATCCAATGGTACTTTATCTAATGGTTGAGTGATTGCTTAGGCAACATAGGTATATCCAGCTTTATTATCATTTATGACAAATTATCTAAAATTTACTAATTTTAACATTTTTTGATGATTGTTATTTGTAATCTTATATGTAGATTCCAAGTATTCAATCTGAATAATGATGACCACTTCTTTATTTTATGATATTTCATTGATCTATTTCAATTTTAAAATTTATCTCTCAATTTATTGTAAAGAAGGATGTTGGTTTTCTCAATAAAATCTATCTTGTTTGTTAAGATGACTCTCTTTTGAGACTCGCAAACTTTATTGCATTTTATAATATTTCTGATTTAATATGACTTATCTTTTATCTAGCTCTTATTTTTGTATCGTAGTTTATATATTTATCTCTTATCTGTTTCAATTTATTGTTTTATTTATTTATATTATCTTTAGTTAGTTCTTAAATTATTTTACTTTATTTTATTTAGATTAAATAGTTTAGATAGAACTTTTTCGTTGACTAATTTGTTTCTTATAATTTAGATATCGTTTCAAAGTTCTTTGTTAGTTGATTTATAGGTTAATCTTAATTTAGTTTATATATAGATTTATTTTTAGATCATAATTTTATTTAAGTTTAGTTTAGATTAGAAATTATACTTAGATAGGTTTAGATTAATTATTCTAATAGTTTATAATTTGGTTTTAGACTTAGATTATTTATTTATCTTGTTTCTTTATTTCTTAATGTTCTTTAGTTTTATTAGCTTATTAGTTCTTAGTTTTTATATCTTAGCTTGTCTTTTGGTTAATCATTAACTCTTTTCTTAGTCATTAGATCTTTTGATTTAGGTAGTTTATTATCTTTTGTTTGTTCAATAGTTGTTTGTTGTTTGTTGTGCCTTTCTGTTTGGTTGTTTTCTTTTCTTTTCTTTTCTAAAATTTGTTCTACTTTATATTGTTGGTTTATCTTTGGAATTACTTGAAAACATTGTAGTAGAGACAAGATATTACTTAAAACATATTATTGTATTAAATCATATTTCTTTCTTTCAAGAGATTATCTAATTCATAGGTTTTCTCTGTTAGATAAGATAGATGATAGATTTATATCTAAATTGATTCATAATTTGATAAAGTGGATTTATAATGTTCTAATGGAATATGTTACATTTGATGACTTATTTATTATTTCCTATAACATGTAAAAATCTCACACATCTTTAGGATCGTAGTTGAACCTTTAAAACTCAATTATTAGACTGGTACAATTCCACCTTGACCTTCACGATAGGTGAAAGGATTGATTCACTGACAATATAATTTTCATCGTCAACAAGAGCCAAGAGCCTATCTATTTTAAAACCTCAAAATCTAAAATTGTTGATGAAGACCCCTTTGATGGCTTATCATTTATTTAATTTTTACAAAGTGTTATGTGCATTATTGATTCTTTGAATCAAAAGTATGATTTCATTAGCTACAAACATTCCAATCATATCTAATTCTTCATTAATATTTATTCTATATTAAATTATCTATCTATTTTCACGTGGCATTTATTTTTATTCTTCAACATACTCTCATAAATATTTTACAAGTAATAGATTTTTTACCATATATTTCAAAAAAAAAATAAAAAAAAACATCTAATTTACAATTAAGTACTAAAATAATGAAAGTAGAGGGCATACTTTCACAAATTTTAAAAATCAAAGAGATTTATTATCAAATTAAAAAAATTTACACAAAATCTCAAATTAAATGTCTACAACCCATAATCTTCTTTGTCTTAATTCTTTAAATAATTTTTATCTTACTCCACAATGTGAATCTTAAAATCCTCTTAAAATAACTTTTTTATTCAAAAAAGTGAATCTTAAAATCCTCTTAAAATAACTTTTTTATTCAAAAAAAAAAAAAAAAAAAAAACCCCACACACAAATTTTAACAATGGGAATGAATGCATAAATCAAGCATTAATCGGTATTCCTTCTTGCACCTTGAAATGTTATGTTGCCCATACTTTATCTTGTTTAATTCCTTAAAAAGTACAAATTTTATATCACTTTTTGCTTTAACACATTTAAAAGAACATTAAATCCCTTGTTCTTCACACTCAATGATATATATTTAGTAGGAAAAAAAAAATTACAGCCTTTTATACATATAAAAAATAATTAACCTTACAAATGTTATGTTGCCCATACTTTATCTTGTTTAATTCCTTAAAAAATACAAATTTTATATCACTTTTTGCATTAACACATTTAAAAGAACATTAAATCCCTTGTTCTTCACACTTCAATGATATATATTTAGTAGGAAAAAAAACTTACAGCCTTTTATACATATAAAAAATAAATAACCTTACACCTTTTTTTATTGAATTGTCTTTCACTTAATTTATTTTACACCTGGGTTTTTTCTTTTCACAAGAATTTTTTTGGAACTATATGAATAGCTATAAAAATTTAACATCTTTCATTTGATGACGTAGCCTCTTCTATTTTCTTATTAAAAATGTTTCACTTCTTCATAATTTGCAGTACCCTTCAAATCAATCGATGAGCTCTACATTGCGCTTAAAATCAACCTCTCAAATTATTCACAACCCATTCACTTTATGGCTCCAATACCATATCAGAGAGCACATTCAAGAAAAGTGAAGTTTGGAATGGAATAGAATATTTTGTGTTATGCTTGTGTTCAAATTTATAAAAGATAATTTACAATTAAAAAATAATTGATTGGTGTATGATTTAATATTGATGGTATGTTTCAACCATATTATTTTGTGTTGACCAAGAGCAATTTAGAAATGTTTGTTGTGTTTTTTATTATAATAAATCTATTGCTAACAAATTTCAGTCCAAAGTTCAAATTATTAGGATGAGATGCTTAGGATAACACTAAAATTTATAGAATAATTAATAGTCAACATGATCGATTTCAAGCTTAACAAGACCTTATTAAAATGCAAAAAAATAGGTAACCATATAATAAAGAGGCCAATATCATGTGGAATTACTTAATTATCTAATTTTCTACAACCAATCAGTAGTAGGTCAACATCCTAAAATAAGGGATCTTAACTAGATTCGTCATTGTTTTATGCATTCGTTACCTTTGTGTTTTCTTATGGATCTACTTGTGTCATATATAATCAGTTATCTAATTTTATACAACCAATCACTGATAGGTCATCATCTTCAAATAAGATATTTCAACTAGAATCATCATTATTTTATGCATTCATTACCTTTGTGTTTTTCCATAGATCCTCTGTGTCTCATATATATAGGGAAGAGAGAAAGACAAGGTCAAATGTGAGAATTTGTCATATTATAGAAGATCATCCCAACCGCTACTTTGTACCAAAAAAGTATCTTTAATGTGAAAAGTAACCAATATGATTAGAAGAGTATCAATAGATTATCTTATCTTATGTTTAATTATTAATCTAAATTTATTTATTAATTAAATATTTAATAAAAAATAATTTTATACATAATTTAATAAAAATAAATAAATAATTTTTAAATTATATATTTAATTTAATTAATTGATAAAATTATTTAATTGATAGATTAATTAAATTAATAATTCATATAATCAATAAATTAAATAAATAAATTGTCTATTTAATTAACCATTCGACTACCCATTTTCAAAATTTATGGCTTGTATATTTTTCTATTGAGTAATAATTATTATGAACAAGTTATGCCAAGCCCATTGTGCATGTTTATATTGTCTCACGTCTCCTCAAATAACGATGAATTATTTTACACTTAATTTCACTTTATCCAAATATATGTGGAACTTCATGTTAGTATATATGTTATGCAAGAACTTTTTATTGAGGTGATATCCTTCATATGTTTCTTAAGTCAAAGTTTTAGACATATTTTTACTTCCATGTGTTATGGTTTACCGCATGAACATAGAGCCATGTAAATGTCTATGCCCAGAGTTGAGTGTATGTTGTTATGAGGTTTGAATGCATAATTTGATTACAATCTCTACTCATAATCCTCAACAATTTAGTTAACATTCTTTTAATATAAGGGATATAAATAATTGGACAGATCTTTTTAATAATTTTATTTATCTATTTATTTTAATTTTATATTCATTTTCAATGTACTTATTTTTATAAAAAAATTATTTAAAAATATTATAAATTGAGATGAATTCATTCTTGATGTTTATATTTTTATAATTTTTTAAATTAAAAATATTATAAAGTGAGAATTGTATTGTTCAAAATGTTTAAAATATGAGATTCTAACCACATGCATTTCGAGAATATTAAAAAATAATTGTTGATATTGGTAAGAATTTATTTTTAATTATAAAACTAATTTTTTTTTAAATTTTATAATCCAAAGCCCAAACTAATTTATCTAAAATGAATAGATCTAATAAAGAAAGTCTTGTATCTTCATCTTCATTCATGGTAAACTAACTTTATTACATTTTACCATTTAGATGTCTAAAAAATTTATTGAGCTCCACTTCCTTATGAGTCAACTTGGTATTGGACGCTTATAAACATGTCCCACCCTGAACCATTTAAGGTTAGGGGGCTAAGTTTATAGTCCTTATTTTTATAATTATTTTATTAAAAATTAACTATAATGGATAATAGTTGTCTATTGATCGCAACCACTTGTGATTTCTTATAAAACACTCATTTCAAAGCCAAAAATATAAAACAATAAAAAAAAAATTTAACCACTTATGATTTCTTATAAAACACTCATTTCAAAGCCAAAAATATAAAACAATAAAAAAAATCTTTAATACTTGTTAGGAAACATATAATATTTATAACAACTTTCATTAAATCTTCAAGTTAAGGCATCTTTCTATAAACTATAATCACATCAAATAATTTTAATAAATTTTTAATTTTAATCTTTTCATATATATATAATGTTTTCCTAATCAAAATTTTAATTTCATCATTTAATACTTTACAAAAATATGTGTGGTATCTTTTTGATCTTAATGATAGTAGGTTCCTTTGGAATTAAATTATGTTTAATATTATTATCAATATAATAATTTTTTAATCTTGTTTTGTGATTTTATTTAACTTTTTTATTGAATTATTTAAAGTTCTATTTTCAACTTTTATTTGTGATCAAATGCTTTATAATTTTCATGTCATAGTCATAAATAACATAAGGTTTCCCTCATCATATTTAATAATGATACATATTTATTATTTATTAACCTTATAATAAATTTATGTTAATCAAATAATAAACAAATAGTCAACCTTTTCATGGCATAGTCATGAGTAATATAAGATTTTTCTTATCATACTAAATAATAATAATAATATATATTTATTATTTATTAGCTTTCTAAAAAACTCATTTTGATCAAATGATAAATAGATAGCCATCCTTAAGTTGGTTATAAGAAACATTATAATATAATAATGTACATGAAAACATTACAAAATAAATTCACATTAAAAAAAAACTTAAGAATATCTCAACCATCTAAACATTAGAATGGGGAAATTGTAATTTATTATAAAATAAGAAAATGAAATAATTATTTTTTTAAAATATTTATTTTAAATATATTAGATGAAAAACTTTTCCATTAATTATACCAAAATAAAACTTATATAAACTTATATCAACAAGCAAATTCTCAAAACTACACATAACACAATCCATTTGTTCATAATAATCTTGAGACACATGTAGCTAGGATATCAAAGTTTGATAAATATGAAAAATAAAGGCATCGCCTTATGAATTTATTAAAGTACAATCATTACAAAGGTTAGGGCATTTAGTGAATTTTTCACAGAAAAAAAAAGTAGAAATAGGAATAAATAAACTAATTGCAAAGAAGGATCCAATGTTTATATCCCCTATCTTAAAGGGGTGTATGATAAATTGTTAATTATTCTCATGAAGGTATTCAAGCCACTTTCAAATCTCAAAATACCTTACACTCACATTTACACTCGACTAATTATCTTATTTATGTTTGTTTATATTAAGGCATTTGCATGGTCCCTTTTTCATGTTACAATGGAGAAATAAAAATATATATTGGATAAATAAGATGATCCTTAAAAAATATATTTAAGGAGCATACATTGGAGAATCTAAGGGAGTATGACTTGATCATTAAGGGAGTATGACTTGATCACAAGTGAATCACTTATGGAATATTTGTAGAGAATTTCTCAGTGCAACATTTAATACTTTTTTATATGTTTGTATTTGCAGTGGGGAATATTGTTTATAAAGAAATTGGTCTAAGGATTAGGTTTTATTTTGATTTTTATCTTATTTTGTAAGTTGTATTTTTTGAATTAGTAAATATAGAAAAGATTATATAATGAGAAGGGAATCTTTTTTAAGATTATAAAAGATAAAGATTTCATGTGGTAGTATAACCTCCAAGTTTCATGAATGATATAATAGAGAATTTAAGCATCGCATTTTTGACTCCCACTACTATTAGAATATATTTGAGCTATACCTTTTTAGCTTATGAACTTGAACACAATCAGACTAGAAATCTTGTCACCAATGCCTATAGTAATC
Source organism: Torreya grandis (assembly GCA_037957365.1). NCBI lineage: Eukaryota > Viridiplantae > Streptophyta > Pinopsida > Cupressales > Taxaceae > Torreya > Torreya grandis. The sequence goes on from JARHVA010000842.1 coordinate 2,118,606, forward strand.
ACTTTTTGCTTAATTAGGTAAATAAACTTAAAATTATTTTTTCATTAGAAATTGAAATAAATGAACGATTGATTTGGGGTCTTGTAGAATGATATAATCCAACTTGTATACCCTATTTTCATATATTGATATATGTTTTCAGCATGTTTTAATATTTTTTGTATATACTTTTGAGTTATTGCTTTGTCAGTACTGCACTAATAATGTCATAATCTTATTTAGATTATGTTTAGTTGGCTATTTTTAACATTTGACTAAGTACTACAATTGTAGTTTATTTTGTGAATATGTTAATTTGGTTACAAAATTTAGTTTATATACTTTTAATATTCAGTTTAACAATATTATCATATTGTACAGGTGTTGTTGATGCTCGTTTGTGGGTGTAGGTATAGGAACATGAGCTAGGTTGGTGGTGGACTTTAGCAGTTAAGGGATAATGGACAAGGGAAGTGAGTAGTTAAGTAACACTGATAGAGTTAAAATTGGGTATTTTACATGAGCCATTAGTCACTAAGCATCACTTTGCTAATTATGTTGTTGTGTCATTTTTATCATCTTTTGCTATTATTATTATTATTATTATTATTATTATTATTATTATTATTATTATTATTATTATTATTATCTCCTTGATCCTTTCTATTGTTATGAGTTTTTGCATGCCTTGATTGTTTTATCATCTTGTGATTGACAAATTGGCATTAGTTGTTGGTTGGGTTCATCATCTTATTTTATTTTCTTTAATATTATTAAGACTTTGGTATTATTATCTCATATTGTGTTGTGCATAATCGCTAACCTTAGTTGTTCATAGGTCATCATTGGCTTATAGCCAATTATGCCCATAATGTTTGCATGAATGTTTAATAATAAGGTAGGTCCATTAAGTTGTTATATTGAGTAACATTATCCTAAAATTGTTTCTAAGATCCATAATATTATATTGGTTGTTTATAAAACCTTATAAATCTTGGTAATGCTTGGCATGCGTAAATAAAGGTCTTTTTTATTTTGTTTTAAATATCCAATAACTTGGTGGTAAAAGGTTTTAACATTTATGTTAAGGTATTTTGAGCTATGATGGGGTCATGAGCTTGTCATGGCATTGGAATTAATATTAAAACAAAGATTTGATTCTGTAATGATAGCATTAAGGGGGTCATGGGGTTTTGACTCCATACAAAAGCTATCATGACCTAATTTTTTTTGTCTAAAGGGTTAGTCATTTCATACTTTGAGTTTGGCACATTTGGGGGAGATTTGGCTCAGCTATCAAAACATTTTATAAGGGAGTTAATTGAGGAGAGGCATAGGAGAATATTGGAGAAGATGGAAGAAGATTTTGGAAAAGATTAGGGAGAGAAGGGAGAACACTCTAGGAGGGAAATGGTAGCAGGAAGAAATAAAGGAGGAGAGAGAATGACCTACTTAAGTTGCAGATACTTGAAATATTAGGCATGGTAAAAGGAGGAGGCAAGTAAATTGGCAAGTAATCAAGTTTTGAATATTTTCTCCACCTATGAGAGTAGTGAACTAAGTAATTGTTGTTTTATTTTGTGGAAAATAATGAAGAATTTTCTATAAATTTTGTAGATGCAAACAATAAAGAATTTTTTGAAGGTTCATAAAGAAGTCAACAGACTTCTTGATGATCCTGTAAAGGTTCTAAATTGACTTAAAATCAATATAAATCTCTTATTTAAGAATGGGTTGTTTTAGTTTTGATTTCTAACTAAATTAGAAATCTAGGTTTTTAAATCTGATAATGAATTTTCTTAAACCCTAAAATCTCCCATTTGGATTGTGTTTGCCTGTTCATGCTCAGATTTAATATTATTTATCTTTTGACCTTAACTGTTGGGTATAAGTATATGCATATTGAATTCTTTAGGCATTTCCGTTGGGTTTTTTAGGCATTTCAGCCATAGTGAAGAGGGCATAATTCTTGTGTTGGGTTTTACTCACCATCAGCAAAAATGTTTTGGGTTTTCATTTTTTCCTTACTTGTAGACATGCCTAGGCTGAGAATGTGGTGGGGTTTCATTAGATTTTTGATTTACCATTTTTGGGTTTGACTGATTTATGTTTTAATATATGAATATTAACTTGGTGTTTATGAATTTTAAAAAAAAATGGGTTTATTGTTACAATATTTATTTTTGTTTAAAACCTTATGATATTAATTAATGTTATTTTTACAGTAGTTTTTGTTTTGAAAAGAATTGACCCAACAATATAAGAGTCATATATAATTATTTCATCACCTATTTTGGATGATGAAATGACTATACTTGAATGATTGGCAAATGGGCAAGACATCTAAATCTTTAGTGTTGTGTTTATCTTTTTTCAAATTCATTCTTTATGTGAATATTATTAATTATTCTTGGTTGTAGGAGATGTTTTTATATCACTTGAAGTGATGGATTTTTATATTTAAAATGTGGTACACCTAGGATACATGATGAAGAATGGATTCAACTGAATATCTAATTGATACCTATAAACCTTTGAAGGAAAATAAAGGTTGCCAATCCTTGTATGCTTGTTGGTGTTTGTACTTGATATTTTAGTTGTGAAATGATTTTTTGTTAAACCAAATTAAAAAAATTTAGTTATGGATTTTATCCCTTATTGCTCATACTCTTGTCCCAAAGACCCGAAAATCAGACTCCACCTCCTAGCTTATGGTTTTGGGTGGTAAGGGCAACCAATTGAGGGATCATAGGATGGGTCGAGTTAAGAAGGTTCACATGGAGAAATTATATTACTCAACTAGTTATTTAATCTAGAAAATGATTAATTTTATTGTTTAATCCTTGTATCATATATTGTATTATAGCATGTTTTATAAATACACATTAATACTTGGGTTGATGTACAAAATACTAACATGGATAATTAATACTGCTATTCATTTGATTACTTAATCACTTTTTATCTTGTTGATTGAATAATTCAGTTGGTTAAATAGTGGGTTGTATACCTCCATTTAAATGGAAGGTTAATCCATTTACAACCTTGAGTATTGCTTACATATAAGTGAATGTAGTTGATATAATTTAACAGTTCATGAGTAGATTAGTAACTTATAATTATTAGTTAACAATTTGATTTTATTGCTCATGGATTTTTTATATAGGACCAAGATATTGTTAAATGTTTGATTTAAAAGTATATAGCTTATAATGGCTACACTTTCATACTAAATTCAAGTTGTTATACATGAAAACTAGTGAATTTTATCATGTTTTACTAAAACTTTTACAATAGAATTTTTAAGTTCTTTTTAAGTCCTAAAAGGGCACTACGTATGGGAATATTTTATTTTATGCAATAGAAATCAAATTAAATTTATGGCATGTAGAAAATTATTGTTAGTAAATTAATAAGTGTACATTCTTAAATTATTTTGGCATGCTACAATCATACAATTAAACTTGCAAATAAGTCATTATCACAACCAATAAAATAAATTTGAGTTGCATAAGTTGTTTGTCTATTTTTATAATCCTTATGAGAAATTTTTTTTTAATTCCACTTGTTGAAAATATTTCATCTAAGTTCAAAGGATTGAGAATTATTATTGGATTTAGTCTAAAGATCAAATTAATTTAGATATCCTTGAAGTTAGATTATCTTAGATTGTATTCTTTTTGTCAAAATAAGAGATGTAAGTATACGTTGAAATCATGCAAATTTGAATAATGCATTTTATATGTTAAAATGAGGTTCTTAAGATTTATAATTAAGGAGTGAATCATTTTAAATGTTGAAAGTCATTTTATTACTAATGTTATTAATTATTAGATATCAATGAAATAATGCAAGATTTTAGATTGACGTTAGAATGTCAATATATCCTCAAACTATTTTCCACTTGTATTGAGTAGATGTTATTACTTCATGGAATTTTAACTATTCAATTTGTATAATACTATGATCCTCCAAATAATTTAGATGAGCATGATAAATTTTATGATCACCTCATGAAAGCTAAAATCATGTTTGGGCCTAACATGTAACAAGCCTTTTAGTATCTTAAATAGCACAATTAATAATTACAAAAATTCTAATTGTTAATATAATTAGTTTGATGTTCCTAAAGGAATAATACTATAAGGTATGATGAAACACAACAAATTTATAAATCATAAAAATTAAGTGGCATACTTTAATGATTCCCACAACAATGACTAGTTGACAAGTAATTAACATTTGAGACATATAAATCTGTAGGTGACTAATTATATGATGGTCTAATAAGAATAAGTAACCACTATAATCAAAAGCATAATATTCCATTATGACCTTGACAAAGATTATAACCATTTAATTTGATTTTATGTATCCTATTTTCATATGTAGAATGAAGGAATGTAGTACTATGATCCTAAAAATTATAAATCATGGTATAATTATCTAAATATGGATAGTACTACGATGGGCTCTTTGTTTACACAAAACTTATTACATATAGATTTATATTGAGATATAATAGATATATAAGTGCATTTATAAACTACTAAACTTGTTCACACATATGTGATTAATTAAATTAGTTAGAATAATATGATTTATTCATTATTAACCTTGACATATAAAAGGACATTATAGGATCAAGAAATGAATTACTATTTAGTATGATACTTATCTACCATCCCAAATACAAAGAATGGGAGGATAATCTACCCATACTTATGTAGACATGAGTCTCCTCATCGAGATAAGGGAACCTAGGTGGTCCTATTTTGAAGATGTATACCTCCATATAGTTCAAATATTATCCCTATGGCTCGCATATTGATACACCCCAAACTACATGTAAATTTCCTATGGTAATAATATTCATCATAAAATCTTTTGGGGGTACTTACCCTGACTAAAGGTTGCATGTACATAAATTTAGTTATGGGGATTATGGTAGGTAATGTAAGACCAAATTACATTTATTAAACCTGATTCACTATTTTTGATATGAAATTTTAAAGAAGGGATGCTCAAAAAAATTTATCGATGTCATTTCACCTAGTATCAGATTATGTGCTAAGTTATAAATTCTAAACACAAATCTAAATAAGATTTAGAAGAGTTTATTTCTTCTAAAACTTTCCTAAGAAACTATTTGGTTACTTCTTAGGAAAATGGTTAAGAGTAGGGTTGGCAACAATCAGATTGACAATGATCAAGGAATTGATAGAATCAGAGGTAAGAGCCATGTTTCCTAAAAGCTAAACCAAAATAGTTTTGAAGTAATCCCCCATAATGACAATAATAATAACAATAGTGAAACACTAAATGATAATGTAGTTGGGAACAACCTAGATGATAAGCAAGAATAAGTCCTTCATGGAATCTTATCCGCTTGGAAATCCATTCAAGGAAAAATTAAAAATCAAGACCATAGGTTAAACAATCTTGTGGGTGCTCCTCAAGAAGAAGTCCCTCGATTAGAAGATGGACAAGTAGATGATCAAGCACTTTAGAAAATACCAATAAGAATGATAGCCCTAATCATCATATAACTCAAAAATCTTCCTCCACCTACCTTTTCAAGTGAAGAATCAGGAGGCATAACCGATGCATGGCTAGTAAATATATAAATATATTTTAACTTGCATGACATGCCATTTAATGTGAATGAAAGGGTTATTGTCTACCAGTAAAATGGTTTTGTTTCCCTATGGTGGAACCATCTCTATGCCTTAGAGGGGTATCAAACTATAACCCTTACCTTGCCAACTTTTGAGAGTCAATTCCAAAAAATGTACTTGAGTGCAAACTTCAAACAACAAAAAATAATATATTTATTGCTACTCAAGCAAGAGAACATGATTGTCTCAGAATATGAGAATAAGTCCTTAAATCTAATAAATCATGTAGACTACATGCATGATTAAGAGAAAAATAACCAAGTTGAATTTTGAGTTGAAAGATATATTGATGCATGATGTCATTATGACTAAGATGTTATCACCTAGTATAGAGTCTGCCCATAAGGTAGAAAAAAAATTCTTGGTAAAAAGCAATCTAAGACTTCAAAATGAATAAGAAATAGTCAAAAGCTTAAAATATGCATCCCACACCTAAAACTTTTAATAAATTAGACCATAATCACAAGTTCTAAGGGAACAAGATAAATTTCAATCAATTCCAAGGTCAAAACAAAAAATTTAAGACCCACGATAACTTTAAAATAGGTCCTTCAAGAAGGATTAGCACCAAAATAGCCAACATGGACCAACCACAGGGGTAAACATTGTTCTATTATCACCATAAATGGCAATGGTTTGCTAGGAATGAGGTGATAACCACTACTACAAGGACTTCTCAAAGCTAAAATTAGGGCAGCCAACCTACCAAAGAGTGTATGCAATAGTAGACAATCAAGGTGCTAAATTTTAGGGTACTCCAATAGAGATAAGAGGTAATATTTTTGGTAACTCTGTAACTATTTTAATTGATTCCAATGAAATGGATAACTTCATATCACTTGATGTAGTAAATAATTGCAAGCAAAAATCTATGTAACTGAGATAATGATTTGAATTTGAGTTGTGTACCAACAAGAGTGTACCTATCCAATAATTCTTTAAACAAACTAAACTTGATTTGGGCACTTTTAGAACAAGGGTGAACTTGTTCTTAATACTCTTTGGGTCTTACCACATCATATTAGGCATGGATTGGATACAACAACACCATGCAACACTTGATTGCTCCCAAAAATGCATGTAATACACTGATGAGAATGGAAAAAAAATTGAAATTCAAGGCCTTCAAGGGCCAAAAATTTAGAAAATGCTTTTAGACCTGTAGTTAAAGAAGGCTTTATGGAAAGGATATAAACTCTATGTAGTCAAACTGCAGGAATTTCCAAAGGAAGAAGAACAATCTTCTTAAAATTTTCCTATTTTAAGGGAAATTATGGATGTTTTCCTAAAAAATTGCTTGGTTTTCCACCAAAACAAGAGTTTGAATTTTCTATTGAGGTTATGCTAGGGGATTCCCCTGCATCAAAATATCCTTACAAAATAAATGTGGTAGATCTACAAGAGTTGAAAGTCTAGTTATAAGAACTTTTAGACAGCAAAAGCTTTCATCCAAGTGTGTCACCTTAGGGTTCTCTAATAGTCTTCATGAGAAAGAAAGATGACATTTTAAGGTTATAATTTGACTATCATATGATCAAAAAAGTGATAATCTTGAATCGTTACCCACTACCTATGATCAATTATTTGTTCAATCAAAGGGAAGATGAAATAGTATTTTATAAAATTGATCTAAGATCCATCTACAATCAATTAAGGATCAAAGAGGAGGACATACAAAATAGACTTCTAAACTCACTATGGCCATTATGATTTCACTATTTTACCTTTTGGCCTCGCACATGCACCTACTACACTCAAGAATATAATGAAAAACATTTACATAGATTTCTTGTACAAATTTGTACTAGTGTTCTTAGATGACATTCTCATTTACTCCAAGAATGAAGTTGAACATGATCAACATTTAAGCCTAGTTTTGCAAATATTAAGACAGCACAAATTATGTGGTAAGCTATCCAAAAGTGCCTTCTACTAAACATAAATAAATTACTTAGGACATGTAATATCCAAGAAAGGCATTTTTGTGGATCTAAAAAAGATTCAAGCCATTCAAGAGTGGCTTTCTCCATCTAACATGCATAAAGTGCATATTTTTATGGGCTTGGATGGATACTATCGGTAATTTGTATAAAAATGTATCTTGCCTAGTAAACCCCATTACATTTGCATAATGTAAGGGCAAAAAATTTGCATGGACACCTCAATGTAAAGAGGATTTTAAAAAGCTCAAAGAGTTGTTAAAAATATCTCTTATACTGATTATACTTGACCCAAATCATCATTTTGAGATGTGGGCTGATGTTTCTAGGGAAGGATTCCATGACATATTAACCCAAGAGGGTAAAGTGGTGGCCTATGAATCTCACAAACTCAGGGAAGCTAAAAATAACTCTTCCACACATGATTTAGAACTTGTTGCCATAGTGAACATATTAAAATAGTGGAAGTACTTTTCTCTAGGCAAACCTTTTAAGGTGAAAGCTGATCACCATAGCCTAGAACATCTATTTTCACAAGATGATTTGAATGTCCACTAGCATATATGGCTAAAGTTTGTCAGCAATTTTAATATGGTCATCTCTTATGTGAAGGACAAGGAAAATCATATGGATAATGCACTCAATAGGCATGCATACCTTGGTGTCGTATTTGTTTTATAAAGGAATTTTAGAAGTGATGTCTTAAAATAATAACTTACTGATAATTACTACCAAGAAGTAAGTGCAAGACTAACTAAAGAACTTTTGACAAAAGAATTTATTGATATTTTTATTGAAAAATATGGTGTTGTAAGGCATCAAAATAGAATTTTTGTACCTAAATTGGGTGGACTGTACAATGTTGTGCTATAAGAGGTGTATATAACACCCCATTTTTCCCATACAAGGGGTCACCAAAATGACCCATGAGCTGAAAGGCTCTATTTTTGGCCTTGTCTTACGAAGGATGTTGCCTAATTTATGGTAATATGTCTAGAATGTCAACATGTAAAAGATGAATATGCCATCCTAGGTCTTTTCTATATGCACATGACATACCAAATGATAAATGGGTAGTGGTTTCACTTGATATTATTACAAGACTGCCTAAATCTCGTAGACAACATGACACTATCCTAGTGGTAATCGACAAAAAAACCAATGTTGGTCACTTTATTATTAAGAATTTGACTAATGATGTTATTGTTTTTGTTAAATGCTTTGTGAAATAAGTGGTTCAGTTACATCACTAGAGGTCATTATCTCTGATAGAGACAAACTATTCACATCAAGGGTCTAGAAAACTTTGACCAAAACTTTTACATCCTTCTCTATCAAGAATTCATGTTGTGTTTCATATTGCATTGTTAAGAAAATATGTGTATGATCCATCTCATGTGTTGTATTAGAAAAAACTTCAGGTTATAGAAGAGGAAAATATGGAACTAGACCTAGTGAAAATCCTAATCCATCACAACATTAAACTAAGAAATAGATAAATCCAATAAGTCTTGATATAATAGGACCCACTAAGTAGTAGGAGTTCAACTTGGAAGGATACATAGATGTTTAAACAATATTATTCCTATTTATTTTAATCTATCATCGAGATGGATCATTTTTAAGGGGAGGAGGATGTTATAATCCAGATTACATACCCTATTTTCATAGACTGATATATGTTTTTATAATCTTTTTTTACTTTCTGGCTAATCTTTTGAGCTATTATTTTGTTAGTACTACATTAGTAATGTCATAATCTAATTCAAATCATGTTTAGTTGGTGATTGTTGACATTTGACTAAGTACTATAGTTGTAGTTTATTTTGTAAATATGTTGATTTAGTTACAACATTTAATTTTTATACTTGTACTATTTAGTTTAGCTAGATTATCATATTATATAGGTGTTGTTGATGCATATTTATGGGTATAACTACAGTTACATGAGCTAGGCTAATGGTGGACTCTAGTAGTCAGGGGCTAATGGATAAGGGTAGTAAGTAGTTGAGTAACACCAACATAGGTAAAAAGGAGTATTTTACATGAGTTGTTAGTCACTAAGTGGCAATTTATCAATTATGTTGTTTTATCACTTTGGTCATCTTATTCTATTATCATTCATGTCTTTCATTTAACTCCTCAATCCTTTCTATTATTCTGAGATCTTACATTCCTTGATTGCTTTATCATCTTGTGATTGATCACTTGGCATTAGTTATTGGTTGGATTTGCCATCTTGTTTTTTTTTTGCTTTAAGCTTGTTAGGCCTTTGGTATTATTATCTCATATTGTGTTGTGCATAATCGTTAGCATTGGTTATTAATTAGCCATCATTGGCTTATAGCCAATTGTGCTTGTAATGTTTACATGAATATTTAATAAGAAGTCAGACTCATTAGGTTTTTAGCTTGAGCAAAACAAGCTTAAAATTATTGCCAATATCCATAAGATTGCATTGATTATTTATAAAATATTTTAAATCTTGGCAATGATTGGCATGCCTAAATAAAGGTCATTTTTTATTTTGTTTTAAAAAATTAATGACTTGGTGGTAAAAGAGTTTAATGTTTATGTTAAGGTATTTTGACCCATGATGGGGTCACGAGCTTGTCATGGCATTAGAATTAATATTAAAATAAATATTTGATTTTGTAATGATAGCATTAGGTGGCTCGTGGGGTTTTGACTCCATGCATAATCTATCGTGACATGAAAAATTTGGTCTAAGAGGGTTAATCATTTCTTACTTTGAGAATCACACATTTGGGGGAGATTGAGCTTAGCTACCAAAACATTTTCTAAAAGGGGTAGTTGAGGAAAGGAGTGGGAGAAGATTGGAGATGGAAGAAGATTGTGGAGAATATTGAGTGGAGAAGGGAGAAAATCATAGGAGGGAAATGGCAGTAGGAGGAAGTAAAGGAGGAGGGAGAGTGACCTGCTTAGGCTAAAAATACTTAAGATGTTGGGCATGGCACAAGGAGGAGGCAAGTAAGTTTTTTTTTTTTTAAAATAAAAAAGGGGTAAAAATAATATTAATAAGAAAAGAGCATTACAAGAATAACAGGGGGCAAAAACCCCCAGAAGAAAGCAGCAAAAACTAAAAAACTAGGCACATGCCCAACTAAATAATATTATGAACCTCCTTATCAGCCTCTAGAATTCTTTCCAAATCAGAACGCAACGGCGGGGGGAGAGACCCCCAATCCTCAATGTTTCCACCATCAAAATGGTCAGACGCCCATTTAGCCAAAAAATATGCTGCCCTATTCCATTCTCAAAGAATATGAGCAAAAGTAACGCTATCCATAAGCGAGTAAATCTCCAAAATCTGTTACACAATCAAAGATAGTTTCCAATTGATGTCCACCACTTTCCTCTTGATGAGCAGGTTAATCAAGACTTGAGATTCCAATTTGTAGATAATCCTATGCCAACCTAACACCTGGGCCTTCTCAAGGTCATAAAGAATGGCCTGACCTTCCATCATGTTAATGGTTTACAGCCCCTCAGGAATCACAAAAAAAAAATCACTATACCTTTAGAATCCCTTCCTATCCATCCAATACCTGTGGGTCCCAAATTACCTCTGGAAGAACCATCTGTATTGATCTTGAGAATCCCACTAGGGGGGCATTGTCACTGACCAGTCCTGAGAATCTGCTCCTTGACCTGCTTGTTCCTCCTGACACACGCTGAGTTACCAGTTAACTACTGGAATCCAAGTCGTGCCACCACCTGAGCGTCTTATTTGGTCAAAAGAAGGTAGATCATGCTCTTTGCTTGGATGGTTTCCTGGATCATCCCCATCACTTTTTGCCATACTTGCTACACCATGACCCTCACCCCCCAAAAAAATTTGCCTATTTCGCTCAAGCCAGATCTGCCAGAACAAAAAAATGGGGCCACCCAACCATATGCCTATAGGAAGGGCATCCTTGAGGGGGGTTCTCCCAATCCATTCTAGAAATCAACCATAGATTGAGCATGAAGACATGGGCACTGCCAAACATCCCACCAATAATGCAAGAGTTGCAAGGCAAAAGGGCATCGCAAAAAAAGGTGTGTTGAATCCTCCTCAGTTGCTCTGCACATAACACATATTGAAGGGCCTTAGAAACCTCTCTTTTAGATATTGTCCCAGGTTAAGCACCTATTCCAAGCTAGCATCCAAGCAAAATAGTTGCATTTAGGCCATGTGAAATTATTCCAGACCTGTCACCACCAATGCACTTCCCCCCTGCCCAATCTTTGAAGAAGTAAAGCCTGATATCCAGATGAAAGTGTGTAAGCTCCCTTGGGATTGGGAGACCAAGCTAGCTCATCCTCCTCCTGAAGAGGACTACAGCGATGCCTGGAAAGGATGCTCAATAGCTCCTCATTCTCTTCTTGTGTCCCATTAATAGGCCAAGTTTTGGGAACTTTCCAGTGAGCTACCTCCACCTGTCCTTATGTAATGTAAACTTTGAAGTCACTCACCCGAGACCAGCCAGCATCAAGGAATCTCTGACAAAGGTTCAAAAAATTTGGAAACTGAGAAATTATGAGAGGATATCCATCCCAAGAGTCAAACCAAAAGAAAGCCTTGGATCCCTATTTACAAATCTAGAATAAGCCATTCTTGATGAGATCAGCCCCTTTTTTGAGAGCACCCCATATTGTCCAACCTTTCCCAATAAGTGGATAGCAAGGAATGTCCCTCTGAATGGTTCTAGAGTAGTACTTCTATGAGAGAATTATGGCCCAAGCTTTGTCTTGTTCAGTGCACCATCACCAATAGAGTTTGGCTGCCAAAGCAATACCATTTAAGTCTGTCTACCTCAGACCAACCCTGCCATATTGTTTGGGGCTGCAGACAATCTCCCATCTAATAAGGCTCCATTTAGTGGAGTTCAGACTACTAGCCCATAAGAATTGTCTGGTAACCGAATCAAACTCCTTAACAAATCCCATCAGAGCAACTTAGAGCATAAACCTGTAAATGGGTAAAGCCTGCACCACAGATTGGATAAGTTGAACCCGGCCCGCAAAGGATAGCCACCTATGTGTCCAATGATTCAATTTCACTTGAAATTTCTCCAAAATAGTCTACCAAGATTCTTTGGATGTACGACCAGTTGAGATAGGGATACCCAAGTAAATCAAGGGGGGAGTCCCAATCTGAAAATGCAAAGTCCTCACGATCCGCTGCTGAATAGGGCCCAAAGTATTGAAGAAGAAGATGCACGACTTATCTTCATTGACTTTTTGTCTCGAGGCCATTAGATAATCATCTAACACCCTGCGTAAATTAATAGCTTCAATCATTATGGCCATGCCCATAAGGGCAGTGTCATCAACAAATTGCAAGTGTGATTACACTGGAAATTCCCCTCCCCATCGCCATCCTTGGATATGTCCTTCCTCTCTTTTCCTACTAATCAACCACCCCAAACCTTCAGTAAGGAGAAGAAAAAGGTTAAGAGACAGAGGATCACCTTGTCGTAGCCCTCTTGTAGCACCAAAAAGCTCTGTGTTCTCCATTGATAAGCACTGAGAAGGAAGTCGAGGAAATGCAATTCATGACCCATTGAGTCCATTCATCTGCAAAGCCAAAAGCATGAAGAACCTTCCACAGGAATGACCATTTGACCCTATCAAAGGCTTTGGCAATGTCCAATTTAATGAACATCGCCTTATCTTTTGAGCTGGCCATGGAGTGAATGGACTCAATAGCAATAACGATACCATCCAGGATTTGCCTGCCTTCCACAAAACCACTCTACTCTTCTAAGATCACAGCACTTAGCCCTCTTTTTAACCTATCTGTAATGATTTTAGATATAATTTTGTAAACCACATTGCAAAGGGATATAGGGCAGAATTGACTTAGCCTATCAGCACCTTCGCATTTGGGTATGAGAGCAAGATAGGTCGCATTTGTAGCCTTAAGCATTTGCTTATTCCTCTGAGATTCTTGGACAACAGCTAAAAGGTCAAGTTTGATGATATCCCAAAATTCTTGGTAGAAATCAGCTGAGAAGCCGTCAGGTCCAGCCGCTTTCCCTTTTTTCATCTGAACAATGGTTTCCTCAAGCTCTCCAAGTGTGATTGGTTTCATTAAATTTTCATTCATTTCACACGTCACCAATGATAGAATGCAGAAGAGAACCTAAGCTTCTTCCAAAAATTCCCCGTTAGCATCTTCCCTGAAGAGAGTAGAGAAGTACTACACTACCTCCTCTGAAATTGCCGAAAAGGAGTTAAGCCGCTCACCTCTTTCATTGACCAGGGTCGAAATAGAATTGCCATGTCTCCTGGCTTTGGACGAATTGAAGAAAAAGGATGTATTTTTGTCCCCCTCTTGAAGCCATTCGACTTGAGCTTTCTGCTTCCAAAAATTTCCCTCCCGTAGCTCAATTCCTCCAGGTCTTTCATAGCCTGTCTTTCTTCTTGCAGTAAGTCTTCAGTCAATCCTTCTTCCCTTATTATTCTCATGATACCATCAAGCTTGGATTGTGCAGTAGCCTTAGCATGGAAAATGTTCCCAAAACTTTGGTGATTCCACTGCTTGAGCTTGTACTTCACATATTGCAGTGTTTTGGCACAAATGTACATCATCGTACCATGGGCAGGCCTACCCCAATGTCACCAATTGGCAACACACTCATGTGGAGATTGATCCCGCAGCCACATGAGTTGAAATTTGAAGGAAGGAGAGCGTGGGTGATACTGTGAGACACTATTAAGCTTGATGGGCCAATGATCCGATCCTCTCCAGTCCAAAATTTTAGACCTCGTAGACCACATACCTCCAACCCAAAAAGCTGAGACCAAAAAATGGTCAAGTCTCTCAACAATGCAATGTTTCCCACTCCTATAGTTGTTCCAGGTAAACTATCCATTATTGGGCCTGACATCAACTAAATTCAAGATTTCAATGTAGTTGTGCATTAGCAAAGCAGATGGGTCAAGCCTTGATGTGCCACCACTCTTTTCAATCAAATCAAGAATAGCGTTAAAATCACATGCCATTATCCAAGGGTGGAAGGGGGCTAGGCTACATATAAAACTTATGTGGCCCCATAAGGATTTTTTACCTCACCAATCATTGGGAGCATTGATTTGGAGAAGAGAATGACTTCCCCCATCTCAAAGATAGAAGCAATCATAGTCATGGAGTACTTAGAAGTCAGCCAGCCTATGAGGCCAATCTTTCGTGGGTTCCACAGACAAGCTAGTCCTCCTGAGAATCCAGTAGCACTAATGCATTGACATTCTCCTTGCCACCACAACTTGGGCGCAAGTTTGGACATGTCTTCAACTGAAATCTTAGTCTCCTACAAGAAAAGGACATCTGGCCTATGACTTTTAATCAAGTTGTGAACAACATTTTGTCTGGGGCTGTTGTTCAAACCCCTTACATTTCAAGCTATTATAATCATTTCAGAGAGCTCAAAAAGTGTGCATCCAGAGTCTTTACTGACCCCGACTCCACTAAAGTCTCTCCCATTAGCTTGATCTTTTCCTAGTCCTTTTTTTTGCTAGGCTTGCCAGATTTCTCTCCCCCTCCTTTCTTAAGGTCTTTTTGCAGAAGTCCAAGATGAGGAAAAGATTTACTACTTCTTGCTGCCCCTGGGTCCCCAATTTTCCCGATAAGGGGCATATTTCTATCTTCTTTAAGGGGAGTAACTGAGGATGTCATTCCTTATAAAATTATCAGTTGTTGGTCCATATCCATATGACAATCTCTAGCATCCTGTGTTTCAGTTAAAGCCCCTGAAGCATTGGTCTCCTGAGCTGGTCCCTCAATCCCCTGGTCAAAAAATCGTCACCCCGGGAGTCATCCAATATTTCAAATCTATTGAGCGAGTCATCTAATTGTCTTTCCTTCAAGGACCATTTTTGGCCTCTATTTCTATATCGGCCTTTAACCGGCATAAAACCATCAGTTTCAGGCATCTCACCTAGAATCGGACCCCTTTCCTTGTTAGTACTAGGAGTGCAAGTAGATTGAGTTGGCTGAGGTGCAGTACATTTTGAGGTGGGACACTATCGCTGTAAATGCCCATAAGCATGACATAGATGACAGCGAAAAGGGAGGGTTTCATAATCCAGCTGTTGTACCCATAAAAAAGGGCCCGCACTCATTTCAATAGCATCTATTAATGGCTTACTAAGATCAATTTCAACACAAATGCAAGCATAAGTCATTACCTTTTTCCCCAGGAGTGGCATTGAGGAACCTACTAGCCTTCCCAGCAAAGATGCAAGCAATTGGAGAGTGTCTTCTCAGCAGCATTCCACCGAAAAGTGGGGCAGACGCACCTACAACGGGACACGGTTTGGTAGTTCCTCTAAAGGTATGAAACCAGCATGTCAGGGCTTGATAAACAATCCCACTTGATTATGCAAGTAAGGACCTCCAGCAAAAACTCGTTGACAATCTATTATACAGGTAAAAGTGACCATGAAATAGCTATTGGCCAGCAATGTAATATCCATATCTCCTTTCAGTTTCCACGTCCTCTGAGCCCATGCTTCCAAGAATAATAGTGATGTCCTAAGCCCAAAAACTTGCAGTACAAGGAGTGATTGGAATAGTATTCAATGTCTTCAGCAATCATTTCCATTGGTATGGCCAGCTTGGGCCTCTCCTTGCATCTTTCCAGATATCCATTGACTTTGGGGATGCGCATACTTGGTTGCTCAAGAGTAGCAAAACAACCTAAACCTTCTAAAAGTGGAGCCTTCCCATTACTATGCACTCCCTGGGATGCTTGCTACAGTCCAAGCGCTTCCCTGTAGCTGCGCCTTGCCTTCTGCCCTGTCACACCCTCCTACTCGCCTTCATCCATCGTGCTTCAAAGGTAGTCTTCTAGGAGGAGGCAAGTAAGTTGTCAAGTAAGAAATTTTTGAATATTTTTCTCCACCTATGAGAGTAGTGAACCAAGTAAGTGCTATTATTTTCTTTTATGGAAAAGAATGAAGGAATTTTGGAGATGAAGAATTGTTAAAGGTTCATAAGGAAGTCAATAGACTTCCTAATGAACCTATAAAGGTTCTAAATCAACTTAAAATCTATAAAAATCTCTTATTTAAGAATGTGTTGTTTTAGTTTTGATTTCTAGCTAGATTGGAAATCTGGGTTTTTAAATTTGATAGTGTTTTTTTTTTTAAAACCTAAAATCTTCCATTCAAATTTTATTTCCCTGGTCACTTTCAGATTTAATATTATTTGTCTTTGTCCCTTAGCCATTGGGTATAAATCTTTGCATATTGAATTATTTATGCATTTCCATTAGGGTTTTTAGGCATTTTGGCCATAGTGAAGAGGACACATTTCTTTGTGCTAGGTTTTACTCACCATCAACAAAAATGTTTGGGGTTTTCATTTTTTCTTTGCCTATAGAAGTGGTTGGGTTGAGTATGTGTTGGGGGTTTCATTAGCATATCGATTCACCATTTTTGGGTGTGTTTAATTTATGTTTTTGTATATGAATATTAACCTAGTGTTTATGAATTAAAAAATAGGCTTATTTTATAAAATTGATTCTGGTTTAAAACCTTATGATTTTAATTGATTTTATTTTTACAGTAGTTCTTATTTTTTAAATAATTTACCCAACCATGTAAGGGTCAAATATAGTGATTTCATCACCTATTGTGGATAATAAAATGACAATACATAAATTATTGGCAAATGGGCAAGACATCTAAATCCTTGGTGTTGTGTTCATCTTTTTTTAACTGCATTCTTTATGTGAATATTCTTAATTATTCTTAGTTGTAGGAGATGTTTATGTATCACTTGAAGTGATGGATTTTTATATTGAAACTATGTTACACCTAGGATATATGATGAAGGTTGATTGAGTTCAACTGAATATGTGTTTGGTGCCTATAAATCTTCGTAGTAAAGATAAAGTTTGTAAATCCTTGTATGTTTTTTTATATTTTTACTTGATATTTTAGTTTTGGAATGATTTTCTTATAGAAAAACTATTGCAAACTTAGTGACGGTGTTTATCTCTTATTTCTCATACTCTTCTCTCAAAGACCTGAAAACTGGACTCCACCTCCCAACTGATGGTTGAGGGTGGTAAGAGCCACTAATTGGGGGCTCATAGGATGGGTCAAGATGGAATGGTTCATATGAATATGTTATATTCCTAAATTGGTTATTTATTCTAGTAGATAATTCATTGTATTATTTAATCCTTGTATCAAATATTATATTATAGCATGTTTTATAAATGCACAATAATACTTAGGCTATTGTACAATATAGAAACATGGTAAATTAATATTGTTGTTCATTTGATTACTTAAACACTTTTTATCTTGTTCATTGAATAATTTAGTTGGTTAAATAGTATTTTGCATACCTCCATTTAAATGTAAGGTTAATCCATTTACAAACTTGAGTATTTCTTACATACAAATGAATGTTCTTGATATAAGTTAATAGTTCATGGGTAGATTAGTGACTTGTAATTATCATTTAACAATATGATTTTATTGCTCATGGACTTTTTATATAGGATTGAGCTATTGTTAAATTTTTGAGTTTCAAGTATAGAACTTATAATGGCTTCACTTGCATATTAAATTCAACTTGTCATACATGAGAACTAGTGGATTTTATCCTATTATACTAGCACTTTTGCAACATAATTTTTAAGTTATTTTTATGTCCCAAAAGGGCACTAAGTATGGGAATAATTTATTTTATTCAATAGCAATCAAATTCATTTTATGGCATGCTAGAAATTATTGTTATTAAAGTAATAAGTGGATGTTCTTGAATAATTTTGGCACACTACAGCCATACAGTTAAGCTTTCCAATAAGTCATTATCAGAACTAGTTAAAGCAATTTGAGTTGCATAAGTTATTTGTCTATTTTTTTGAATTCATATGAGAAACAAATTTGTTATTCAACTTGTTGAATATTTCATTTGAGTTCAAAGGATTGAGAATTATTATTGGATTTAGTCTAAAAACTAACTAAGCTCAGGTATCCTTGAATTTAGATTACCTTGGATTGTATTCTCTTTGTCAAAATAAGAGATCTAATGATACATTGAAATCATGCAAATTTGAATAATCCATTCTATATGTTAAATTGAGGTTCTTGAGCTTTCTAAGTAAGGAGTGAACCATTTTAAATGTTGGAATTCATTTTATTACTGTTGTTCTTAATTTTTATATATCAATGAAACAATGTAAGATTTTAGATTGACATTGGGATGTCAATACATCCTCAAGCTATTTTCCGCTTATATTGAGTAGATGTTATTGCTTCATGGAATTTTAACTATTTTATTTATATAATATTATGATCCTCCATATATTCTAGATGTGTATGCTAAACTATATGATCACCTCATGAAAGCTAAAATCATGTTTGAGCCTAACGTGTAACAATCATTTTAGTGTCTTTATTGGCACATGTTAATAGCTGTAAAAAATTTAATTGTTATTATAATTAGTTTGATATTCCTAAAGGAATAATCTTAAAAGCTAAGGTGAAACACAACAAATTTATGAATCATATAAATTAAGTGGCATAATTTTATAATTGTTAAGGCAATGACTAGTTGAAAAGAAATTAACATTTGAGAGATAAATTTTTAAGTGACTAATTACAGAATGGTCTAGTAAGAATAAGTAACCACTATAATCAAAAGCATAATATTCACTTATGACCTTGACAAAGATTTTAACCATTTAATTTGATTTCAAGTAGCCTATTGTTACATGTAGAATGAAGGCACATAGTACGATGATCCCTAGAATTATAGATCATGGTATAATATGTAAATAGGGATAGTACTATAATGGGTTCTGTGTTTACATGTAAGTTATTAAATACAGATTCTTATTACAATTTCATGGATATATAGGTGTATTTCTAAACTGCTAAACTTGTTCATACATACACCATTGTTTAAGTTAGTTAGAACAATATGATTTCTTCATTATAAACCTTGACATAAACAATGACATTATAGGATCAAGAAACAGATTCATGTTAAGTATTATACATCTCTAGCATCCCAAGTACAAAGAAGGGGTGGATAGTCTACCACAACCTGTACCCAGACTTATGTAGACATGAATCTCTTCATCGGGATAAGGACACCTAGCTGGTCCTATTGGGAATATGTTTGTCTGCATATAATTCAAAGCTTATCACTATGGTTCGCATATCGATACACTCCAAATTGCACGTAGATTTCTTAGAGAAATAGCTTTCCCTTATAATCTTCTAGGGGTAATTACCCTGACTAAGGGTTGCATGTATGTAAATTTGGGTATGAGGATTATGGTAGGTCACGCAAAACTAAGCTACATGTAGTAAACCCGATTCACTATTTCTGTTGTGAACTCTAAAAGATGGGATGCTCAATTTTTTTTTTGGGGGGGGGGGGGGTCATTTCATGGAATTTACACTAAGCATATAGTTTTAAATTTTTAGATGGGTAGTGTTTTTCATAATTCCTTTCTAAAATGGTTTTATTGTAAGACTTTTATTCAGACAGAGGAAATCAAGGCTAACGTGGTAGATAAAATATTGATTTGTATTTATCTATGCACTTTATCTATAGCATAAAAGAGTTGTATTGTTTGTGAGGGATGCCTTAAAAATAGTTTTAGTATAAGCGGATCTTCCAAGGATGTACAACAATTGCTCCAAATTCTAAATTTGTAATCTAAAATGGCTCGAGAAAAATGATATATTCACTATAATATAAAAATGCATAAATTGAGTAAATAGATTCGATTATGAGAGTTGCTACCCTTTGAAAAGGATCATTGATTTTATGTAGCAGGTTATTGTGGGTATTTAATTTGACAGTGACCAAAGTATTATTAAAATCTTAAATTACCTATAAAAGTCAGCGCTTTATATGTCTATACCAAATTAAAAATCCAATAAAACGATGTAGAAAACTATTTTTTTAATTTTTGATCCCACAAATACTCTAATTTCCCAAAAAAATTAGTCACATTCCTTAAATTCAACTAATAAAAAAATATATAAACTATTTATTTTTTTAAAATATATTATATATTTTACAAAACTAATTGTACAACTTAATAATATGAAAAAAAAAAAATTTACTTGCACTGACTTAACATTTCTCATTACAAATTAATATTTACCACTAATTATAATAGACATATGTGTAACTCTGTAAAAAAAGCACTTATAACTAATTGAAAAATAGTCATCAACCCAATGCTACAAACTAATTCACTTAAACCCCATAATAAAACAAGAGATGGGAAGAGAAAAAAAAATAAAAATAAAAAAAAAAAAAAATCTTAAAAACAAAGAATGTGTAAAATATAAACTCAAGTGAAGTAGAATAATAAATTTAAAATTTTCATAAGGTGTAACAAAAATCAAACAAGGCATGGGGAATGCGCTCTAAAAACAATTATTTTTAAAAAAATAAATACATATGAAAAGAATATGAGAATTGTAGTTATAAAAAACAATTTGTAAGCCGAATAAACCTGTTTATGATGACGTTTGTAACCCATAACATGTCTCTTTTCATTGCCTGTTTTCTAATTATAGTTATTCGTCAATTAGGTATAGCCCTGTGGAGGGGATGAACAAATTAAGAAAAAAACGTCTCACTCCCCGAGTCTCCCGGAAATCACTATATATTTATTGAAAGATAATAAAAAAAAACAAGTTAGGGCATTGACTTTTTAACTCTTGACTTGTATTTGGAACCTCAACTGTCTCTGTTATATCATTTGTAATTGTAATTGTAATTGTAATTGTAATTGTAAGCTCACAAGGGAAGGGATGGTGAAGTTTTCGAGGGAGCTGGAGGCGCAGTTGATCCCAGAATGGAAAGGAGCCTTCGTCAATTATTGGCAATTGAAGAAGGATATCAAGAAGATCAATCTCCTGCAATTGCAATTGCAATTGAACAAGCATGATATTAATAATACAAGTTATGATGAACAAGGATCAGTATTATTTAGCATTTTTGGCTACACGGCTGAGTCTGTGGGGGATTACTTTAGGACAAGAAGCAGCCCATGGCTAAGACACCGAGGAGCGGATCTCCGTGCAATTCAGGTGTGGAACCCTATTAGAGTAGAGTAGAGTAGAGTAGAGTAGTGCATGCATATTCATACAAACTTTCTTTTTCTCATAATCTACTACGCACTGCAACAACATTCTATTATTTCTTTAACATTTTTTTTTCTTTACTTGGATTCTAGTAAGTTTTAGATGCCACTCAACTCCTAAACAATGAAACTTGAGCATCAGTAGTGATTTGTAGATTTGTTGCAGGAATCATGAACGAACGTTTGTTTAAAAATATTCGTACTTACGATGCAAAGACAATTCAACCATTTATTTATTTTTTGGATTTCAATTGAATTGCAAGTGAAACGCAATTACTTATTTACTCTAAACTAGTATAGATAACAGGTCTAATATATCAATTCTAAATCTACAAGTAAAGAAAGTATTCACTACTAGTCTTCAAAAGGTAACATGGAAATATATGTTCAACAGTGATAGGAAATTGTGAGAAAGCACATTTACTTGGAGAATTACATTTTATTTTATTTTAATTGATTTTATTTATTTATTTATTTTTATTTTAGAAAAAATATTTTTTTCCCGTGTGTATTTTATAGATTTTTTTTTTTTTTTTTTTTTTTTTTTCTTTGTAATTAATTCTTGGTTTTGTAGTTATTTAGTTTTTTTATTTTTGTCTCTCAACTTTTATTCTCTTAAAATTTTAGTTTGTCCTTTTTAATTTGATCTTATCTAGATTTTTTTATATTATAAAATAAGGGTTTATTTTTTTTTTTTTTTTCCTATCAAAAATTTTCAAAAAAATATCTAAAATGTTAAGGAAAATAAAATATTATTTTGGATTTATACTAAATCAAAAAATAGTTAAAATATTTTGATATTTTTCAAATCTTTAGATATTAAAAATATTGAAAACAAAAACTGTAAATAATTATATAAGTTCAAAAACATGAAAATTAATGTCTTGTAATGTGCCAAGCATATTTCGCTTTGCTACTCTCTGCTCGGTGGTGATGGCTTTAATCAGGCTTAGGGTTCAGCCCTTTAGCAACCCTTGCCTCGCCTCTTTCTTGGATCCTCTGTGGCTTTTCTTTGGGCTCTTCCTCCTCCGTCTAGTGTAATTTCGTGGTGGGTTAGATGACTGTCATAAGAGCAATTGTGCTAAAGGGGATAAAGCCCAAGTCTTCGTGAGTTGTAGGATTCAACAATCGGACTAGGACATAACAAGGGCAGAGTTTGGAGCCATTGATGGAAGAGGGTTTTAATCCAAATTTGCAACCGCTGATTTATTCCCAAGTTGAAAACTTAAAATTTTATGAGTCTGCAGTAAATGGGAGCATTGGTAAAGAGATTTTGGGAGACCTACAGTCGACCCCAGTTAGGTCAGATTTGGAGGTTAGGGCATCCTCAGAATGTGCCAATATGGAACAATCGAGGGTTTTGAATCCCTTAGTGGTCAATTTTGAATGTAAAGCTCTAGAGGAGGTTTTTGAAAGTGAAGCTTGGTTTTTGGAGAGGCACCTGATATATCGCTTTGATAGGTTTTGGTCATCTCTTTCGGATCTACATAAATGGCTTTCGCTTTCCTGGCAACTGTTGTTGACAAGTGAATCCATGTGTCAAAAGTCTTTTTTATTGTAGCTTTAAATTAATTGATCGATCGAAATAAGAGCCTTCAAGCTAAATCTTGGAATCTTGGCAATCACCTTCTTTTGTTGAAACCATGGTTCCATGATTTTAACCCTTTAACTAAAAATCTTTCCGGTCACTCAATTTGGGTAAGGTTGTCGTATCTTCCTCTTCATTTCTAGAATGAATCTGGGCTTACAATAATTGATAAAGCTTTGAGGGAATTACTGGAAATTCATGCCTCTTTGCTTAATTTTTCCTGGACGACTTTTGCTAGAATGTTGGTTTGTTTAGATATCTCTCAGGGTTTACCAGAGAAGATCGAATTAAAATTAAAATAGAGGTGTTGGTCTCAATCCATTGATTTTGAAGGAATTCCTATTAGATGTAGAAATTGCTTTCAATTGGGTCACGTTTCAGTGTCATATCTCAAATCCAAGAGAAACTTAGTCTCTTCTTGGGGGAAGGAGAACAAAAAAGAGCTTCTGTCAGTGATTCTGGTTAGCAATCATGGATTGTATTCTGGTAATATAGCAGAGTCTTTTTCAAAAAAGATTTTAGAGTTTAGCAAAAACCCAACTGTGCTCTCTTCTCTGAATTCTAAGATCACTGGATTTAGTGAAAAGAGAGAAAGGGACCCAAACAACAAGAATAAAGTAGATAAAGGTAATGTTGAAAAAGTGGATGGTTTGGTAAGTGGGTCTCAGACAAATTGAGTAATCAAGAAGATTGGAAAGTCGTTAGAAATAGAAAGAAAGGCCGCATCATTCCAAATTCTCTTGCAAAGACTTTGAGTTCTCATGGTTGATGGAAGATGGCGGAGTAATAATTTTGAGATTGATTGTTTTTTTTGGCCTGAAAGAAATTATTTAAAAACTTTCAGATATTTGTCACTTTTATTTTTTTGTTAGCCATATGCCTTGATGGTTATTCCGCTACCCTAGGGAACTTTTGATTTTTGGAGTGCTGTGTTTATGGGACAGGGACCCTTTTTTCCCTGAGCATCGATTAAAAAAAAAGGTGCCAAACATAAGCTTATATACTTTAATAAATGTTTGATATTCTCTTAATGGGATAAAGAAAATGAAGGTATTGTAACTATAAGAAGAATGTCAAATTTGTGATAGATCATACGTTAATTTTCATAATTATATAAAATATTATTATACATTTAAAAAATAAACTTAAATTAATCTAAAATTAGAAGATAGATAATATAACAAATAAAGTGGGGTAGAAGAAGAATCATAAAAATTAACAAAATATATTAATAATATTTAATATTAACAATGAAAAGTATATAAATATTTTAAATCATTAAATTATATAATTTAATAATTAATAAATATTTTTAAAAAATTTAAATAATTTGATTTTTTTATTTCATTTATTTTATTTCATTATTTATATTTTATTTCAATTTTGATGAGGAATATTAGATTTTAATATTTATATTTTATTTTATTTTTGACGACGAATATTAGATGCGGAAGAAAAAGGAATAGTATTTTTATATCTGCATGGTACTATGTATATAGATATATCTTACAATGTACGACTCTATGGACAAACTATGCATAGATTGTATATAGGTTACATATGTACGACTCTTTGTTTAGGATTATCTTTAATGTTCATGAAATAATTTTAATCATATGATAACTTAAAAAAAGGCTTCGGGAATTTAATGTTGTTACATTATTGTTTTTGATTAAACATGTTATATTTATTTATTTATTAAATATATGCTATTAAAAAAATGTTCGTAATATGGAATAAAAACACAATTTTAAATGGAATAAAATATTTTGTGTTATGATTGTATATAGAGGAGAATTTATAATTAAAAAATAATTGTTTGGTAAATGATTTATTGTTGATGGTTTGTCCCAATCATTTTACTCTGTATCAACCAAAAAAAATTTAAAAGCATCTGTTGTGTTGTTGAATGTGCTAAATTTATTTGTAATATCTCCCATAAATTTATTCTACTGTGAATTTAAAGTTTCAAAGACAACTTTATGATCACAATATAAAAAATATGGATCTTGCCTACCTTTATAGGTTTTATAATTGATTAGGTTTTGATTTACATAACTTTCTTGACCCTTAATTTATTTCTAAATTTTTTTTTTTTTAAAATTATTCAATGTTTTGAAAAAAATAAGTGTAATTTGATCTTCAACGTTGCAATATACAAGTTGAATGACATCAATTTGAATCAGTTCTTTAATATAGTGATGGTGAATCTCCACAAGTTTTGTTCGTACATGAGAGAGGGTTATTTTCCGATTGGATTGTTCTTTTGTTATCATGATACAATGTTAAAGGTTGATTTTATGAAAAATATAAATCACCAAGTACTCTCCTTAACCATATTGTTTCACAAGCAACTGTACATGTTGATGTATACTCTGTTTCTATTGATGACAATACAATCATTGGTTATTTTTTGATACACCATGAGATAACACATGATGCAATGTTGAACATAAAACTAGTAGTAGATTTGTGATCATCTACACATCCTACCCAATTTGAATATGTGAAACCTATCAAAGACAAACACCACATGCTAAATATTCTAATCCAAAATTTATAGTTCCTTTCATATCCTTTAAGATTGTTTTAACAAATTTTCAATGAGGTATTTTGGTATATGTCATAAACTTTGAAAATAGACTAACTGCATAAGCAATGTCAAGCCTAGTTATAGTCAAAGAGATAAGACTTCCCACTAACTGTCTAAACAATGTGCCATCAATATTTTCTAAATCGTCACTTTTTTATAATTATATCCCTATTTCAATTGGTGTTGTGGCAACTTTGCATTTTTCTATTTTGAATCTAACCAACAAATCACGTGCATATTTGGATTGAGAAAGCATCATCATGTCATTTTTATGCTGCACTTGTATACCAAGATAATAAATAAGCAATCCTAGATCAACCATCTCAAACACATTTTTTAATCTTTTATATGTGTCATCAATCAACATGACACAATTACTTGTGATTATTATGTCATCCACATACAGTACCACAATTGAAATTCCATTATCACATTTTATTACATAAATATTAGGGTTAGAGGGTTTTTTTAAAAACTTTCTTGTTTGAAGTATTCATCTATCTTGGCATACCATGCCCTTGGTGCTTGATTCAAGTCATATAGAGACCTATTCACGTAATAACCGCTCAAGTTGCACGTAGAATAATGTAATAAATTTTTATTTTTTTTTAATTATTTAACATTCATTCCACAAAAACAAACTCGACAACTTATCCAAACATAAACTTTAGCCAATAACATTTCCAAAATTTAAATGCCGATTGTAATATAACTTATTACAACTAAAAGGAAATTAAATACAATAGGACACAGCCTCCGATTGGTCTCATAATACATCAACTATTTTAATATAATATAATTATATTTCCTTTAGGCATTCATCCTTAATACAAAAATAGATACATGCCCTCTGAAGATCAAGTCAAACCAACTCATGTATCTCTAACAATTTCAAGTGTGGTCTCCAGGTAAGTAGTAATACTATGGGGATGGAGAGCATCATCCAAGAATTTTTTCACAACAACCACGAACCAATGATCCCCTGCACAATCCCCTATCAACGAATGTACTTCCCTTCATGGATAGGTAGATAGAATGGTGCGAGAATCCAGAGAACATGCAAGTATCTAAGTGTATATGATTTGTAAAACTAAATATGTAGTGTATCATAGAAAACTTATTCTATTGCAAGATATCGCACTGACATGTAAATTATATATATCAAAAGATAATGTCTCACTATACATTATTTAATCACAAGATTCATAGTAATTACATCCTCTTAACAATCATATCATATAATAAACATAGGAGTAAGCAAAAATGTATATTTATTTCATCAAGGCATGAATGAATATTATATTATTATCTATCATAAACTAGAAATAATGCCTATAATTTATAGCACCCAGATAAAATTCACGTTAAACTACAATTTTCTAACTACTATAATAAGATTCAAACAACTACACCCCATGATATCCCATATTATCATAATCTAGTGTTATAAGACATAACTATTAGTTTTTCGACAAGCAGTCATACAAAGTAATCATAAATACATGGAATCATAAGCTTTTATTTAAGCAAGTATATATAATAAAGTAAGTCATACAAACACATGAAAGTCTAATCTAACATTTGTTTACATTTTAAACGTTGTATGTATGCATATATGATGTCCTAATAAATATTACAAAATGTATTGTTCAAATAATAACCAACACATACATCTCATTAGTTAACGTAGGTGAGAGTTTAGACATACAACTATAGTATGTACCATTCGGGCACATACAATTAAGTTAATGTATTTTATAATATCCCATATTATAATAGCTCATTGTGTATGAGTACCCTACTCAAACATGAATAATCTTCCACTATAATTATTAAACAAGTAATTATAAGTTTATATCACTCGAATATACCCTATATTATACTACACAATAATAATCAAATAAAAATACAATCTCTAGGCACACATTATGATGCACTATTTTATTATAAAAAAGTCTAAACATTTGAATGTACCAATATTCTTATAATATCAACCACACCTAAATTTTAATTACTAACAATTATCATGATATTGGATAACTTTAAATCAAGTTATACCTCATATGAAAATAACTTAAGGGGCAATATTCATAAGGTTGAAGTTTCTCATTTCTTTATATCTGATATTCTTACCATCAATCTATTACTTTAGATATAGGCATATTATCTAATGTCCTATTAAGTTATATAATCATATGAATACTCAAGTCTATGTATACATAAAAAAAATTTATATGAACACCTCTATACACTTTAGTTGTTTCAAAATCACTCACTAACAAAACAAAAATGGATTTCAAAGTTTAATAATAATTTGAATTTTGACCAATGAATTTCATCAATTGTTATTGTCATATTACACCGTCATGGATATTTTTTCATAACTTTGAATATATACCATCCAAGCATATTATCCATTTGAACATTCTTAAATATTCATATATTAACCAATATCCTACTAAAAATCTCAATATAATTAGCTAATATAGATATGACCATGTATTTGTTATCTTGATAACATAAGCTATTATACTATTCTCCAAAGTATACTTAATAATTAATATTTTCTTATTTGTTAATTTTACAAATTTTATAATCCCTTTTTCCCATATTGATTCTATATGGTGATTTGTAATACTTTGAGATAAAGTATTTATTAATATAACATATAAAAAATCATTCAAGATTATCATATGGTTCCAATGATAATCATGCTCATTTTCAAAATTCAACTCAAGTTCACAGTGCAACTCGGGCTGGACATGCAAATTGCTCAAACCATAATATGAAAATCTAAGGCAAAATAAAGTTCCATCAAATATTTGATCTTGTATTAAATAGGATACATAGTTTCTTAAACAAATCACTGGAATTACTCAATTAAATTCAGAATTTGGTTTCTTTTAAAACAAAATATAGTCAAAAAATATTTATCACTACCCAGACACTAATAGTTTAATAGGGATACTAGATTTTTATGCTCCTAAAGTTTGTTACACTCTCATATGGATTGCTAATTAAAAAGTTAGAATTCTCAGACATATATATATATATATATATATATATATATATATATATATATATATATATATATATATATATATATATATATATATATATATATGAAAAAAGACGTTGCCCACATTATGGAATGCAATCCATATATTATAGTCCATTTAAAATGCAACCCTTATCACAATGAAAACGTAGTTTATAATGTGAGCCATAATATATATTTATTATGTATTACATGTTCACTCAAATATAAATAAACTTAGTTCAATATAGTAAAGCATCATTCAATTATAGACTTCACATTCAATTATAGACTCAGCGTTCAATTATATACTATATGTTTAATTATATATACTCAGCATTTAATCATATATACTCAGCGCTTAATTATATAATCAACATTTAATTATATAGTGTTCAATCTTAGATGATTTAGCATTACAACTACTAATTCAGCATTTTAATTGTATAGTGCTTAGCATTTCAATATAGTGCTATGCATTTCAATTAATGGCTTTGCATTACAACTAAAACACTGTACATAGTATTATTTAACATGCAGTCCAAAATCAATTAAAAACATAGTTTGAAGTTAATGTTGTTCATAAATATAGGGCACTGGAGTTTTTAAGATAGATGTTGGTAAAGGTATTTAATTGTGGCATTGCCCAAATATGATGCATTCCTCATTCATATCCATCTAATTGGAAAGGACATTGATTATATTCATATTAATTTAGGATGCTTCGTTGTTCATAATTTTTTTCTGGTATAAAAGATAAGATGCAGTTCAGAACCTAGCAGTTTACTAAAATTCTTAATGGATCTAATTTGTAAATGTAGTCTATATTTTCAATGTTGTCCATATATATTTATAAACACTTAGTCTTTAGTGATAATGATATCAAAGATAATATAAAACCATATCCATATTACATATGGAAATACAATTTGTAAGACTAATCTGGTATAAAATTGCTTGTAAAGAATATACCTGGCTATCTCTTGTTTTCTCCAACTTCTCTCCAAATCTTCCATCCTACTTCTTCTCCGTATTCTCCTTCTATGTTCCATCCTTGTGTCTCCTTACTTCACCTTAGTCTCTTATATTTTTCTCCATATCTCCCCTTTCAAACTCTCCATCTAAATTTATAAGACTCATTTTCTATACTTTTGTCACACCCCTTCTTGCATGTTTTTTCCATCTAAATTTACATGTTTATTTTAATTTCAGCACGAAGTCAACTTACCTTTCAACTATCTTAATTAATATTAAATCATTATGCCTCAATTTTTAATTCATCTAAAACATAAGGCTAAGTTTAGTTGTCTTTAACTCAAGGTTAGATTTTTAAGATAATTCATTTTCCATGAAAAACAATTAAAATAATGATAATTAATTATTTAACTAAAAGATAATAAGTCAATAATTGCTTCTTAATTTCAAGATAATCATATTTTTAAAACTAGTGTGTGTGTGTGTGTGTATTTATTTATTACTAAATATCAATATTTTAATAAGCTAAACATTTAAAGACATTATAATAGTTTATACATATAATATAAATTAAATTTCTATTTTTTTAATTTATACTCAGAAATCAAGACAATTATAAGTAAAGAAATCTAATGTAATCGTATGCATATCAAGAATTAAATCTACCCACATATATTTTAGTCACAAACAAGATTTTATTAACTACGCTTTAACATTTAAAATATGTTATGCATATAAATTTTTAAATCTACAATGTGTGTGTGTATGTAGGGTCACTACCAATTTTTTCTGTCATCCTTCAATCATCCCATCTAGCCCATCCTCTCTGATGATGCTCTCCCTCATCAACCTCTAAGGGTAGGATCAATCTTACATCCACCTCAAAATAAGTAGGTATTTATCTGAGTCATTATAAATATCAATAAATGATGCATAACTAGCCAATACATATCCACAATGTACATAAATAAGAAAGTAGTACATTTGTTAATCATGTAAATAATCACAATATCATTGTCTCATAACAATATATGTCATAAAAATAAAATCAAAGAAATAATAAACTAATAACCATATTAATCCATAGATTAAAGGTTATAAATCATAGGGTGAAATTGAGATGTGACAATTAAACTTTCAAATAAGATGTTTTTGACCTTTTTTCACAAATACCTGTAATTGTTCCATGTAGATCACCTCTTGTAAATCACAATTAGGAAATTCATTTTCCACATCCATTAGATGAACCTACCATTTAAAGTTAACAACCAAAGCAATAACAAGTAATATTTTATTCATTTTTGTAATAGGAGTAAATGTTTCACTAAAATCAATTCCTTCTTTTTGAGAATACCCCATTTTCTACAAGACGTGGTTTGATATTTTCAATGCATCCATAAGATTTAAATTTTGTCTTATAGACCCATTTAGTACCAATAATATTCTTACCTTTAGGGAGTTCTGTCGGTTCCCATGTATTATTTTTCATCAATGATTTATACTCTTATTTCATTGCATATTCTCATTCTTTTTTACCTTATACTTTTTTGTAAGATTGAGGATCACTTACTTTGGTTATTCTAGTCATCAAGGTGTAGTTAAGATTATGATCTTTATCTTCAACCTGCTTACTCCTTTGATATATTTCTTCAAGGCTTTCCATTTTCCTTGGGGGGTTTTGTGAATTCTCACTGGGTTCTTCCTTCTCTATGTCCTTAATTTTTATAACTAATTCAAAACTAAGTGTAGATTCCTTATGCATACATTCATCAAATGCAACATCCCTAATAATAGTAACTTTCTAAGTTTTAGGATCATATAACGTATAGCCTTTAAATTGTTCGCTACAACCAATTAAGATACATTTCATGTTTTTCTCATTGATTTTCTTCTTTAATTCATTAGGCACATGGTAATAAGCATCATATCCAAATACTCTAAAATATTTGATTGGTGGTTTATAACCACATCATGTTTCATAAGGTGTCATGTTTCTTATTAATTTTGTGGGAGAACTATTGAATATATATGCAACACTAACTATCTCTTAAGCCTAGAAACAATTAGATAAATTCTTAGATTTAAGCATACACCTAACCATTTATGCTAAGGTTTTATTTTTTTTATTTGTAATCCCATCTTGACAAGGTGTGTATATCACCGTTAATTATATTTTAATTCTAGTATTATCACAAATTTTTAAAATCATTTGTAATATAATTTGTTCCATTATTTGTTCTAATAATTTTAATTTTTCTCCCACTTTTATTTTTCACTAGGCCTTTGAATATCTTAAATTTATCAATTGCCTCACCTTTTTATTTAGACAATAAACCCAATTTATTATTGAAAAATAATCAATAAAAGTTAACACATATTTTGATCTTACCAAAGAAGAAGTAGGAAATTAGCAAACATCACTATACACCAATTGAAGCTTTTTTTTTTGCCTTATATGTTCCTCCTTTCTTAAAGGTATCCTATGTTGCTTTTTATACAAAAAATATTCACATACACTTGAATTTGAATATATTTTTGGAAGTCTATAAACCATGAAAAAATAGATAAATACCTGAATCTATATACCAAACATCACTTGAAAAACTCTAAGTAGATAAATATGTAATGAAAAAATCACCTTCATTTTTTTCTTGAGTTTGACACATTGTATGTTTGCTTTCTTGGCCAATTTTTCATCTCTACCTTATTTTTATTGCAATCCTATTTAAAATGCCCCATTTTGTTGTAGTTGTAGCACTTGAATTTATTATTTTGTTTTCTCTTCTTTTCCTCTCTTAGTTTGTCCTTTGCTTGGACTATGTAATCATCTTCCCACAATTCTACATTATATATATATATATATATATATATATATATATATATATATATATATATATATATATATATATATATATATATACCTATAAAAATGTAGGCTTGTTCAATAAGTTCCCCAAAAAAATTTTATAGCTCTTTGTTTTTCTTGTAACAAATAGCCACTTAATTCTTCAAATGTTAGAGTCTCAATATTATCAACAAATTCTATGGATGTAATTAGATATTTATATGATGTAGGAAGACTATTAAGAGTTATCTCAATAAATAATTTCTCTTCAACTTTTCCTCCCAGAGATTCTAATTGATTATTAATCTCCTTTAATTTTTTGAGATGCTTTGTGAGATCTTGATCGTTTCCTATTCTTAAATTATGTAGTTGTTTCTTGAGATGCAAAATTCTACTCTTTGTAGGCTTCTCAAATATATTTTTTATTATTTTCCAAGCTTTATGTGCATTTTTATTTGTGTTTCTACAAGTTTTTCGCTTTTCTACATTTAGAGGAAATAAGAAACTTGAGATAAAATGGTCATGGGTTAGGTGATACCTGGATGAAGTTGCGCACCATATCCAGACGATTGAAGGAGCTCCTCTTTGGCTGTGGAGGATGACACCTGTAGGGAGAAAGAGACTTAAACACAGAAAATGTTAGATAGATATATGGTGGACTTCCAAGCAAAAGCTCAGTCCCAGAAGTGCAAAGACTTCCTTGAGGGATGACAATCCACTTGTTGATAAAAGAATGTCGAATAAAGAGAAATAATAATGACTTAAAAAAAGAGAAATAGATAATGCGTCCCTGATTCCTGCAATCTGTCTGTCACAGTCGCCAATGCCGGTTAGTCTGCCATTGTCGGTTGGTCAATGTTGCCAACGTCGGTTAGTCTACCATCGTCTGTTGGTCAATGTTGCCGACACCAGTTAGTCTACCATCGTCATTTGGTCAATGTGCCGATGTCGGTTATGCTGTCGACGTCGGTAGGGGCAGTGGGTTCTTGGACGGATTTCAGGTTGATGTCTTTGGTCGACAGAATGGTCTGTGGTAGTTTGAGAGTCTATGCAGGATTGCAAGACAATAGACAGGATCTTAGGAGGGACAAGGGGTAGAGGATAGGTTGTCAAAAAGGGTAAGAATATGGGGAAGGCCTCTCAGCCTCTCTAGAAAGAAAGTCAGGTCTGGTCTGGTTGATAGCCGGGTCTGGTTGATAATATTAAGAAGTAGTAGAGGGAAACTGATTACTAATACATTCTAGATTACTGGAATGAAATAGAAGAAGAATACTTAGCTCTGCCTGGGGGAGAACCAGAGGTGTAGAAGACTTGTTGCTGATGTGGCTGATGTAGAAGACTTCCTGCAATGTTTCAATCAGGGGTGGAGTGACTGATGCAGAGTCCTTATAGCCTGTGATGCTTGGTGTGCGTCTGGGAGAGAGAGAGAGAGAGAGAGAGAGAGAGAGGTCGAATTTTGGGTGCAAGAGAATTTGCATTCGGAGTTGAATTCGGGGTTTGAATTTAGTTTTAAGCAACCGACGTCGGTGATCCCACCGGCGTCGGCCGACGGTTGACTGACGTCGGCGGCTAGAGGATGGGTAAAAAGGCTATTTTTAGCCTTTTGCCCGTTCCTCCATCTGCCGAGTTCAGTGGTCGTGGTTAAACGGTTGAAGGCAGGTTTAATAGGCATGAGGATTAGTGGGAGAGTTGGAATGATTAGTCATAGGGTGATAAATGAGGGTATCCAAGGGTGAGGAATCCAAGGGTGATGTCAAGGGTGATGTGTCGTGGGTGAGGTGTCAAGGGTGATGTTATTAATTTAAAATAGGTAATTATTTTAAATTAATAAGTGTGTGGGTTAGGAATGTTTAGAAGTGGACCAAGGGGACCAAGGGGGGAGTCGACCAAGGAGTAGACACAATTTTGGTGTCTACAATTTGTTTTATTTTGAATTAGCTCTTTATTTTCAAGAGACATTTATTTTTCTTCTTTAATATACTCCTATAAGTTTTTTGTCTGAACTACATTTTTCACCTTATATTTTTAAAGAGAATAATTATTTCCATCTAATTTGTAATCATAGAATAAAATACTTAAAGTAGAGGCCATGACAAATTTTAAAAACTAAAAAGATTCACTATCAACTTAAAAAATTACACACAAAATCTCAAATTTAAATGTCTACAACATATAATTTTCTTTATTTTAAATATTTAAATAATTTTTATCTTATTTTACAAGAATATGAATCTTAAAATACCTTTATTTATTTTTAAAAATCCCCACAACTTTTAACAATGGAAATGAATACATAAATCAAGCATTATTCGATCCTCCTTTTTTCAATTTAAAATGTTATGTTACCGACACTTTATCTTATTCAATAAAGATAAATTTATATCATTTATAGATATAACACATTTGAAAACCATTAAATACTTTGTTCTTCACACTTCAACAATTTAAAAGTGGTGCATAATAATATTTATTAGGAAAAAAAAAAAAAACTTAAAACCTTTTAAATATATAAAAAAATAATTAATCTTACACATTTTTTTTTGAGTTTGCCTTTCACTAAATTTATTTTAGCCCTAACTACTTTCACTCCACAGAGTTTTTTTCTAAAATCATATGCATAATTGTAAACAATTCAATAACCTTTTTTAATGGTGTAGTCTCCTATATTTATTTGTTGAAAATGTTTTGTTCATTTAAAACATGTAGTAGTCTTTAAAAAATTCGACCATCTTTGCATTAAACTTAAAATCAACCACTCTCATCTTAACTACAACCCATTCATTTTACGACTCGGAGACCATATTCAAAAGCTCACTCAAGAAAAAAAATAGTTTAAAATGAAATAGAATACTTTGTACTATGCATGCATTTATATTTATAAAGCATAATTTGCAATGAAAAAACATTTTTTTAGATCTTTGATTTAATATTGATGGTATGTGCCTATCATGTTAATCTATGCCAACCAAAAAAAACTTTAACACGATTTTTGTATTTTTGACTATAATAAATTTATTTTTAACCAATTTCAACACGAAGTTCAAATTACTAAAATGAGAGGCTTAGAACAACACTAAAATTTATAGCATAACTAATGGTCAACATAATCGATTGAAAGCTTAACAAGACATTACAGAAATATGAAAAAATAGGTGACCAATATTAAAGAGGCCAATCTCACGTGGACATACTCAATTATCTAATTTTCTAAAACCAATCACTAGTGTCATATTAAGACTTTATTTTATGTATTCATTACCTTTGTTTTTTTTCTATGGATTTACTTGTGTCATATATAATGTGGTTTTGGGAAGAGAGAGCGCCAAGATTTACTTATGGAGAATTTGTCATATTATGGAGGATAATCTTTGATGCCACATTGTAATTAAAGAGGTAAGAGGTAGTATCTTTAATGTGGGAGACTGACCAATATGATTAGGAGAGTATCAATGGATTATCTTATATTATGTTTAATTATTAATCTAGATTTATTTGTTAATTAAATATTTAATAATGATTTATTTTTTATCATTTTAATAAAAATAAATGAATAATTGTTAAATTAAATATTTAATTCAATTAATCAATAAAATTAATTAATTAAATAATTTTATTATTTAATTACTTAGTTAATTAATTAAATAATAAAATTATTTATTTAATTAACTAGTCAACTATCCATTTTTACAATATCGTTAGATTTTTTATTTTATTTTTGATATGATTTAGTAATGGTTACTAGAAACTTCTCAAGTTAAGCTTATTGTGCATGTTTAAATTGTGTCATGTCTACTCAATCTCAACAGTTTATTCAAATTTTGTTCTTAAATAATAATAGATTATTTCACACTTAATTTCATTTTATCCAAACATATGTGGTGCTTCATGTTATTAGTACCTGTGGGAGGTACTATTGTTTTTACCTCCCACAATTAAATTCAGTTGACTATTGTCAATAGTGAATTATGACATGTAGTTAGCAAGGGTGTGAAATTATTTTAGAAAGTTTGTTACAAAATAAAAATAGTTTAGTTTTTTTTTTTTTTTTTTTTCCCAGTTACTATTAAATAGCAAATAAATGTATGATGGGAAGCCAATACAATGAATTCATTTCCGTTATTTTTTTAAAAGGCCATCACGAACAACATAAACATTAGTGGTTGTTTATGTCCATGGCTTACGAGAAATACAAATTCAAATGATAACAACCCTGCATAAATTGGTTAGTGCCCAAATGCCATGTTGTAAACATCTATTGACTTGTTTACACAACATCTATTGATACCTGCACACATTATCACAAGTGTTAATGCCTAAGATGTGGAGACTGGGAATAGGTTTAGAAAGGCATTTTCCTTTTAATAAGTGTCGTTGGCATAAGTGGATTGTCTAGTCACCATGCGTCCTCACCCTAGTCCTCCTGAATCTTCAAAAAACATTCTTTGAAAGATGGTTATCTACCCACCTCACCTGCCATTAATTTTACATACTCTATTTTATGTGACTCCCCATAATGATCACAACAAATCTCTTGCAAATGATTCTTCGAGCATGTGTGTTACCCTTATCATTTATGGGGTGCCCGATTTTAAATTTTCCATAATGAGCCTACCTAGTAATCATCAGTGTATAAATACCCTTGCCTCATCTAAGCCAAGCACTTGATTTATTAAGATCCTCAAGAGCATTAAGCAATTAAAAACCGCAGAGAGAGTTGAGCCTAGAGTTGAAAGAAGAGGTGAGTAGAGAACCATTAATCTAGTACATCCCACAAGATAGAGAGTGGTTTGGGAGAAAAATTATCAACAATGAAGGATTCCACATCTTCATCGAGAAGAAAGAAGCATTCCATAAGATAAAGAACCCATGGGTTGGGTAGTAGGAGAGACCTTCCCCCTATATATGCTGTGAGCAAATCCTACACTTCTACTCCCACTTAGTAAAAAGAGAAGTTGTTGAGCATCAAGAAGGCACCCAAAGTAAACTACAGGGACTAAGCATTGGTCATCAACTTTACAGATGATATATTTGAACCCAAGCTGGCCAAGAATCCAAAAAATTTGAGAGAGGGCACCCATACCTGAATTCTCAAAAGGGTCCAAAGGGAGGAGTATGACTCATTCAGCTATAGGATGTGGGACTGTATGCTAGCATAGTATATGGAGCCTTACATTCATCTATACCCAGATATTGTTTCCCTCTACATGAAAAGGTATGATGCCAGCACTAACATAATTGCTAGCAATGCCCATTTAAGGGTGAAAATTAGTAAAGATATCATTAGAGATATTATTTGGCTCTCAAGTGACCCTAAGGCTGATATCTATAGCATAAAGAGCCATCAAAGTTTTTGTGACTCTTAAGTCCATGAGAAGGCACACTTTCTTGGCTTCTTACTTAAGATCGACATCGTAGATATGGTTCCTCTACCCGTCCACCTAGCGAGCTTACCTTTACAGTACTTGAAGGATTCTCTGTCCATGTTGGCCTTTATCTTAGGGATAAACTCCAATGATAATGTTGATGACTTTTAGTTATGGGCACTCTTCCTCATGGCCACGATGGAAAAGGGACAGGTGTTCGGGATGGATTTCATAGAATCCATCACCACCTCAATGAGAAATGAATTGGAGAATCTTTTATGGTGGGTACCTTCTAGTACTCATCCTTCCTCTTACATCTCATTTTATACCAACATTCCCAGTTCTTCTCTTCGTACCTCAATCTCAAATCCTCCAACACGGACATTTTCCCTAATGTGGTGACCCTAGTCACCATATGGACCCATGTCTTGTCTGTCACTAGGGACTACTATGAGTTCTTAGATCTCTTTATGGCTCTAATTCTCATCAACCTCAGCACAAAGGCCCTTACATTTAGAATGACACACAAGTAGTGTTCATGGCTCATCGGGAGCAAGATCCTAATCAACTGGTTCTATGGAACCCATTTGCATTCATTTGAGTGCATGGTTTTTAGGGATAACCCTTTTATCTCCCATGTATGTTGATAGATAGGACCCTAGCCCTAGTGTTGGCTTGTCAGCTTGACACAATGGACTCCATCTATGAAGTAGGTAATAATATAAGGGTTCATATGATGTGCCTTTCATAAAAGACAACATCAAAGTGGTAAAGAGGCAAAAGTGACACCTACTCTAGGCCATACTAGTAGATCTTGGCCTCGATTTAATAGATTACAAATAGAACTATGATCCAAACACATTCAAAACATCCTTGAAGACTATCAATGCTCCTAAGCATCATAACTAACCATATCTAAAATAGAGGAGGTCACCCATGGAAGAGATCCTCCAAAATTATGTGGATCTATCTCAAATCTCATTGGATGCCCTTAAATCATGGGAGTCCTTTTATGATAGGATCCAAGCATATGACCCATCTAAAAAATTATCGAAGGGGATGAAGAAGTAGCTCACCTAGTTAGATTAGAGTGAAGAAAAAATAGTTGCCTTTACAAAATATAGGTATAAATCACTAAGTCATACTACAATTATGATGCTAAAGACATAGGTGAGACCTTAAAAAATCTTTGGGATAAACATCATCTAGAGGAGGGCTTAGTCAAAGTAGAATCCTCCCTTGAGATATTAGTAGGAGGAAAAGAGGAAGAAGAAGAAGAAGAAGAAAGAGATGCCCCTAGGCAAGGAGTGAGGGTTACACCACAATAGAAGAGGTCGAGGTCTTGGAGATTTTCAAGCCTTAAAATTAGTTGCCTCCCCTGTATCGATATCCCATAGCCCTATAGTAGAAATAAACCCCCTCAGGGACCCTCATGACTGGGTTCACTCCAACATAAGTAGCCTGAGGTACCCAAATTTATCCTTCCACCGAACCCTGAGTAGAAGAAGATTCACTTAGTGAATCCCCTTATTTCCACCTTTACCTCTCTTATTGCCTCCATGTCTTCACCCATCATCTTGCCTTAGATTTTGGCACCCTCTACTACCTAACCAATTACTTCCCTAGACCAACTGTCCTCTTCATCCACTCAGTCCACCATCGAGCTCTCACTACTTTTTTACGGTCTTGATCTCTTCCTGTATGAATTTTCTAACCCCTCCTCCTTCATCATCTACCTCATCCTCCATCATGGCACAATCACCATTCACCCTACCCCATGGGCTCCCACATTTCTCCCCCTCCACCCTCACCCTCCATTCACTCACCTCCATGGGGATAGGGTTTGTTACTTCATAGTAGCAGGTAACCATTCCATTTTCACTACCATAAGGAATCCCCTTCATAGGGGAGAACATTCAAGTGCTGGAGTAGTACCATCAATAGATGGACTCAACAAGGAAAGCTTATGAGGCCTGAATGGAAAATAAAAAGGGAAAGTAGGCCAATGCCCCTATATAGACTCACGTACAGTCGTTCTATGACCCTACACAACAATCTCTCATGATTGCTCATATGGATCCTTGAGTAGTCAAGCCCTAAGAGTAGATCCAACTAGGGGACTATGCCATATAAGCTGTCAGCCGAAATCTCAGCCAAGCCAGACCCACTGATAGGGTCAAACTAATGGAGGAAACACAAAATTATGTAACCATAGACTACATTAAGGTAACCTGATAGCTAGAAAAGACAAATATGGAACTTACCAAGGTGAAGGATGTGATCAACTACCTCATCATTGAGGATAAGGCTAAAGACATAAATCTCAATAAAGTAAGGTCCAACCTTCAGAGCTGCATCTCTAGTGAGAGATTCTAGATGGAAGCCAATCTGTGAGTGGCCACCAAGACCAAGTTGTAGGAAAGAGAGATCAAATTGGTGTAGACCCAATAAAATATCTCAGATTCTAATCAAGCATTTCAATAATTATAGTAGCAAGCATAGTATGAATCCTCAGTCAAGGACTAGGAAATTGAAAAACTAAAGAATGACCTTGCTGCCCATTTGTAGGCCACAAAAATCCTCCTTATGGTCCAATAATTATATAAATATTATTGGGAGAGAATCAAGGGCATGATCGTAAACCTAAATTCAGCCCTCACCTTCATCATGGACTCACAGAATCTAAGCTCACAGGGGAGCATGTCTATTAATCAGGTCATCATCTTCATGGCTCTTAAGGTCTCAAATTTGCATCTCCTTTCCCAAAAGTTTTACAACGCTCAGAAAAAACACTGCAAGTAGTGGGCGTGACCGATTAAAGGTAGGTGGTGGCTAATGTGCATGAATTCCTAGGCTATAATAAGGTAGTTAATAAGTACAAGACATTCATTAATGCCTTACAATAGGTGGTCTAAGATAAGCAGGGGCACATTAAACAACTAGTCCAACTGGGACTCCCCTCCCCTTTCTTGGTAGATAAAAACATCCTCCCTGAGGACTAGATTAGAACACTACTAGAATAAAAGTAGAATGAATAGACCATTTTCACAGTGCTTGATCAATCACCTATTATTTCCAAAGTGGAGAAGATATTGTAACTGCTCACCTAGCTTGAATTCTAAACACTTGTAGTTGTTCAGGGCTTGGGAATCATCTCCTTCAAGGAGATTATTGATTTAGACAGATCCTTTGAGGCTCTCAAAAAGAAGATCCAACCCAAGGAGGAAGAGTGGGTACCTTTGAAGGTAGCTCTTCAAAAAAATTAGGTTCTTGATCCTTCATCCTATTTTGAGATTTTGCCTAGACTGGTCTACACACCAGAGTTTTTAGTTCTCTCATCAGTAGGCGGTTGTCCCTATGAGTCATTAAGAACTATAGATCAAAATCCACATTTTTTTATTTTGGAATAGTTCATATTTGGCTTTAAATTAACTTAGTACAACTAGCAGTTCCTCAGCACCTTCTAGCAATTCTCCTTTCAGCCTCTTCCTTCTCAGGGCCCCTTTTCAAAATTTTACCTAAGTCTCAGCCTCCGACTGCTTCTTCTACATGGTAGCCTAATGCTTATCCAACTTGAAAAGGCTCTCATTTCACTCTGGTGGAATGCCAACTCAACATGTTGCAGTCTCATGCTCTTCAAAGACATTTCCTTTTGGTTTAGACCTCTAAGCAGCACCATTGGCCAGTCGATAAGTAAATGGGGCCCACCAAGCTATTTACTTGGTGAACATAGCTCAACATGTCGTGCCTTCACACTCAATTTTGTAAAAAAATGCCTACTTTTCCCTAGGAGGAGCATCTGCTTTGCACATGGTGTTGCCAAACAAGTGCCCATTTCCTTAAGATAAGTGCACTTCAACATGTGTCATACCTGCACTTATCTAGGAGTAGTTTTACTCTATCATAATTCAGAGTAGTGTTATTGGTTAGAGAAGATTAAAGGGGACCCACCAGTTGGTTATAACAAGAAATATATGAGCCTTTCCACATGGCACCACTATGTTCTTTATAGGCAAATTTTCTCTTATCGACAAAATAATTGTGCCATTGACCAATGTAAGTGGATCCTCATCCCCAACAGCGTAACAAAGACATCTCTGAGGATATACATATGGCATCACTACACCACTCCTAAGCATCATGGTCTTAACAAGATAGAGTGGTTGTACAATATTCAGGATCTGAAGACTAACTACACTCATGAGCTTGAGTCCCTCTTTCAATTACAACAACATCATCATGAGCACGAGTGCCAAGATTTCCAAGTGTTATTCTCATGAGAGGCCATTTTGCCTATATATTCTAAGATCATTCCTTTTGGAAGGTTTTGGTTACCATTTTGCTTCTATTATCTATTTTTGTATACTTCCACTTGTAATAGAATAGAAGTAATAGCAGTTAGTATTTTCTCATTCTTTGACCTAAATAGTTGGCCCTCATAGGTGTGACTAGACATTTTGTATGTGCTCTTGAGGCCTTCTGTATTCATTTCTCCATCTAACAATAAAGAGGACATGATATTCTATGTCAATTTGTATGGAAAATTATCTTTATTTTTTATTTCTTTTCTTCTATTTCTATAGTATCGATCTTTGTTTTCATTATAGATCTTAATTGATGCTTTATGCTCTTTTATGGTTTATAGTGTTTAAGGGTTTGATATATTTTATGAAATTATAGTCTAAGTGATTTAAATCTCTCGGTGCATCACTTTAGTTAGTCTTATTTTCAATTTCATCTAAATTTCTCTCTCCCCTTTTTCCCCCAAACTTTGAATGAAGAACCAGCTTCTAAAATCCCATAGGTTTCTTTACAGATCGCATTCGATCCCACACCTATAAAGCTTCCCATAGGAGGTTTTTTAACCTAGAGTGAGAGTTTTAGGGATCAATAGTTTCCATAGTGAATAAATCACTAAATTTTATAACAAAATTAAATTAAGTAAAAGGTAATGCTACAATTGAAGATTTATCCTTCAATCTAAGATATAATAGAGTAAATTAATATGAGAGTATTAGATCTGTACAGATGAAATTTTAAAACTTTTGAAAATAAATTATTAGCTCAAATAAAAGTTCCAACTAAAGTTGTAATCAAGTAAATAAAATATGTAAGATTACTTAAGAAATAAAATTCACATTTAAATGGATTACAACCAATTCATATGATAATCCTTGAACTAAAGGTGATGATTTTGACCAGTATATTAAGCAATCATTTAAAAAACATATTGCATCAACAATGTATTGAAATCATAATATACAATAATAGCTAGCTGATTGCAAACAATTATCTTCCTTCTGCAAACCATCCTGTCTACACCCATCCTACGAGCCCCCCAATTGGTGGCCCTTACACCCCCAACCATCATTTGTGATGTGCATTCCAGATTTCAAGACTTCAAAAATATGGGCAAGATAAAGAGCACGAACCAATTAATTTTTATAAGTATAATAATAACAACTTTCACATTGAAACTTCAACATAGACATTCATAATAACTTTAGCAGCTTAGCTTTTATCTGAAGGATTATAAAAGTCAACTTATTGATTTAAATGATCTCATTTCTATTCATCACTTGCTCTAGGTAAACCAAAATAAATAAACAAAATACCATCATAAAATAATTAATAAAATAATATTCACCACTGAGGTTTTAATTATTGCAATGATTCATTCCCAGTTAACCAAGATGAGTAATTTAGTCATTTGCAAAAATGCATTATTGTCACAAATTTACCCAATTTAGTCATTAAAGTACTAGTTTGAATCTTATGTCAGGAATGTATACAATTTAACAAGTCCCATAATTACTTAGCAATTAATTTCTCATTTTCAGGTATGCAAATAAAGCAACTTGGTGTTAAGATTTAATAATAATACAAATTTTAGCCAAGGTAGGCAAATCTAAATAGTAAAATTCTAAATACCAACATAAAAAGTTTGATTAAATACCAATAAAAATTCATGCATGAATTTTACCATATTATAACCCTTTAAATGATTTTCAATAATAAAAATATGGGCAACAAGTAAATTATACACATAATTTTCTCATAATAGCAATCTTTTCCAAATCAACTCTCCAAAACACAAAGACAAATAGGGTAAACAAAACCCACAATTTTTTTAACAAAATACCCAAGATTTATTCTGAAATAGGTCTCCATTTTTAGCCAAATAAAATAAATAAAAACTAGAATGGTTGAAACAACTCAGACGTGGTTTTTAAGCAAGGTTTTGACTGAAATAATTTATTTTTTCAACCCCAAAAATCCACAACCATATTTTTAGTAGCCATGGAAGAAGTAATGAAATGTTGTTTGTTTCTAACAAATAAATGTATTTCAAACCCTTTCAGGTTAATAAAGAAGTGATTTGACTTCCTTATAAACCTACAAGTAATTTTCTCTTTATTACTTGTCTTTCCAAAATATGGAAATGAAAAAATTTCAGCAAGAAATAAAAATAAATTTTAAAACTTACTTGATTTCCCTTGCAAAATAATGGAGGAAAAACTAGAAGATTTGTTACTCTACTACCTTGCCACACCCTCCTATTTATAGCCATGAATAAGAAGGAGGTTCTCTGTCCTCATTAGGAAATTTGTTCCCTCTAACCACTCTACCAACCTTC
Source organism: Torreya grandis (assembly GCA_037957365.1). Taxonomy (NCBI): domain Eukaryota; kingdom Viridiplantae; phylum Streptophyta; class Pinopsida; order Cupressales; family Taxaceae; genus Torreya; species Torreya grandis. The sequence goes on from JARHVA010000842.1 coordinate 2,163,382, forward strand.
CCTAGGGTTTTATCTTTTCTCCTTTAGCTCTACACCTCCCTCCTTCTTTCTCTCTTCCTTCTTCTTCTTCTTCCCCATGACTCCCTCCCTCTCTCTCCTCCCTCTCCTTTCAAACCCTACAACCTAATCAAAAGGGGTGACTTGGGGGGTATGCTCAACTCATCCAAGCATAAAATTCATAAATAAAGAAATCATATTCTTTTTCCCAAATTAAAAAGAATAATGATAGCCCAAATTTGATTTCATTTGCGTCAAATCCATGTCTAAGGCAAAAAATATTTATTTTCCATAATAACATTTTATCCAAGTCCCACATCCAAATGAGAAAGGCAATTTTATTTTCTTCTTTTTGTAATTAGATAAAAAATCATTATTAATAATTTTTAATTTGCCAAATAATAATTATTATTAATTTCACTAGGGTCTTTTTTGATAAGATTTGAAGGGGGGGAGTGACGAGAGAGGGGGGTCTGAAGGCTGGCTAAGGCAATCAAAAATTTAATATAATAATAACAAAAATAATGATTTAATAAAAATAATAATAATAAATTCAAATTCAGCCAAGACACAAGAAGTCACACACTAAAATACAAATAATGAGACAACATTGCCTCAACTCATACAAGAGTAAAACAAGCATACAATTAATATAATCAAATATCGCAACATTAAAATCAACAAGCAAGATAAGCCAAAAATCATGACAGACAAGTTAATAAGACTATAAAATAGAAATACATGAATACTAACCATTGCAAGTTTTGGTTCATTAAATTTTTCCCTCTTGGAATGTTGTGAGGGTATAACAACTATCCATAAGGTAGGTGTTCAACCTGGTTTTGCTAACATTTCATGTACTTGACCCCAAAATAATCAACACCAAGCTTCATTTTAGGCTAATAAGAATGTTCTTTCAGCTTGAGTGTCCCTTTGTAACACCAAAATGAGCAAAATAGAATAATATATGTACCCTTTTTTAGCACAAGGTTTTGTAACTATTAAAAATTAGTACAATATTTATATTTTTATGGTTGTTAAGGTCATTTGTTACATCTATAAGTAATTCAAACTCTTTTTTAATAGGTTTACCAGCCAATCTTCCCCTTGCCTAATTATAATATATTGGCTAAACTAATAATTTTAAACAGAGTACTCTTGAAAATTAACCATTCCCAACTCCCTACATGGGCATGTAGTTTAAAACATACCATGAATATAGTGTTATGATTGCAACAGCTTGGACTTACTATAACCCACTTGGTAAACAAGAGTACTAGTAGCACCTTCATGCGTGGATTACAACCATTCACTCATGCAAGATTGACAATGTTTACAAGATTTCTATTTTTATTTAATTGGGCTAGTAGTTTTAAATATAAACCAGGTCAATAGTTTGAGGATGAGACCATTTTAGGGTCAATATTCTCTTTTGATTCACCACATATAGACCTTCAATTTTAGGATCATTAGTTGTAATAATCCAATCAAATTTGATTGCAACTAGATTTATAGGTTAAAAGTGGAATTTTCCATTATAAGTATTATGTCTTACATGTAACCTTAATGACATTAATCACAGAATGTTATCAAAAGATAGTAATCCACACACTTATGGTTACTTTTCATTCAACATCAACCATTCATGGATTAGTGTAGTATCCTACACTAGCCACACTAAACATCAGAGAAGCCATTCCATGCATCACATGCAACCCCAGGCTTATAGCATGTTCTCCATTACTTGTGAGCTCACACGATGGTCCAGGGATCCCAATCTCGCCATCCTTTTATCCACTAATGGAGGGCATTCATCTAACTTTTATCTCTCCTTCAAGGATTTAAGTGGGTACCTAGAATTTGTATATTACCTAATCAAGACTTTCCATTACCCACCATAGGGTAAAATACAAAATAGGAAAACACTCAATGTGCTTCCAACAGAAGTCAAAATAGACATATTTTGAATTATACCACTTGTGTGGGTATGTTATACTTACTTAGTAGGCCCATACCTTTTTGGTAAGCAATTATTCACCTGTCATTATCATGCAATAATTTAATACCTTTCATAATTTTGAAACACATGCAGTTGTACCAACATTTAGGGTAGTGCACAATAATGCACCTAGTTGTATTATAATTTGATAATTATATAATTATTCAATATTTTCAAGTTTATAACAAACTATACAAATAAATGATTGGCCATTCAATGTATGTGTTCTGCTCAGACAAGGGATAAAATTAGACAATTTAAATTGTAAGTTCAACCTTGTATATGCATGCACAACCATTCACATAAAGGATATCATTCCTTTTATGATTATCCATGCAAATTCATAGGTTAGGATTCCTCTTTTCCTCCCTAGCCATCTGTATGTGCAAGAGTGTTCAAAGTACTTATCCCATAAGAAATAGTAAGGGTGAATATACCTTCTATGCATACAACATAAGCCTTTGAAATAGAGTTTACCAATTTTTATTTATGAGCATGGTATTAGTATAACCTTCATATAGTAATTTTAAGAAATAACAATTTATACAAAATTGTCTATAAGTGATGAACATGTTGCATATGTATAGTATGCTTGTACTTACTAATCAACATATACCTATTTTTTTAGTAGTTAAACCCTACTATATTTTTATAAAGGTCCATCAAATAGGTTCATGCAATGTATCAAGTTGATACATCTTACTTCAAATCTTTCCATGACTGCATACCAATCAACCAATGACATATACAACCCACCAAACACATGTACACACAACAGAACTATCATTTCATACAAATTTATCACATTTTAGCCATAGTATTATACAAATACATGACATATCAATTGATCTAATTATTTGTATATCACAAACTATCCACAAAGATTTAATGAGATAGATCAATCATAGCAACAAGATATTACTATCTGCTTAATTATATTATGTACCATGGTCGATTATATGCATTAATCCCAGCCATGTGCAATTAGATGATCTCTTAATATCCTTTCTCAAAGTGAGATAGAATAAGGACAGACTCCCACAAAAAGAATATCTTATACTTATGGAGATGTTGCATTCCTCCCTCCCATAAGAGTGTTATACCAGCGTGTCATTACCACAGGTGAGCCTATAACCTAGACCAAAATCATAGCATAATATTTGTCATAAGCATATTATTATGCATATCCATAATTAGAACATCAAATGGCACAAATAATAAAGTTACACCAAATAGTAGAATAATTGTGGTTTACATCTAAGTTAGCATTGAAACAACCTTGCCCAATAATTAGCAGCTTATTCTATTTGAGGTATTTTACTCAACCTTATACCACTCATTTCTTGAGTGTCTACCATCTCTAAATTCCTGTACATGAGATTTTTACCAAGTCACATATGTCATTCAAATTCACAATATCGTAACATCATTTTTGTGTTCATTCAACACACATTCTTATCCTTTAAAAAGTAGAATCAGTCAATATCACAATGACTAAATCAGGTTGAAAACATCAACCATGAAAACTTCCTCTTTGTCAAAAGCATGACATCAAGCCTGCCATAGTGATAATAAATATTATGCACACTCTAGCATTGTTCTTAAAACTAGTTATTAAGCACAACAAGTGCAAAAATACTACGATAGCAGTCCTTAATAACCTGTAAATTTACCAACAACTTTATGTGTGTCATTTTAAAATAATAATAACATCATTCATGCCTCATCATAACTTTTTATGGAATTACCAAGACTCTACCCATGCCAATTTTCACCATTTTCTTGAATATTTTGATGGTTAATGGACCCCATCATCATATACAACATGCTCTTTCATAAGAAAGATCCCTATGCTTTCAAACTTATCCAACCAAGTCTAACTTTTTCTCCCAACTAGGCCCTCTAAGCTTAAGTCACACCCTTGGACATCCCATGAACCAATCAACAAGCTCTTAACATTATTCCCCCAATTAGCTTGCCTATATAGACCAATGGTTGACTAGTCAAGCTTAGTTTGCATAGTGTAGTTTCTAGAAAGGTGGAATTAGCCAAGGCACAAGGTGAACAGTAAGGGTTCCACATACTCATTGGCTTCTAGCCCTTATGAATTTTAGAATAACATGTTACTCTTTTCAACTTTGATGAAGGCTCAAAGATTAACCCAAATTACACTTTGGTTCAGTTTAAGAGAATCATTCTTAATTTGATTTTTGCATAAGAAATCACATCACTCTTTATCCAATAAGATGAAAAGGATTATCAATAATGATTTATGCTTCATGGATCTGATTGACTTAAGGTATTCATTTTTAAGCAGAGACATAAAGCTTTGTTGGTTCACCCAAACAAATTAGTTTCTCTTACACAATCTAGCCTTCCAGGCTTAGCTCAACCCTTGGTCTTCCCAAGTTCATAATGTTTTAAATATATATTGTTTACTTATCCATACAAGTCAATAATAGATACTAAAGATCATTCCTTTACTTCCAAGGGTGAAGAAATTATCACTAGCCTTCCATTGACTCATCCATATAACTCGACAGTCAACAAGTGGTGCTTGCCCTGATGTAACTTGATTCTAGGAAGCGTTGACCCACCCAAGGCTACATTTAGGCATCATACTGTTGTTCTATAAAAATACATGTTACCACACCTACATTAATTCCAAGCAAATGTATGCATTTTCAACACTTCCATTTTATAGAACAAGTCATCCTCATATTCATCTCAAGAGGATAAGTGTCTTTATAAAATCATATCATAGTCATTTTCACATGAAACAGTTCATTAATCCCATGTTAGTAAAAATTCCTAGAGTTTTAATTTGGCAAAGGCCAATAGTAAGTACAACATGGTTTAATTACAAGGCAAACCAATGAATATCTTACTTTAAAAGGGTGAAAGATTAATATTTTCTACTAAAAATATTTAGACAATAGGCTCTAATATCAGGTGAAATGACTCCAAAATAAATTTGAGCATCCCTTCTTTTAGAGTTTGCAGTGGAAAAAGAAATGTTTTATAATCTAAAAATTTGTTTTTTCATAACCTATTAACATGTTTACGCGTATGAAACCTTTAGCAAAAGTAATTAACCATAGAATATTCTATGAGGAAGATTATTTCCCTAGGTTTATCCTCATGTAATTTATCATGTATTGATATGCAATCTATATCGATATATCTAGGACTGCATGGTAGCAAACCTTCCCAATAGAACCACCTATGTGTCCTTATCCTTCCCAAGTGTTTGACATCCGTGAAACCCGATATAGGATTAGGTAGTTGACTTGCCCTTATTTAAATTTAGGTTGGCTAAATTAGTCACTTAGTTTAAAAGTGTTATTCAAATAGGTATCTAACAAGTTAAAGTAATGGTTCTGGTCTGGATAGATTTTAGCACTCAAACTATGTTTATGCAATTCAAATACTTGATACATGTGAAGGATCTAAATGGTACTACCCTCGATTTAATATCATTATACCATGATCTTATATTTATGGGGTCATCATACCTCATATCCTTACTCATAAAATAAATGTTGTTTAATTTTATCAATTTATAATTTTTTTCAAGACATTGTTTGTTGTAAGCAGATACGATAGTCTTAACTCATAGTGGCATCATTCTCTTACTATACCATCCCTTAAATAGCCTTTTAGAGACTCATATCTCTTTAGTATTATTTACGTGTCATTTGGTCATAATCGTGAGACCAATAATTTATGTTGTTTTGTTTTAATTTGTAAAACTAAAACACATAACTTCTAAATTTTAGTGTTTGTACTTTATCAATCATTGTCATGTCATAAACTAATAGGTCTATTTAATCAGCTTAAGCATAATTTATCCTATGCATTAGCTTGCTAAAAATATGTATTCAATGAAGACAATTCTTTGTCATTGTATCACACTATGCATGTTTGTAATCAATTTGAGTATGCATTTTTTGTGTATAGAAAAGTATGAATTTAGAATTGAAGCAGTAGATATAAATAACGTTAAGGCTATACGAAAAAGTTTTTTTATGACATCCTAAAACCAATAAATATCAACTTTTTACCATAAAAAAATGATGATACACTCAAGTCATTATGACGAAAGAAGATCAATATTGTTTATAATTATTTTGTTTCAAATTTGTTAATATCTAATCAAATTTAAACAAGTTCCTTTGTTAAAAATGAAACATAACTAAATCCATTAAGTAAAGTTAAAGCCTGACATTCATTCAATTTGTCTTTTGTTCAAGTGTTAAAAGTTTAAGCATAGAGTTGAAATTTAAAACATAACTTGAAAATAATACTTTCTTACTCATCTCATTGCTTTAGGCAATAGAGATGTTTCAAGTTGATATCATTTACGTAAATAAGTAAATATGCATGCCAAGTATGATGGAAAAATAATTTGTACAAGGATTATAATAATTAATAAAAGTTATAAATTAATATTATATTAATTTTTAAAACAATTCACATGTAGGTGGTTTATTATAATCAACAAGTAAATTGAATCAATTTAATTACAGCCACGTGAATAATGTTATAAACCCATTGTACCATAGCATAATGGTAAGTAACGAATAACAATAATTATTTTTAATAAAGTACATATTTCTCCTTGTTTGGATAACTTTTAACTAATCACCTATTTACAACATTAAAAAGATGTACTTATTTATTTGAATCACTCTAAGAGCCAATAGAATTGATACAAGCTGAAATAAACATTAAATTCAACCATATAATCAACTAGGTCCAACATTTAGTAAATATTTTCATAATGAATAAATCACTAAATTTTGTAACAAAATCAAATGAAGTAAAAGGTAATGCTAAATAGCTAATGATTTATCCTTCAATCCAAGATTTAATAGAGTAAATGAATTTCGTATGAGAGTATTAGATCCATATAGCTGAAATTTTAAACTTTTGAACATAAATTAGTAGCTAAAATAAAACTTCTAACTAAAGATGTAATCACTTAGTAAATAAAAAAATTAAGAGTATTTAAGAAATACAACTAAAAATTAAATGTATTACAACTAATTCATATGATAATGTTTCAGTTGAAGGTGATGATTCCAACTAGTATATTAAACAATAATTACAAAGCATATTGCATCAACAATGTATTAAAATTATAAAATACAACAAAAACCAGCTGATTGCAAATATTTATCTTCCTTTCGCAAGTCATCCCATCTCAACCCATTCTATTAGCCCCCAATTGGTGGTCCTGACCACCCTCAACCATCAGTCGGGAGGTGGAGTTTAGATTTCATGTCTTTAGGAATGTGAGAAATACACAAAAAGAATGAACCAATTAATTTGCAGCAGTATAATAATAAATTTCACATTGAAACTTCAACATAAGCATTCATAATAACTTTAGCATCCTGATTTTCATCTGAAGGATTCTCGAAGTCAATTTATTGATTTAAGAGACCTCTTTTCCCATCATCACTTGTTCTAGGTAAACCAAACTAAATAAATAAAATACTATCATAAGATAAGAAATAAATCCATATTCACCCATTAAGTTTTAATTACTACAATTATTCATTACCAGTTGACCAAGATGAGTAAATTAGTCATTTGCAATAGCGTGCTATTGTGACAAATTTACTCGATTTAGTCATCATGGTCTGGTTCAAATCTTATATCAAGGAAGTATATAATTTAACAAGTCCCACACTTAGCAATTAATTTATCATTTCCAAGTATAGAAATAAAGCAACTTAGTGTTAAGATTTAATAATAATACAAATTTTAGACAAGGTAAGTAAATATGAAAATTAAAATTCTAAATACCAACATCAAAAGTTTGATAAAATTTTAATAAAAATTTATACACAAATTTTACCAAATTGTAACCCTAAATGCTTTTTAAAAACAAAAATAGGGGCAACATGTAAAATTTTCATAGAATTTTACCAAAATAGCAATCTTTTCCAAATCAACTCTCCAAAACACATAAAAATTAGGTTAAATAAAACCCACAAAATTTTTAATAAAATACCTAAGATTTATTTTGCTCTAAGTCATCATTTTTAGTCAAATAAAATAAATAAAATCAGAATGGTTAAAATAATTCAAGTTAGTTTTTAAGTAAAATTTTTGACTTGAATAATTTATTTTTGCAACCCCAGAAAAAATGACAACTAAATTTTTTGCAATCATAAAAGAAATAATGAAATGTTCTTTATTTTTTCTTACAAACAAATACAATTCAAACCCTTGCAAATTCAATAAGTAATTATTTGATTTCCTTATAACCCTGAAAGTAACTTTCCCTTTATTACTTGCCTTCCCAAATTTTAGAATTGAAAAAATTTCAATAAAAAATAAAAATAAATGCATAAACTTACTTGCTTTCCCCTGAAAATAATAGAGGAAAAACTAAAAAAAATGCTACTATACTACCTTGCCACACCATCATATTTCTAACCACAACCAAGTAGGCAGGTTGTCTTTCCTTATTAATAAATGTGTGCCCTCCAACCACTCTAGCAGCCGCCTCCGCTAAGGTTTTATCTTTTCTCCTCCACCTCTACGCCTCCCTCCTTTCTTCCGCACACCTCCCTCCCTCTCCCCTCAAACCTTATGGCCTAAGCAAAAAGGATGACTTAGGGGAGCAAGCTCAGCGCCTCCAAGCACCAGTCATAAATGAAAAAATCAGATTTTTTTGCCCAAACCAAAAAAATAATAATAGCCCAAATATGATTTCATTTGGGTCAAAATCCATGGCTAAGGCCAAAAAAATCTTTATTGGCCATAATAACATTTTATCCCAGTCCCATGGCCAAGTGAGAATGGCAATTTTATTTTATTTTTTTTAATTTGATAAAAAAATATTATTAATTAATTTCAATTTGCCTAATAAAATTGTTATCAATTTCACTAGGGTGCTTTTTGTTAGGAGTTGAAGGGGGAGAGTGACGAGAGAGGGGTTCTAAAGGCTAGTTAAATCATGTAAAAATTTAATAAAATAATAATGACAATAACATTTAAACAACAATTTGTAACGTATTACATAATTGAGTCGTAACATTTACAAGTTTTAGTTCATTAAAAAATTTCCTTTTTATCGGTTGCCTTTATTTTGTATCCCTCGACCATTGGAATCCATTCTAGCCTTGCTCATTATTTTGTCCCTACAACCATCAAGTACGTAACTTAATCCGAACATATTTAAGACAAAATCAATCTAAAGATTACATAATTGTTATTTATTTAATAAAAAATGTAACTAAATCCGAACATATTTAAGACAATCAATCTAAAGAGATATTATGTTAGAGATTGGTTAATTATTTTTTAAAATTAGAAATTATATGAATTTCTAAAAAACATCTTCTTAAATAATAACAACTCTTTATTTTAAAATGAAATATTTTATTAAAAAAATTAACATGTGATGATGTATGAGACAATTCTACCCCAAAAAACAAAAATTATAAATGCAATAGCCCGGCATAAAACCCCTTTATAAATGGTGAGAGTAGGAACTCCACATGTGAATTAGATTAGTGGCATTAAATTATTTTGAAAACTATACTGAATGTTTTTAGAAAATACCTAATGAGGCTTATCGTTGATAGGAACAAAATAGTTTAAGCAGTTGTGTAGAAATTTAGAAATTTTGTTATGATTTTTCATTTTCATTTTTCAGGTACGCGAGCGAGAAGAAGACGTTTACGAAACGGAGTTGGTGCATGGATTAAAAGAAGCGGAGGCCTTCTTTGCAAGGCTGGATGGGCAACTGAATAAAGTGAATATTTTTTACAGAAGGAAGGAGGCGGAGCTTCTGGAAAGGGGGGACACCTTGAAACAACAAATGCAGATTCTCACGGACCTCAAATCAATTCGATCATTCACCCCCACCCCAGCTTCTACCCCTTCCCCTCTACAAGGTACTCACTCATCTTTCTTTCTCCCTCTTTATCATTTGCATGCATTTCATTTAAGTTAAGAATGAAGACTGACTGAATTGTTTAACAGGCATTGGAATCACTTCAGAAAGTGAGATAGTGATAGAGGGAGAGGGAGAGGGAGAGGGAGAGGGAGAGCAGCATCCTGGGGTAAAAGATAATGATATCATGTTTGATGATTCGCCACGTGGTAAGATGAGAGTGGAGATTCCTGCCACCTCGCCATCGCGAACCATTTCTGCCATTGCGCAGGTGGTGTGGGAAGATTGCATGAGGCGGCAATCCAATAACCAAAATGATGTACCCGTCGTCAATAAGAAGACAATCGAAACCGCCGAAAAAATGATCCGACGAGCTTTTGTTGAGCTCTACCGAGGCCTTGGACTCCTCAAAACCTACACGTACGTACCATCATATTATTTATTCTCTTTCTTTCTTTCTTTCTTTCTTTCTACGCCCCCTTAACTCTAAATCTAATTTCATACCTCCTCCTCTTATGCATGTTTGATGTAGTTCCCTAAACATGGTTGCATTTGGAAAGATTTTGAAGAAGTTCGACAAGGTACATTCTGGAGCTTTTTTTCTCATCTCTCCCTAAGGGACAGATTTCTTTCCTTTTATATTGAAAAAAGAATTTTTTGATAGCAGAAATTTTTTAAAAGAAATTGTATTAGATTTTGATGATTGACGTGTTTTGGATTCACTATTGTAATCTTGCATCAGTTAAGAATTCCAAAAATATTACATTAGTGGATCCGAAAGGCGTTGATCATCTAAATCAAACACAATTTTTCTTCAAAAAAATTTCTACAATTATATAAACTGTAAAAGTATAAAATCTTTAATATTTTAATACTTTAATTATGCTCAAAATAGTTACATACAACATATGGGTGGCGGATTGCATTAAGATGCTCATATATCCCCTCTTGCATGTTCTATTGGATGTGTAAATTACTTTTATTTTTCATATATTTAAAGTACTATACTAAGAGATTTTTTATATGCTTACAAACAATACGATGAAAAGGTCCCGTAGATATTAATCGGTAATAAACTTAAAAAGTAAATTTTTTTTTAATATTATATTTATTTATTTAAAAAATAATGGAAAAAAAAGAAATATATTTATATTATAATAAATGAATTATTAGTAGCGTCCTTTTAAAAAATTCCACTTTATCAATAATTTTTAAAAAATAAAATTATATTAAGGTACATTCTAACAAATACAAATTATATAGGGAAGATAATCTCTATCCAATATGAAAGATATTGAAAAGACAAACTCTAACAAATGTGAGATATTGAGGGGCTTATTTTATTAAAAGGGTGTTATGACATTCATATTAGAAGGCATCATTATAATTATTATCTTTCAAAAAATAAATATATACAATAGTTATAATAATAAGGTAGTTGTTACGAAGCCACAATTGATACTTTATGTTGAAGAAAAAATTTGGCTCAAAAACAATAAATGTCGGTAAGATATGATAAATTAGAGTAATCAAAAAATATAAATAGGAAAAAAAAAAAAGAATTCAAAGTAGGCTTATTACTATCGATATTTTCCACTATCTATATCATAGAACCAAAAATAAACTCTTCATTATTACCCCATTATGCAAAAATTATATTTTCGACATCAACATGTTGCTCATTTCTTGGACTAGATTCAATAGGATCTTTTATAGACATGGAAGAAACAATTACCCTAAGATCTTCATCATCTTTTTTGGTGCCTTTAAAAGATTTTTATGAATCCATTACCTCTTCATCATAAATTCGATTAAAGATCAACCCATCTTAAACTATCTCCTTGCCATTTAAGGAAGATTTAGGGCCTTTTCTCCAATTCTTGCCAACTTTGTCAAAATCCTCTTTTTCAATCATTGTTCTTGCAAGGCAATCTCGAGTTGGTGTCTATGGATATGGCACATCAAGCACTAGAAGCAAGGAATATCATAGTCAATGGCTTGCTCAAACATGTATCCTTTTGGATATTTAAACCAAAACCTTTTAGGATGGGGTTTACTCCCATACATTTGAACACAAATCTTAGCATAAAAAATATATTTTATGCTATAAGTTTCAGTAGAAATATTCATCATTTTTATAAATGAGTTACCAATCTAATTAAAAAGGAGTCTATCTACAAATGTACGGTGAGGTTAAATAGACATAGTTAAAATAAGGAAAATTTTGGATCTTCTACATGAAATTAAAATTGAGATTCTATAGTATCATAAATATACCCGATCTACCAACAAAACAAAGCGCATATTCGAATACTTGAACTCAATCTTCAATAAAAAAGTTATCTTAACCCATAATAAATATCCACATCTCACTTTATTTTCTAATACTCTAAAACATATTTATCTATAAAACATTACAAAATGAATTTAATCAGATATAATCAAATAAAATGATAAATTCGATTAGATAATTCACAAAAAGATATTCTACAATTATTAATAAATGAAAAAATAAAGTTCATAAAATATATTTATTTTCTATAAATATAAAGAAAACCATTATAAATAAATTTTAAAAATTAAGAAAAACATCAAAAATATCAAAAATATCAATATATTAATTTACATAGGAACGTATTAAAATATAAGGCATCCGAGTATATTAATTTAGAAAGAAAAATAAAAAATGAAATCTCTAGATGGAGTCACGCTAACCCCATACAACAAAAAGTTTAATTAAAAAGAGGAGTGGGAAGGGTTTGGCGGTGGGGATGAAATTGTCATTTCCCAACTCCCACACACCACACAATAAATACAAAGGTGATTGGGAGTTAACTCTTCAATTACCCCCTGCCCCACCTTTTTTTTAAAAGTGGTGAAATGGCATAAAGCGGTTGGGCCCCCACGGCATTTGAAGCTTAGCCTCGAGCACTAAACTCGGACTTGAATATTTAATTTAATTTATCCCTGAGTTCAAAACAAGTTAATAATGGAGAAAATTAATAATTATAAATAAAATAATAATTTATATATATAAATATATAAGATAAATTTATGTAAAATACATGATAAATATTATTTTCGAAAATTTACAATTTAATATAATATAAATGTCTTATATTTATCAATATATTTTATATAAATTTATTAAAATATATATATACACTAATATAATATATAATATTACAATATAATATAATATATTATTATATTAAATATTATATTATATTATATTATATTATTATATTAAATTATATATTTTATAATTATATTATACTATACTAGAATTATCTAATATTATATATATGTGTTTTCTATAAAAAATATATATTATAATTATCTTGTAATTATAAGTACCTACCAAATATTATTTATGGTAAATAAATAATTAATTTTTTAAATTTTGAAATAGATAAAATTACAACAATAAAATTTTAATATAAATTTTATTTTGAGGTAAATAAAATTACCACAACAATAAATATAATTTATTTATCATTTATTTCAGCATAATAAATATATAATTAATTTTTTTTATTTTTCAAGTAAATAAAATTATTACAACAAAATTATAATTCACCCATCATGTTATTCAATAATTATGTGTCAAATAAATAAATTAATTAAAAATATGTTGAAGTTTTGTTTATAATGTTGGTTCTAAAATAATTAAATGTTAACACACTCATGTAATTATACAAACACCTACCAGTAAAAAGTTTGTATTTTATCTGTTTAATATAGAATGACAATTCAATTTACTCCATTTTTTATTCTTCTTTAATTTTTATTTCTCTCACTTTGTTTTATATTTTTGTTTTTTTTTGTTTGAATTTATATGTATTTATATATTTTTTATTTTTTTAAATTGTATGTTTATTTTTTATTTCTTAATTTAATCATGTCAGCTTTGTATAATCTCAACTTTTAAATAATTAAATACTAACATTCTCACGCTATTATAGTTTTCAGCCATCTCCCTTGAATACTATTATAAGAACACCTATCGATATAATAACATGTGTTTACACATGCATTCGTATATATTTATTTTTTGTATGTATGTATATGTATATTTTGTGTGTGTACACACACATATATATATAACTTATCATGTACATATGCATATGCATGCATATATACATTCATAACTTTATATTTTAAAAAAGAATATATATATATATAAATAATATGTTTTATGAGTCTTAATACTATCTTGAAGATATAATAGATTTGAAAAATGGAATTGTACAATAATAAAAATATTATATTCTAATATATATAAATAATCTGCACTATAAATCTTAATAATACCTTGAAAATATATGAAAAATGAAAATGTACATTAATAATATAAGCTATAGACATAAATGTTTCCCCTATGGTTTTAGAAAACTTATAAATATACTTATAGCCTACATCTCTAACTTGCATATAGTTAAACCCTTAAAATAATATAGAGCTTGAAAATAGAATACATAGCCACAATGAAACACAAATCCAATGAATAAATAAAAAATAGGTTTATTGCATGAATCTTGGCCTTAATATTTGTGTAAAAAGAAATGTATAAAAAATCCTAATACAGAGGCTTCCATAGAATGAAAAATATATAAAAAACAAAAATATATATTAATAATATAGCCTATAGACATAAATGTTCCTCTATGGTTTTATAAAACTTATAAATATACTTATAGCCTACATTTCTAACTTACAAGCATAGTTAAACCCTTAAAATAATATAGAGCTTGAAAATAGAATACATAGCCACAATGAAACACAAATCTAATGAATAAATATAAAATAGGTTTATTGCATGAATCTTGGCCTTAAAATTTGTGTAAAAAGAAATGTATAAAAAATCCTAATACAGAGGCTTTCATAAAATGGAATTCTTGTGAAAAACATTGAAATTGTTGCATAGAGGCTCCTATGGAAGGAATGGTTGTGTAAAAGTGGGAAAGGAAAGGAATGTATTTACCTCCCTTCTCTTTGCTTTCTTCTTACATTATGCAAACAAAAAATAAGGAACTTGGAAATGAAATATTCCATGAACATGAACAAAATAATTTATAAATGATTATATTATTTAAAAGATTTTTTTATAATTTTTTTTTGTAAAGATTAGGGTAAGATTATAATTATAAGTGATAGTGTTTTCATAGTCTATGAGTTAAGAAGCAATTTTTTTCTAGTAAAATTGTATGAAATTTTTTAACATCAATATTCTATACCATATTCTATGAATCATCATCAAAATAAAAAAATAATAAGATAAAATTAAAAATATATATTTCTATTTATAAATGATAACATTTAAGTGTTGAGGAGTCAAGTAGTTAAAGAATAAATTAATAAAGATATTAATAAATGTAGAAAATATTAAGTGATGTGGCTACATTAAAAGGATGATGAAAAAATCATAGAGCTAATTAATAATTTATTAAAGTGTGAAGTGGTTAAAAACTAAAAGTTAAAGCTCAAAATAAAATCAAAAGAAATAAAAACATAAAAATAACAAGGGAGGTATGGAACACAATGATTTAGAAAGTTGATCTGAAAAATTAGAAAAGTAACACTAAGAGTGTTAAATGACAAGATTGGAGATTAACATTTTGTAGGAAAGAAAGTAGAGGATTGGGAAACAAAATGAAATGGAAAAAAAAAATGAAATAGAAAGGGGAAAGAATGTACAAGTTATAAGACAACAAGAGAACTTGGAAGGAAACAATCCAAAGTGAAATGGGGAAAACAAAAGGAAGAATCCCATCATAATTTTTGACCAAGTTCTTGATAGGTCCCCAATAATTTGGTTTAATCTTAGGCCAACATCCGTATTAAGATTATTGTCATATTTTAAAATTTTGATAGCTTCTTTTAGATGAAGTTTGAAGAAGTGGTCCTCCATAGCTAACACTTTGGTATTCTCATTGTAAATATGAAGAGTTTTAAAGGAATGCTCAATGAAAGCTAACTTAACCAATATTTATTTATTGATATCAACAACATGTTCGTTGACCCTCATGTTGATGGATCGACCCATCTCTCTAATATGACAAACCAAAAGAGAAATCAATTTTATACATTCCACTTTTAATACTTGGCTATAAATTATCTTTAGACAATTTGATCAACCTCTTAATTTTTAAATGAGGGGTAAATTTAGTTTTGATGTTATTACTCTTAATAATTTTAGTATTTTTATTAGTAATGTGTTCAACATAGAGTCCACAATGTCGTAAGTCTATTAGGGGTATTGGCTAGAATACTAAGAGATTTAACAAGACTATTTTTTGCTGATTAGAAGGCTCTAACAATCTTCTTTCATTTATATCCATTCATTTTAAACACTTCAATCAAATTATTTATTTCATCCTCTGTTTTAGTCATCACAAATTATCAAAGATCTAGTGGAAAGGGTTTTCAAGACTCATCCTTTTTGAAAAATATGATGTTGAGAATTCACGTGTAGATAGAGATCAATGTGTATTGATTTTATAAAAATCTTGTCATGAGAAGTAACCATTAGGTTTATTATAAAGGAGGATGTCTATGAATGGAATTTTACCATTACATTCCAGTTCTTTAGTAAACTTGATGGTATCAACAATATTATTTAAGTAGTTATGGAAGTCTTCTACTTTCCCTAACCCATGTGGCCAGTTAACATGAGTATCATATGCATATCTTATCCACCATTTAGGTTTCAATGGGAAAGAGTTTAGAGCTAAGTTTTCAAAATACTTCATAAACAAATTGGCAATAACAGGGGAAAGAGGGGAACCCATGGCAATGCCTTAAGTTTGTTCATAAATTACCCCCAAAAAATAAAATAAGGTGGACTTAAAACAAAGATCTACAAGAGAAGTAGTCTCCTTATCAGTGTGACTACCTAAGACTATGATCATGTCATCAATAGATATCTTGGTAAAAAGAGATGCAATATCAAAGCTAATTAAAATCTTATCATTACAACCTACCTTGCCTTTGATAAAATCATCAAAATTTGGGGATTCTTTGATAAAATAATATGCTTTACTTATTAAGAGTTTAATATTATTGGCCAAGAAGGAGGCTAAGGCATATGTGGGTGACTCGGTGGTGTCAATGATAGGTCTAATATAGAGACCTTCTTTGTTTATTTTAAGGGTGCCATAAATTCCAAGAGTAATATCGTTCTTAAGAAGGAGACACTTTTAGTGGTTTCCTCTAATGAATATTCATTGATGACTTTATTAACACTTCTAGAGATTTTATAAACTGGGTTAGAAGTTAACACTTTATATCTACCACTATTTTTTAAGTGGTCAAGCATCTTCACATTGTAATCACTCTTGTTTAAAATAAATTTTACATTCCCTTTGTCAGCTTTGGTGATAACAACATTCTCATTCAAATTACGGATTTTCAAGTCAAACCAATCTTCCATTGAGATGTTATATTTTGGGGCTTTTGCTTTCCTCAAATCCATGACACAATATTATTTTACCTCCTCTGTTGAATCGATGATCAATAATCTCAACACATTTTCTATCTCCACTAGGAAATGTTCTCTCGAGATAAATTTGGGGGCAACTATGAATCCTAGACCCTTTTTTAACACATTGAAGTTGGGGTGATCTAAAGGGAAACTAGAAGTATATTAACAATGATTTTTCTTTCCGAATTGACTATAGTTGTATAAGAAATAGTGCCCCCTATTTTTAATACTAGAAGAAATTGAGTTGACAACATTGTTAAAGGGAGGGGTCGAAGGGGGAAGAGAAACCTCTAATTAATACTTTTCATCAAACCTAGAAGACTTATTTGAATAAGAGGTCGAAGGTCTGAGGGAAGAATAACAAGCACAATGGGAGGAGGATTTTAGAGCAACATCAAGATCATGAAACACTATAGTGAAAGTTTCAAGTTCAGGAAAATAAATTGATTGAAGATCACAAGTCTCCAAGAGAGATAAGAATTGAGATGAGACCTCATGATGAGGTGGACTATTATTGAAATTCAAATATGAATGGACTATGATTGGAATCGTCATCATATTTTCATTGAGAATGTCAAACTGTTAGCTATAGAGGACCACTTCTTCAAATGTCATCTAAGATAAACTATCAAAATTTTCAAATATAACAACAATCTAAATAGGAATTTTGGGCTATGATTAAACCAATCTTGGGGACCTAGCATGAACTTGGTCAAAAATGATGATGAGATTCTTCCTTTTGTTTTGCGCATTTCCCTTTGGATTGTTGTCTTCTAAGTTCTCTTGTTGTCTTATAACTTGTCTCTTCTTGCCCCTGTCCATTTCATCTTGATTTTGTCTTTCTTTTCATTTCATTTTGTTTCCCAATCCTTTGCTTTATCTTCTACAAAATTTTAATCTCCAATCCTATTGTGTCAATTCTTTTAGTGTTTCTTTTCTAAATTTTCATCAACTTTCTAGATCATTGTGTTTCATACTTCCCTTGTTATTTTTTTTAATTTATTTTGATTTTATTTTGAGATTTAACTTTTAATTTGTAACCACTTCATACCTTAATAAATTATTAATTAGTTTTTTCATTGTTTCATCATCTTTTTAGTGAGCCACATCAATTAATGTTTTATTCGTTTATTATTATCTTTATTAAATTATTCTTTAATTATTGACTCTTTAACACTTGAATGTTATTATTTAGAAATCGAAAGCTATGTTTATAATTTTATCATACTATTATCTCATCTTCATAATGTTTCATGGAGTATGATTTGAAATGTTGATGTTAAAACTTCTTCCATAATTTTTATCCAAAAAACTTACTTCTTAAAATTATAATTCCAAGTGAATGATGACTCATATTTAAACAATTTTTTATTAAACTTACATTTTAAATTAAAATATATTTTTTAATAAATTAATTAAAAAAAAGTTTATTTAAAATGTTAATTAAAATTATTTAATAAACTAACATTATTTAATATTTAATTATTTTTCATTTGTTTAGTTATTTATTAGAGTATGGCACTTTAAATTATTTGAATGAATTTATGTGAATTAAATTATTTAATTTCATCCATTATGTGAGACGTCTCTCTAAAGGGCTATACATTATAGCACTCTAGATCATTTTGACCTAGAGAGCTAGGTCAACATGGTATAGCATGGAATCTATTTAACCTTTAATTATTACATTATTTTTATTGACCTCACTTATTTTTTTGGCCACCATGACATGGAAAATATTCTTTGACGACTCTTACTATTTCGAACAAATATTAGCTCTGTCATTTTAGTTAAAAACATTTTGTAATTTTAGCCTATTTAAGTCATGTGGTTTAAGAGTGTTTGGATGTTAGAAGAAATATTTACCTATATAGATATTGAAGGAACATGAATTAACAAAATAAATAGGAATAAATGAATTATTAATTCCCGAAGACCAAATCAATAGGAACATAAATAGAAGACAACCTGAAAGAATAATAAACTAGATAAAGAGAAGTGATAAAATATGAAAGCATCATGAAGTTTAAAATATAAATGATTGAACAATATAAATAAGAGATAAGATTCAATAGTTGAATGGGTTTTAATAGTTAAGAGGGTATTTGGGGATGTTGGGCTTAAATTTTGAATACATTTTTTATTAAAATTAGATAAAAAAATTATTAATTATAAATATATTTATATTTAATAGTTGAATATTGATATTTTTATTATATTTATATGAAATATTAAATTTGTATACAAAATATTGTACTATTATTAGTATACAATATTCAAATAAAAATATATCAATTTAATATTTGCATGAATAAATGCAAATATTAAGTTTCGTAATATATATTTTTATATTGTTTGTCAAATATAATATGTCTTTTCATTTATTATCAAAAGTTAAAATCTTATCAATTTAACAATTTAATATGTGAAAACTTTTAAAATAACTTGTGTAAATATACACTTACTTTGTCTTCATTTTTAATTTAAAAAGTTCAAACCATTGACTCTAAAGATCTTCCAATCAAAATCTTATCCAATTATCAAGTACTTAACATATGAAAATTTGTATAACAACTTGTGCAAGTCTACATCCACTCTTTTCTTCAATTCATGTACCTACATAATTAAAAATAAACATAATATTCACCAACTTCTTTAATAAAATATCAAATTAATTGAAAAAAATAAAAATAAATCTAAACAAAATAAAATGAACTAATGGAATGAAAAAATAAAAAATAAATCTTAAATTAAATCAACCAATGGATTGCAAGTCCATAAATCATAAGAGTTTTCAAATTTAAATCTCAAGTTGCCTATGTAAAAAGTCCTTATTATGTATTCCTATTCTCATAACACTCTCTATAGATAATTTTTCTAGGTATTTCATCAATTGTGCCAACAACAAATATAAAATATTGAATACCACTCTTTCTAGATAATTTTGCTAGGCATTTCATCAACTACACTAAAAATATGCAAGCAAACATCATACATAATTCAATAATTTATAATCTTTTGATCTAATTTTCTATAATTTATAATTTATGCATTTTGTTTCTCATTGGTGTTTAGCTTGGATGCTTTGATCATATTTTTTTAATTAAAAAACATTGATATAAGTGGTATCAAAAGATTAGACCACCCTTTTTTGTAGTTTCTTAGATGGGACTATGTTATGTGTTTTTAATGTCCCTAGACCTAATGAGTAGATTACTTGATTATGTTTCAACATGTGTAATTATTTATAGAAATATATAATGTATGAAGTTGATTTATAAGAAACATCAAGTCTATGGTTCTAATGAAGTTTTCAGGTTATTAATAAAAAATTGAGTTATCACTATCTAGCTCTAAAAATCTTAGTTATACAGTTTAGTCCTAATGAATATTTAACTAAAGATAATATCAAAATAAATAATAGATGAAACACATCATCTAAATGAATCTGACTGCATAATTGATATATATATTGACTGCATAACCTATATATATATATATATATATATATATATATATTGACTGCATAACCAATATATACCTATATATATATATATATATATAAACTCTTTGTGTTAATTAAAATATGAAAAAATGCATTAGTGGGAGCCAAATGTGGGACATTTAAACTTTAATTAATAGTTCTTAGTCCACGGTATGCATGCACCATGTTTGAGGTGATCAAGCATTAAAACCTTACCATTTTGCATTGAACATCTGGTTTTTGGCATTGATCGAGCCCATATTTGAGTTAAATCACATATAAATAGTTTGGATTTGCATATAATCTCATACCCACAATGTATCATACTAGTTTACATTTATGTTATTGTTGAAGGGGGAGAGTAGATGCAATGTTATTAACATAGCATGCTTGTCATCATTTTATCGTTTTATAATGCATGCTATTAAATTTTTCATATTTTATGATGCAAAAAAATGAAAAATTCAAAGAGAAAGAGAATGGTTTGAAAGATAAAATTAAATTAAAAAAAGAGGAATAAGAATGAATGCTAAAAATTTATAAGGTAAAGAAGCTACAAATTCACACCAAAAACTTGAAACTACTACACACATGACAATATGTCCTTCATTAACTAAAAAAGTATCCATCCAAACTCAGTGGGTTGTAACTAAAATGAAGCATGCTATGAGAAATGTTAACAAAAATGGGCGCTCCACTTGATTTGTGTAAAAAAATGGGGAATCCCTATAACCACACTCAACTATTAGTTGTTGGGTATTAAAACTACCAAAAAGTGGACCCACCAACCATTTTGGCAGATGAGGAAAAAGTTGAGGTTATTCAATTGTGAAAATATATGTTAAAACTTGTTTATAGACTTATATTTATACAACTCAAGTCATATGTAGCCCATGGGTAAGTATATAAAGATGGGGGACAAAAAGAGGCCTACCCGTGGACATGATTTTCTTGAAATTTCAGAAATCTAAACTTTTGTAGATAATTTTAGATATATACACTTCAAATTTGAAGATGGTGTAATAACATGAAATGTATTATTTTGAGTATATTTTTCAAAATGGCTCTATAGTGACCCCTTGCACAATAATTAAGACTATGGAAGTGTATTGACACATCACATGCTGAAAATTTAGAATTACAAAGTAGAGATGATGAAATATCCATTGACGTCAATTTTAAGTGTTGTTGTGGCATAATTTAGGTGCCATATAAGTTCAAATTTAGGGCACATGACTATTGGGTCCTCTCGCTTAATATGAGATCACAAAATATAGTAAATTAAATGCATGAATTTCAATCAAACATGTACAATAACTTAGCAATATTTTTTCATTAAAACCTTACTTTTATATGGATTAGGTATACATAATGCTTTTTCGAATTCATTAGGACCCTTTGTCCTAACCATCCTTTTGTAGTTTGTTTATTTAATAAAATTCTATGGATGTTTATGCTTTGTAAGACGTCCCTCAAGCTCATTATAATAGTGTAATAGTAGAATAATACCACATTCATGGGGAGTAGTAGTTATCTAGTGGTAGATTACAATAAATAAAAGCTTAGTCTAGTATTAAGATATCCACGAATTTTATTTAATTAAGCTTTCTCAAAAGAGGTTTCCCCCTTAAAGAGGCTAGTGATTCTACAACTCTGTTATTATAATTCAGTTCTGCTTGTTTTAGTCAATATATTATTGATATTTATAGTTTATTTCATATATTTGAAATTATTTCCTAACTTGTTCATCAAGGATCCTATCAACTAGTATTAGAGCAATTTTTAGGCCCAATTTTTTTCTACAACCCATTGTATGCTCTCACTTTGCCTTAACAGGACCCTGGTGATTATAAAGTGGTAACAGAAGTGGTAACAAAATAGGAAGTGGCAACTATGATAGGGTTTTTCTAGAGTCATGCCATTTATGCATATATTTATTTTCTACATCTCCATTGCATGTTCAGATAAGGGTAAATACCCATCCACATAACTACGGGAAGTACTTGGGCATAAGCCTTAAAACTCATTGTGAAGAGTACCACAAGAACCCCAAAATAGTTTGCTCATTTAAAGGACCTATCAGTAAAATAGGTAACAGCCCCATCTCGATTGACTAGTTCCCACCCGTGAGGTAAACCAAGAGCTATCATTTAGGGGAAAATCTGTGGCCAAAATTTTTATAGAGAGTGGTACTCATTTAGACACCATTGGTGTCCAGAGAGATTTATTATAACCCTTATGCAACTAAATATACTTGGGGCCCATATCCAACATATCTATTTGTGATATTATCAACATAAGTAACTATAGTTGAGCACAGTGATAATTGTAAACTTGTTGACCAAATTTTGATAGGAGTAACCTGAGGAACCAATGTCAAATATATATATATATATATATATATATATATATATATATATATATATATATTCAATTTTTTCATCATATCTCCATTTCTCTTCAAACTTTACCAAAACACTTGATATTTCATTTTGTACATTTTCTTCCTTGAGGTCCCATATCCTAATTCCACTTCCATTAGCCAGAATGTTTCTACGTTATTTCACTTTCTACATTCAAAGAAGAAATCAAGAAACTAAGAGAAATGGTCAAGGCTTGTATGTACCTGGATATAGTTGTGCGCACCATAATCCAGACGAAGTGAGAACTCCTCTTTGGTTGTGGAGGAATGACACCTGCAAAAGAAAGAGACTAAGACAAAGAAGACGTTAGATAAAGAGATGGTGGGTTGCCAAGCAAAAGCTTGATCCCAGAAGCAAAAGCTTGAGAGATGTCAACCCACTGATTAATAAAAACTGTCTGATAAATGACAGAAAGATAAAAGACTGAAAATGATAAAGACTGAAAAGGAAATGGAAGCAAAAGCTTACCTGGAAGATGCTGTCGGCCTGGTCACAGTCGGTGGTCCTACCGGCGTCAGTTTTAAAGGCTGTCGAGGTCGGTTACTATGCCGACGTCGATTGGGGAAGTTACCAGCGTCGATCAGGGTAGTAGTCAGTGGACGGGTTCTAGACGAGTTTTGGTCTGTGGATGGGTCTGAGACAGAGTTTTGGGCTTGGTTAAATGGTCTGGGGGTCTGGATCTGAGAGTTTGGTTTGTGCTAATAGTTTGTGCAGAGGTTTTGGACAGAGTTGCAGGGGCGATGGACAGAGTGTATGGTCAGATAGAGGACAGAGGCAGAGAATTGAGGATTCAGCTTTGGTCTAGTCTGTGGCCTGCAGAAGGAGTGTTGCAGACTAGTGTACCTATTGTTGGTGTTGTTGATGTGAAGGTCCTGTCGCTGGTGTTGATGTAGAAAGTTGATGCAGAGTCCTTGGAGAGTCTTGCTTGATGTGTACCTACAGCCAAAGAGTTAGCAGTGGAAGAGAGAGGAGCCAAAGATTGATGGATTGAAGGATTCAGAGTCTGATGCGAGAGAGAGGCGAAGGAAGGATAACAGATGTAGAAAATCGTTATGAAGTCTGCCGACGCCGGCAATATCGCTGACGTCGATCGATAGTTGACCGATGTCAGCAGCTGGAAGGTAGGAAAAAGGCTAAAAATAGCCTTTCGTCCGCTTTCCCAACTGCCAGGTCAGCGAGTCTGAGGAAGAAATAGTCGAAGGTGGCTAAATGGACGCGAGAGGTTAAAGGGGAGAAGTTGGAATGGGATTCTAGGCATTAATATTGGCCATGTGGGGAATGAAGGGAATCCAAGGAGGGTATCCAAGGGTGGTGAGGTGGCAAGGGAGAGAGGAAAAAGGGATTTTATTAATTTAAAATAGGTTATTTATTTCAAATTAATAGACATGGGTTAGGAGTGGCTAAGTGGATGAAGGGGACCGAGGGGGAGAAAGGACCAAGGGGTAGACACAATTTTGGTGTCTACATTTGCCCCTTTTTGTCTTGTTGGTTGTTCTAGATGAACTACAAGACAAAAATAGGAGTTGGTTGCCCCAGGTGTGGGATAAGGTTGATTTCATCTTGTTGGTTGTTCAAGTGAACTGCAAGACAAAAACAGGAGAGCTGGTTGCCCCAATTATGGATGAGGTATTCCCCCTCAAAGCAGGAGTCGAGGAAAGGGAACCTGGAATTAGGTACTGATTTGACAAAGAGTGGATGAAAAAGGGGTGAGGGTGAACGCTGCAAAAGTTGTGATTGCACGTATACCACTGCACGAGATGGTCAGGTCAAATTGTCGCAGGTCAAGGGTCGAGGAGTGCCAAAATTGAAATAATCGGGTCCCAGCATTTAGTCATCTGTTGATTGGGTTATTCAATCAAAGCTGAAGCTCCAAATGGTCATCGTGTTCCAGGTATCCCAGGCTCAGGAAGTACTCCTAGAAACACAAAAAAGTCACAAGTAGTGTGGATCAATCGGCTTGCGATCCTATACTTGTGAGGGTCAAAAATAGTCTGTGCACAATTTGGCTAACCAGTCATGGGGTAGCATACAGGCAAAAACAACCAAGGCAACGTTGTCTTGGAAGTGGTCGAGGTCAGAGGAGATAGGCATGATCTCCAATGGTCATTGGTTGAGGTCAAGGTCATGGTCAAAGGTCAAGAGATTGGTCAAAGAGATGGAATTGGTCTTGGTCAAGGTCAAGGTCATGGTCGAAGGATAGAAGGTTTGTCCATCAAGGAGACGAACAAACGAGGGTGGTCGAGCTAACCCCAGAAGACGGTCGTGTCATCTGAGTGCTGCCTACATAGCCCCGGTCTTAGGGCCTCAGACCAATGTAGTTCAGACGAAGGGTCTGAGTGGTAGACAGGTGGTCAAAGTGGTCGATAGATTGGTCTTGGTCATGATGAATGATGAGGGTAAAAAGATGATGGTGCAGCGTTTTCCAAATGGTGTATTCTGCAACATTGGTTGAGGGGTCTTTCATCCCTAGCAATTTTCCATAGTCGTGATGGATGTATGCTAAAGATGAATGGAGGTCTATTTATGCTTCAACAAGTATTGGTTTATGCTTAACATAAATTGCGTCTAGTCGATAGTTTCCATGTGTATTGGTGTCCATAGAAACTAGTGTGAATAGGCTATGGGAGTGGCTTGAAAATAGAGTTGAGTTGAGTTGATTAGGATGGACAAGTGATGAAGGTGAATGTGACCAAAGTGCAGAAGAAGTGAAAGGCATATTTCTCTTTCATTGACAAGGACCAGAAAGACAACATAGATAGGGGTTATTAGAACGAAGAGCCCCATTCATGCATGATGTCGTTGACCAGATGTTATATTAGAACGGTAATCGAGTCACTTTGACATTAAAGTGAGCTCGAAGTCCCTTGAGCAGGGGATAGGAGGAGGAAATAGGGTAACCTGTTTTAGAGTAGAGATAACTTTGCCTCTTTTTATAGGAGACCCTGAGACAACTATAAGTCAAGTCCATGACTCATTTTTTTTTTTTTTTGGGTGCAGACTGATCAATGCGGGAATTTTGCATAGAGATGTCATTTGCTTGGTGGTCAGTTGTGAAGCTGATCAATGCGGGAAGCTTCTAAGATAGTGTTGTTTATTGCCAGAGTAGTCATAGCCATCCTTTGAGGGAGTGGTCTAGAATTTTGTTTAATATAAGGGCTTTTGAATAGCTGTCCTTCGAGGGAGCAGTCTATTAATTACATCAATGATAGTACAGCTGTCCTTCGAGGGAGCAGTCTGCCTTTTGATTTGATATTGATATGGTGACCATGGATATTTTGACATCTTGATTTGTTTTTACAGAAATGTGAGTCATGGACAAGAGTATAGAAGGTCAAGGGCTCCCTTTTATTAGGACAAAGCATCCATACATCATAAAAGGGTTATAGAGGAAATTGTTAAGAGGAGTAGGGTTGAAAGGAATGAGGACTAAGAAGACGGGGATTGCTCAAGGGACGAGCTCAAGGTAAATGTCAAGTGGACAAGTACTCGACTAACAGTAGAACGGTCATAGATGCAACGCATTAAGAGGCTCAGGTTCTGGTAAGTCCCTGGTCCATGCTTGTGCGTGTATGATAAGGTCCGAGTCAATTAGGAGCAAATTTGCCCCATTTGCCTCTTTCCAGATTAGTCAGGTGTTGATTGATGAGTGGTTGTGAAGTTGGTTGATATGTTCGTTGATTGGTCAAGACTGGTTGAATGTTTGGGTTGAATGTTTGGTTGATTGATATTTGATTGTTGATTGGTCGAGACTGGTCGAATGTTTGATCGAAGGTAGGGTTGATGGACACTTGGTTGAGGTTTAGGATTAAAGGAGTGATTGATATTTGATTGAGACTGGGTTGAAAATTTGGCCGAGGTTTGGATGAAGGTTGAATTCCCCCAGTGGCTAGGGAGAATGTTTGACGGATTGGTTAAGGTCGGTTGAGGTTTAGTGGTCAGATGGACTGTGTTGATGTCAAATAAGGGGGTTAAAGGTGGCAAAGGGACCATAGTCTGGCGTGGAGATCCTGATTTAGTTGATGAGGTTGGAGAAGCATGGGTCGGTGTTGATGATTTGTCGGAGGGGTGGTCAAGAGGATCCTTGATGAGAAGGAAATCCTTTTTCCATTGTTGACGAGTGATAGCCTTAAGAGCACAACAACGCTCAGTGTTATGTCCCAGAGTGTGATGATAGTGGCAGAATTTAGAGTTGTCAAACCAAGATGGCCTTGATCCGAGAGTTGATGAGTGGGGCGGTATTGAAGGTTTATTGATGATGTGGTCGAGAAGAAGGGTGTCATTCCCCAGACATTGGTGAATGACAACCTTGAGGTCACAACAATGCTCAGTGTCATGCCCAGGCATGCGATGATACGCACAAATGCGAGTGTCGTCGAACTAGGGGGTTTTGGTCTGAGAGATTGATATGGTTTAAGCAGCGGGAGATTGATGTGAGAGGACTGCAACAATTGTCATAATAGCAAGGCATAAGAACCTGCTAACGGGTCTGGATGTTTTATTGTAGTGAGGGTTGGTGTCTTTGGTTTGGGAGGTGTTGGTCGATGGATTGGAAGAGATATATGTCTGATGGGTTGAGGAAGTAATGGAGGCGACTTGCCTCTGTGAAGTATGGGAGTAGGAAGCACTCCTATTAAAGTGGACGGATGCGAGCCCAAAATTGAAGGTAATGATGAAGGTGGGGGAGGAGTCCTCTGGTGTGGTTTAATGGCCTTCGTTGGTTTGGGGTGAGGGCCGATGTTGTACAAGGCGAGGTTAGATTTGGGTTCAGGTTTAGATGTGGACGGAGACGAGCGAGATGTAGCAATCTCAGGCAAAGGGCAAGAGGAAACCGTGACTGGGTCTTCCTCGATCGAAATAGGTGAAGAGACTGGTTCTTCTCTTGGTGGAGAAGAAATAGGAGAGTGAGGCTCTGTAGTCAGATATAGCGTAGGAATGGTCATGGTCTCGATGTGTGGTCTAGGTGTGGGGAATGTATGATCCCCCATTGATGAAAAAAAGGATGAGGATGAGGCAGTCGGTGTGGGTGCCCCCAAAGCATCCTCCAATATGAGCGAGGTCGATGGAGGATTAATAGGAGAAGAAAGTTCTTCACCATGTGAAAGAGGAATAGGGGAAGAAGGGTCTTCCACCTATGAAGGAGGTTGGTCAGAAACAAGAGAAAAGACAGTGTCGACCGTGTGTATATCATGGTCTTGAGGGTCATTGGTCATGGTCTGGACATTGTTTTGAGTAGACGGGTGATTAGGAAAGGGTTGTTTGAAGATGTCAAGGTTTTGGTTGGGCGGGGTGTTCGGGTTGTCCAGGATGAGATCCCCCTTGTCTAGCATGTCTTAGACGATGTTTTTGAAGGTTTGACAGTTGTCCGTGTCATGGCCTTTGACACGGTGATAGTTGCAAAAGTCATTCTCCCTGTACCATGCAGGGATAGGTGTTGATGGGTCGAATTGATGTGGTCAGATTGAAGGGAGATTGAGGACCCCCTGCTTGACAAGTTTATCCAAGATAGAGGCATATGAATCTCCAATTGGAGTGAATTGACATTGTATGGATCGACGTTGGAAGTGTTTATTGATGTAGTCTGATGTTGAAAATTGAGGTCGATTGGTTGAAGATGATGGTCTAAAGATGACAGTGTTTACCGACCCCTTGGACTGGGAGTGGATAGAAGAAGGTTTGGATGAAGGAGGGTCAGTAGATTTTGCGTTGTTATTACGCAATTTGACCTTATTTTCGTCGATGGCACAGAGTTCAATCTTTCTTTCCATGGTGAAAGCTTCGTCGAAAGTGCAGAATGTCTGAATCCGCAAGGTAGAAGAGATGTGGCTAGCACATGCTCGAGAAAAGAGCTCAATGAGCTCATATTGAGGCAAGGAGAAGGAGAGCTGGTTAATCAGGCTTCTCCAATGGGCGACAAAATTGACTATTGATTCATCGTCAAATTGCCTGATGGAATAGAGGTCTATGATTGAAACTTGTTTGGTGATGTTGATGGAAAAATGGTCGAGAAATAATTGGGCGAGTTGAATGAATGAAAAGATAGAATGTCTGGTAAGAGAACTATACCAGTCAAGGGCGGGACCAAAAAGGGACATAGGGAATGTGCATAAAAGTAACGCATCGTCATGGGCTATGAGATAACAGGCATGTCTGAATGCTCGAAGATGTTGTTGTGGGTCCTCCTTACTCTGAAAGCAAGTAAATTTAGGAAGCTTCCATTGGTTGGGGTATGGTCGAATAGGGACAGAAGGATGAACGGGTTTATTGCAAATTTGCTCATATGACAGAGCATTGCTTGAACCAGAGATAGAGGTCTCGAGACTGGACATTTTGTCCATCAACATTTTGATGAGATCAGTTGACAGATTGACAGGTGGGGCACCCCCTAGGTTGTAAGGTACCTGGAAGGTGGTTGAAGAGGCGTATGACGTACTTGGTTATGCTTGTGTAGGCACAACATATGGATAGTACATCATAGGGATAGATGTCTTGGTCAAAGGGGCTTGTGTCATGAAGTTGAAGAACACAAGTTGACTAGATACCGCTAGAGGTGGTTGAGTGGTGGCATTGGTAAAAGGATAGGTTGTCACTCCCGCGTGTATAGGTGCAAGAGTGGGCGAGGTCGAGACAATCAAGTTCTGGTATGGTATAGAACTTGGTTGAATTGTGTGTGGTTGAGGGGGTAATGATACCCTGATGGAGGTAGGTTCAAAAATAGATGAGGAGGCCAAACTTTGTGTATTGGCTATGGTCAAGTGACTGGTCGAGATAATAGGCTGAGTCATGATGGGTTGGGTAGCAGATGACGTCGATGTCATTGCCGTTGTGACTGAAAGGTCCCGCATTTGGTTTCTTGCGAGATAGTTTTGGAGGGCTTTGACATTGAGGTCCAAGAATCTTTCGAAATCTTGGTCCCCTTCAGGGACGATGGGAGTTTGAGTCGGAGTCGGTCGAGTAGGAGTTCTTTCAGTCTCCAAGTTGAACTCCATTATAGGACTGGTTATGGATGGTGAAGGCAGAAGCGGTTGATGGCTAGTGCGGTCAAGAAGAGCCTTGGTTTGACTACGTGTCAAAACCATTCAAGGCAAAAGGTTCAGGTTTCAAAAATTGTGTTTTTTTTCAGTTTTAGAAACTCATAATGTGGTTTTTGGCAGAAAAAGGGTCAGGTTTTAGGCTGTTGTTTTGAAAAAGGGACTGTGACAGTGACCGATGTCGGTTGAAAAACCAATGTCGGTGAGAACAGATGGCTGACGTTGGTCAGATAACTGATGCCAGTGAGGAAAGGTGGCCGACGTCGGTGGTAAAGCCGATGCCGGTGACTGTGTTTTCTAGAGACTCAAAAGACTTGAGAGTTTTTGGAAATCAAGGAAGAAGAACGTCCTCACTAATTCAAACAAGCAGATAAGAACAGAAAAGATGAAGAACACAAGCAGAGCCTAAGCGTTAAATCCTAAGAATCAACTTTTAGAATCTTGTGGCTTATGCCTTAAAGTGATGTTTGGGAAGGTTGGCTGTTAGAAGGGTCTTAGAAGAGGTAGTCTAAAGATGGTTTCAGGTTTGTTTAGGTGCTCAAAAGTCTGTGTTAGGTTCGGTACGTGGCCTGGTGCTAAGGAGCAAGCTCCCCTCACTTCACAAGCCCAGTGATGAGCTGGTCTCGCTTAGACAAAATATACCTTGCCTAGAGATTATCCTCTGCCAGAGAACGGAGTGGGCTTTCCCCTTGGTGGTGAAATCCAATTGAGATTGCCAGGGAGGGGTAAGGTATCCACTGGGGGATGAAATCCCAGTCGGGCCTTATCTCAAGTAAGTTTGATGTTTGATTTAGTGCAAGTGGTTCGGTTGTGTAACATGAAGTGGACTACGATTAATTCAATATGCGGTTATTAATTACTAAGTGTGGACTAAGAAATGCAAGCAAACAGAAATGCAATGCAGTGTGTTTTAATGCCCAAGTCAAAATGTTAAGTTGGAATGAAAACAAGTTGAGAAAGGGTTTGAAGGATATGGTTTTTGACTAGTCTAGAAGTGCAAGAAAAGAAAGAAAAGTTCTTTTTATTCCTGCTTATGATGTCATTTAGAAGAGACGAAAGAGGCGAATAGGGAGAAACCTAATGCACCTATATGAAAAGAAAGAAAGAAAGAACCCAAGGAAGGACCTAAGGTCCCATCGGGTGTGCCAGAATGTTTCTACGCTATTTCGCTTTCTACATTCAAAGAAGAAATCAAGAAACTAAGAGAAATGGTCAAGGCTTGTATGTACCTGGATATAGTTGTGCGCACTGTAATCCAGACAAAGTGAGAACTCCTCTTTGGTTGTGGAGGAATGACACCTGCAAAAGAAAGAGACTAAGACAAAGAAGATGTTAGATAAAGAGATGGTGGGTTGCCAAGCAAAAGCTTGATCCCAGAAGCAAAAGCTTGAGAGATGTCAACCCACTGATTAATAAAAGATGTCTGATAAATGACAGAAAGATAAAAGACTAAAAATGATAAAGACTAAAAAGGAAATGGAAGAAAAAGCTTACCTGGAAGATGTTGTCAGCCTGGTCACAGTCGCCGGCGTCGGTGGTCCTACCAGCATCGGTTTAAAGGCTGTCGAGGTCGGTTACTATGCCGACGTCGGTTGGGGAAGTTACCGGCATCGGTCGGGGTAGTAGTCAGTGGACGGGTTCTGGATGAGTTTTGGTCTGTGGACGGGTCTGAGACAGAGTTTTGGGCTTGGTTAAATGGTTTGGGGGTCTGGGTCTGAGAGTTTGGTTTGTGCTAATAGTCTGTGCAGAGGTTTTGGGCAGAGTTGCAGGGGCGATGGACAGAGTGTATGGTCAGATAGAGGACAGAGGTAGAGAAATGAGGATTCGGCTCTGGTCTGGTCTGTGGCCTGTAGAAGGAGTGTTGCAGACTGGTGTACCTGTTGTTGGTGTTGCTGATGTGAAGGTCCTGTCGCTAGTGTTGATGTAGAAAGCTGATGCAGAGTCCCTAGAGAGTCTTGCTTGATGTGTACCTACAGCCAAAGAGTTAGCAGTGGAAGAGAGAGGAGCCAAAGATTGACGGATTGAAGGATTTAGAGTCTGATGCGAGAGAGAGGTGAAGGAAGGATAATGGATGCAGAAAACCGTTATGAAGTCTGTCGATGCCAAAAATATCGCCGATGTCGGTCGACAGTTGATCGACGTCGACGGCTGGAAGGCAGGAAAAAGGCTAAAAATAGCCTTTCATCCGCTTTCCCAACTGCCGGGTCAGCGAGTCTGAGGAAGAAACGGTCGAAGGTGGCTAAATGGATGCGAGAGGTTAAAGGGGAGAAGTTGGAATGGGAGTCTAGGCATTAATATTGGCCATGTGGGGAATGAAGGGAATCTAAGGAGGGTATCCAAGGGTGGTGAGGTGGCAAGGGAGAGAGGAAAAAAGGATTTTATTAATTTAAAATAGGTTATTTATTTCAAATTAATAGACATGGGTTAGGAGTGGCTAAGTGGACGAAGGGGACCAAGGGGGAGAAAGGACCAAGGGGTAGACACGATTTCGGTGTCTACACAAAAATCTCATTTTTTTCTTTTTTATAATTTTTCCATAACTTCTTCCATTTTTATCCTCTTGCTTGAAATTTTTCCACGGTTTTCCTCTCCCTTTTTTCATCCTTTGTCTCTCATTTTCCATTTTTTCCATTACGGTTCCAAAATTGCCTTTACCTTCATCAATCATACCTTGAAAGTGTGAAAACACTAGTAAAATTACATTTAACCTTTCCACTTTCATTCAAATTAGAACTTACCTTATTGACCATGTCTTAAAACTTGTTTTACTATCCATTGCAAAAAAAAACACTGGTTATGGTTGTTACCTGTATAGGCACCATGGAAAACGACATTGTTGAGTGATTTGTTATTTTTGGGAATAATAGAGTTTTATTCCTATTTGATAAACAAGACTCAGTAGGAGAGAATCAGTAAATAATATTCCAAATTAAAGATACTAATTTGTGAAATTGATTTGTAATTAGAGCTTTTCTAAAAATAGTAATGAGAGAGATGAAATTAAACTTATCTTATTCTATGTTGATCTGACTGAGACAGGGTCTAGAAATTTGTGTGTAGGCCTAGAACACTATCACAAATAGAATCTTTAACTTCATTTTTTGATTGGACAAGGGCACTAAAACTAGACACCCTAGGCTCCAATGCTATAGTCCCTCAGCGTTGTTCTCCTAAGGATTTAAGATTTTTGGGTTTTGTTTGTTTGCTCAATGTGAGCCGGTGTACCAATTTTTAGGTCCTTCTTGTCAATAGATCTCCTTATAGAGTTTATTATTCATGTACTTGTATCTTCTATACAATTGAAAGAAACTTTTACAAATGGGGAAATGGGGTTAGTGTGTATAATATGCACTGGATGTGCTTCACACCTCATGTGTGGGCACGCTACCTACATACCAATACTTTGAGGAGGGATCAAGCCATATGTAGTTCTCCCTTTAAGAGTGTTTGGTGCAATAGTGAATAAAATGCAAGAAATGCTAAAATTGTGTATGCTTGAGATGACTAGTGGCTGGTGTAAGGACTTGAATTAGCTTGAAAGTATATAGGCTAGCTATATGCAAAGAATAGGGAAGATTTCTTGAGTGGTCTTACTTGTATTCTTGCTTGCTTGAATGATATTTTCCAACCCTTTCCAAATGATCTTTGAATGAGATTTTATAGGGATCTATCAGTCATGGGTTAGATGAAATCAGACTAAGCTGACATAATGAACAAGAGGAATTAGGGGAAAATGGTAATCTAGGCTCGAATTGTGATTAGATAAGAGTGTTGAAAAGGGGACACCCTAGGGTCTATCTCTATAGTTCATCTTTGGTGCTATTTTCCTGAGCAAATGAGACTTTGGGGTGGATTATTTATGAAAATAGGGTTCTAGCTCAGCTAGGCTCAAGTCTAGAAGGCCACATATGACTAAGAATTAGTGAAAATAAGCTTAAAAGGGTCATGAGAGAAAGCAAGAGGGACCTTTTAACACTTGGATTCACACCCTGGAGGAGATGCTCAGCTCTCCTCATCCAAGTGGCACAATGTAGTCATCTCTCTTGTTGTGGGTGACAATTTTGTTTAAATGAATCTCTAGATAAGGGGCTTGCTCCCCTTGATGCACCTTTAAATCTCTCTCTAATCTATTAATTGATGTATGAAAAGGGTTCAAGAAAATAACTAAGAAAACAAAAAAGGTGATGCACCAATGTTTATCTCCTCCTATTTGACTAAGAATATGTTATTTAAAGACCAACACAGCTTTTCTCACACAAAACTCACAACTCCTTGTGTGTTTTCACATCAGTGTTTCACACATTAGATTCAAGAAGGCATTAAACATTTAGGAGAGCAATGGATGATTCCAAGAAGGAATACAATCATAGACTACTTCTAAATTTTCTATACACTTAGAAAATAATACTAACAAGGCCTTGTAATAACACTCTTTCTGTACATTGGTAGACCATCAAGAGTATAAGCTAGAAAAGACAATCTTTCACTAAACTAGACTAACAAGATTCAATTCATTACTCAATAGTACAACATGTGAGAGGAAAAATAACTTGTATTATTTCTTCAAGAGTCTTTCGAGTACAAATATGGCTAGAGTTTTCCCAATAACCAATGGAGGTTGTTCAAATGAGCCAAGAGAATGCATATTTATATCTTTGAGATGTGGAGCGAGCAAAGGAAGTCCAAGGGTTACTTGGACATGTGTCATCTTAAAATAAATACTTACATTTGCATGTGGGAGAGTTGGGAGAGTTATGCCATGTCACAAATTAATTAGTTACAAATGAATAAGTTATAACTAAACCAAATGCCTCAGTTATAATTGAATCAGCTACAGTTGAATAAGTTATAACTGAACCAAAAGCCTTATTTATAATTGCCATTTGTTACCTTTATACTCACCTTCAAGTTCCCGTCGAGCCTTTTGACACCAATGACTATTTTTCATAGTTATAAATTGAATTTTTGTGGGCCGTCACCCTCCTTATTCCTTCAAAACATTTTCCTTAGACTCACTATTTTGATCTACCTAGGACCCACTATTTAAATGCCAATGGCTAGCCCATGACCCTGAAGTTGACATTTGCAAATCCATCATGAATTCCTTTAGGATATTTTCCTCGGACTCTTTTCTCGAACAATCTTCCACGAACTTATCTTTTTTGGGTTCTTTCCCTGTGGATACTTTGTTCTTTTCCTAAAATAAATCCTTCGGGCTTTTGCTTTTGACCATTTCTACAGATAATTTTCCCAAAATAAATCCTTTAGATCCTTTTTCTACCTTAATTTCTTTGGGATAACAAATGACCTTTCAGCTTTTGAAAATGGACCGTTTGGTTCTTTGAAATGTTCGTTTGGGTTTTTTAAAGTGGACCTTTGAAACTCTGGAATGACCCCTTTGGATTCTTGCAAATGACCCTTAGGCTTTTTGTTTGGCACCTTTCAGCCCTCCTACAAATGTTCTTCGGAAAAACTAAAGTCCTCTTTGGAAAAACTGGAGTGCCTTTCGAAAAAATTGAAGTTTCCTTTGGAAAAGTTATTTCGAACAAAATGTCTAAAACAATTCCTTCAGAAAATCTGAAAATAACCCTTTGAAAAAGTTACAAATGATCCCTTCAAAAAAGTTGCACCTTTTTAGGAAAATTATTTCAGACAAAATGTCTGAAATAATTCCTTCAGAAAGATTGAAGTGGACCATTCCTTGAAAGAATGATACCCTTTAGAAAAATTGTTTCAGATAAAATGTTTAAAATAATTCCCGACACTTAAACAAAAAACTCAAAGACAAAACCTCTAAAATAATGAACACTTAGTCAAAAATAAAAGACTTGAAAGGATTACTATGCAAAGGCATAACAAAAAACTAGAACCAAATTTCCAAAAGAATTAGACTTGTACATTTGTTGTAGGCTTATATAGAACACTTCTTCTTAATGAAACCTGCATACTGGACGTAACCAAAGGTATAAACTTAGGTAGCTTTTTTCAAATAGGGGTGCCTAATTTTGGCCTGAAAGGCCAAAATTTGGTCAACAAATTGGTGATTTACAGGGGTAGTATGCTTGCTATACTAACCAGACTAGTAATTAAATTAATCCATTGGGCATGGAGTCATCTAAGGATATTCAAACAAGGAAACATTGGTCATGACTCAAAACCTTGAACAACACACCAGACCAGAAGGAAAACCCACACCACAACACACAACACACAACATAAAAAAAAAAATAAGACACAAAGCAAAGCAAGACACAAGATAACTCACATATGTGCGTAAGAACTTAGGGAACACAAGGAAATTAGGAAACTATGTACAAAGGAAAAGGAGAACCATGTACTTCTTTGTTTGCTCTTGGTGAGTTGTCATGGTGTGCATAGCTTGATATCTTGTTTCCTCAAGCTCCATTAACTCATATAAATTGGCCTCCATGTTGTCATTCTTCATCAATTGCAGCCAATAGGTAAGATTTAAAGTTGGCAACTCAAGTGAGATAGGGAGTCTGGCTTCCCTTCCATACACAAGTGTATATGGTGAATTCCTAATTGCTCTCTTTGGGTGATCCTATCATCCCAAAGGGTTGTCTTCAACTTGGTGTGCCAATTCCTTTGATTTTCCTCCATTGTCCTCTTAATGATCATGATTAAGTTCTTGTTTGTGGACTCATCTAGTCCATTCCCTTAGAGGAGGTACTAAGATAGATGCCATGCTTCAAAGCCCATTCACTTGTTCTTGATCCTAGGAAGGCTAAGGCATTATCTGAGATTATGGTTGAAGGAGCTCCAAACCTTATTACCATACCTTCATATAAATCAAGAACTAAACTTTCATTTGCCTCCTTAAGAGCTACAGCCTCTACCCATCTTTTAAAATAATCAATGGTTGTCAACACCCACTTATGACCAGCACTAGAAGGTGGATTGATTAGGCGTATGAATTCCAAACCCCATTACATGAAGGGTTGCTCAACCTATATTGGATGAAGAGGTAAGGTAGATAGCTTTTGTTTTCCATCAAAGAGAGCACACTTTTGGCATTTCCTTACCCAAGTGTGAGTGTCTTTAAATAAGCTAGGCCAAAAGTAACTAGTCCTCATAATCTTAGTAGTTGTGGTTCTTGGAACAAAATGACCACCAGCTGGTCCATCATGGCATTCAAACAATACTTTGTCAATCTAATCCAAATCAATACACCTCAAAAACACACCTAAAAATTCCTTCTTAAATATCACTCCATTAACAACTACACAAGGAACAGATTGCATCCTAAAGTACCTTCTCTTGGCCCTATCAAGACCTTGTGGACACTCACCAATTTGAAGGAAATGGATCATGTCCTGTGTCCAACTTCTCATAGATGAAGGTGTAGTCGATACAGAGTCATCATGAAGTACCAAAATATTTTCTTTTTGCTCTTTCAAGTCTGAACTGAGATGATCACATCATCCTTTTCCTTTCACTAACTTGGTAGTTTTGATCTCCACATCATATTCCATTACCCTTGTGATCCATCCTACCCTATTTTCATTCAAATCTTTGTTCAATAGAGAGTCTTTTACACTAAGATGAGGCACAAAAATATGAATCTTGTTGTTAGACAACATATGCCTAAACTTCTTTAAAATCCTTATGACTAAAATCACTTGTTTCTCAACATATGTGTACCTTATCTCATATCCTTCCAAACCTTGACTAAATAAGGCAATAGGTTGTTCAAAATTTTCATCATTAGCTTGAGTAAGCATTGTAGAGATTACCTCTTCACTCCCAAAAGTGTATAAATTGAAATCCTTGAATAAGTTTTGACTTGCAAGGGTAGGAGCTTGGGCAATGGTTTGCTTGATCTCCTCAAAACTTTCTTTCCTCCTTATCCAAGTGATCACCTAATCCTTCCTTATCATGTAGGTTAAGGGCTTGACTAGGTTAGCAAAATTAGGAATAAACCTCCTAATAAAATTGATCTTACCAAAGAAGCTTTGTAGACCTTTCTTATGTTTAGGCAAAGATAATGCCAAGATGGCACTTACTCTTTCAAGATCAATAGACAGACCTTTCTTGGAAATAATGTAGCCTAAGAGTTTGCCTTCATGAATAGTAAACACACACTTCTTCACCTCTCAAAAATCTGCCTTAGGTGTTTCAAATGATCTTTTACTTCCTTGGAGAAAATTGTCACATCATCAAGATATACCAATTCAATGTCATTGATTAATCCTTGAAAATCCATATCCATTGCATATTGAAAAGTATCTCTAGAATTAAACAACCCAAAAGGAATTTTCCTATAATCATATGTACCCCATTTAGTATTAAATGTTGTCTTATATTGGTCACTTTCTTTTCCCAGAATCTGATTATACCCAAAATACCCATCAAGGAGAGAAAACCTTTCACTACCAGCCACAACTTGCAAGATTTTTTCCATGGAAGGGAGTGGATAATGATCCTTCAAAGACAGTCTATTCAAGTCCCTAAAATCAACACACAACATTATCTCTCCATTCTTTTTCCTAACAGGAACTAGGTTTGCCAACTAAGCTGAATGCTTAATGGAAAAGATGATTTTAGAGTCAATCAGTTTGGTGAGTTATTTCCTCATGAGAGGCTCAATCTTGGGATTGATTGGCCTTTGTCTCTACTTAATATGCTTAGCATTCTCATCTAACTCTATATTATGCTGAGCTAGATTCAGATTAAAACCCTTTAAATCACTATACTCCCATGTAAAGACATCAAAAAATTCTTTGCATAACTCAATGAAAGCATGCTTCTCTTCAATAGTGCATACCTTCCCAAGTGCAAGAAATTTATCTTTGAAAATATTAACCTTCTCATCATTTTCCTTCTTGGTATATATGCTTACCTTCTCTTTCTTCAGCTGGTCATTGACATTGAATATGCTCTCAAGAGTGACTAGGCCTTTAGGAAGCATGTTAGACTTCAATGACACAATCTTCTCTCCATATTATTGTTGTAGTTTAGATTGATTCTTGGAAGAAAACTTAGCTTCTTCCTATATAAAAAGTGATATTTTCTAGTCACTATAGAACACCTACCAATTAGTGACATCATTCGGTATGGAGGGCCTTACAATCACTTTTAGATGAGGTTGGTTCTTTCCCCCTTTTATCCCTCTTGGAACATCAAACTGAGCTCCAATTATTGCCAACCTATCATCATGATTTTTATCTTCTCTTGAGATAGAAGTGATGTTGAAGGCTTTGAAATCTTCAACAAGATCATACACTCAATGCTTATAGGACTTAAACAAAGAGTTTTTTTTCAAATTCTGCCCTCTAACCTGATTGACAACAAATTTGATATCACCAAACACTTGAAATTATTTGACACCTCTTTTCCTAGCCCATTCAAGGCCATGAATAAGGGATTCTTATTCTGATACATTATAGGTGCAAGAGAACTGAAATCTAAAAGTTGAAAAATACCTTTCCTTTGAGGGTGAAACTAACATTGCTCCACCACTAGCCCTAATACTGCTTCTAGACCCATCAAAGAAAAGCTACCACAAGCCATTCACATCCTCACTTGAATTCATCAAATTAGGCATGAAAGAGTCCTTCTCATGTATATAATAGACTCCAAGACTAGATTATTCAATAAACTTGTAAGGATCGTGCTCATAGTTGTCATTTCCCCACTCATCTAGGAACAAATCAGAAACTCCCTCAATGGAAGATGATGGATATTGGTCAATAAGAAGTTCCTCTTCATCAATGATAGCATAATTAACATTTTCCACCTTAGGTGATTAAGGTTCCAATTGATATCTATGAATATGTTCTGACTCAATCTTCACTTTAGTGTCAATATTTGTCCTAAACACCATGTATGACCAATTGGTTGCTAAATATCCACCTATCTTGGATATGAAGTCTCTTAGTAAGCAAAAATAAAAATAGGGAGGTAAATCTGCCACCACCACATCATGAGGAATTAAAAAATTAGGAAAATCATGAATGATCAAATTCAAACCTTTAACTACCCCCAAAGTCTTGCCTGGTGATCCATCCAATTACAAAACTCCTTTAGTCATTGGCTCATAGTTGAGGCCTAGCTTATCTGCTATACATTTGGGCATAACTAATGTGCTTGCTCCACAATATATGATGAAATTATGAACCAAAAAACCACAAATTATTAGAGATAGATAAAAAGGAGGAGTCTTCTCATCTTTCTTCACCTGACCATCTATAGATTGAGTTCCATTGACCAAAACCACATTGTCATTTCTAGATGGGCCAGCTTATTTACCCAATCCATGCAATTCTTTTTGGAGTATATCTTTCTACCTTGGTAATGTTAGATAATCCCATAATGAGATGTTCATATGGATTTTCTTCATCTATTCCATCACATTGATGGAAGGATTACTCACCTTGGGGTTCTCTTTATGAACATTAGCACCTTGTGATGTAGCTTGTGGATGTAGAGTTGTAGCAGCTGGCCTAAAATTTAGAATCCTATAATTTTCTTGTAGTTTAGGAGTTGTATTAGACCTAATTATCATAGGAGATGATGTAAGAATCACAATAGGTTTTTTATTGGCTCCTTGAGCTTCATCAACAGCCCTCCTTTTGGACCTAGTATTAGAGGTAACACTAGTATTCTGGTTGCTTGTATTCCCCACATAATTAATGGCACAAAACTTACCCTCTAAATTATTTATGAGGGTATCATCAGTCTGAGGTTTTCCATTTTCCACCCCACCTTGCATGGATCCTTCAAAATTTAAATCTTGGAAAGATTGGTTACCTTGCATTGCCATACCTTGATTGTGCATCTCATTTGCAAAAGCAACATGCTCTTGACCATGTTTGAAAGATGGATAGTTGAGTTGTTCTTGGACCAAGTTATTTTGAGTGGTGATAATGGATTTGGAGGATGAGGGAGCCTTAGGATTATAGCTTTGATAAGGCTTGGCATGGGTGATTTGTCCTTGTCCTTGTTCATTGTTTTGAAAGGGAGGTTTATTGGTTTGTCCAAACTGGTTATAAGGCTGATATGGTCTATAACCTTGAGCTTGTTTCCTCTTGAGAGCAACCAATTAATTATTAACACTTTGGATCAAAATTTTGACTTCATGCATTTCATTGGTAGGGGCAATGATAGATTTTTATTAACTAGGAAAAGGTGCTAAAGTTGGCAATGCACCTTGACTAGGAGAATGCAAATCAGGGAATAGTGGCCTTGGAGGCCTAAGAGCTATCTTTCCTACTTAAACAAGATAATTATCATCATTAATGGCTATTTCATAGGTAGTAGGCAATGTTTTTCCACCCATAGATTGAATCATCATGCCAATGTCACTATTCAACACTTTTAGGTAGTACAAAAATGCATAGTTTGGAGTAGGTCTCACAAGAGCCAGGATCCTATCCCATGTTTTTTGAAATCTAGTATTAAAATCCTACATAAACTCATGTGGTTCCCTCTTGATTGTGGTCGATTGATTAGCTATGGATAGGTGATCACTCTTTTCCCCAAACCTAATAGTCAATAGATCCCCTAACTCATCCCATAAGCCAATAGAATTTGCGGGTAGAGTCCCATACCAATCCAAAACTTTTCCTTTGAAAGACAATGCCAACAACCTAATAGCTACATTTTCTTGAGTGATGTTTTGAATATTAAAAAAGTTTTATATATTCCTAATGTTCTCAATGGCATTAAAATGACCATCCCTACTAAAATATGGGACACTTTTGAGGGTTGCTCCTATAATTTGATCAAATTGGGCAAGATGCAAGGGAGATGCCCCAGTGAAAGGCACAGAAGGTTGTCTTCTAGCCATCTTGGAATGATCAATATGGATATTAGGAATGGAATGTAACACAAACTTATAAGCTTTAAACAAAAATCTCTTTTGTAAGGATGAGTGTTTACAAACCTAAACCTTTTGGTGGAATATAGGGTAGTTGCACAAACTCGAAAGGTGTCCCTTTAGCAGCAAATCTAGTTGTCACCTTTGGCATGGAAAAAATGATTGATCATCAACTAAAGACTTGAATTCTTCAATGGAGTCACTAGGTACTGAATGTATATGCTTCTTTCATCTTCAACTATGCCAAGACTAGCACCAACCTTGAACAATATTGTAGGACTTGAAATCCCATCGGGCATGCCAAAAACTATTGACACTTCGATTCTCACCCTTGAGGAGATGCTTATCTCTCATCATCTAAGTGGTACAATGGATTCATCTCTCTTGCTGTGCGTTATAATTTTGTTGAGATGAATCTCTAGATAAGGGGCTAGCTCCCCTTGATGCACCTTTAAATCTCTCTCTAATCTATCAATTTGTGTATGAAAAGGGTTTAAGAAAACAAAAAAGGTGATGAATCAATGTTTATCTCCTCCTATTTGAATAAGAATACACTACTTAGAGACCAACACAACTTTTCTTACACAAAACTCACAACTCCTTGTGTGTTGTCACCAATTAGATTCAAGAAGGAATTCGACATTTAGGAGAGAATTGGATGATTACATCAAGGAATAAATTCATACACTTCTTATAAAATTTATATACACTTAGAAAATAATAATAATGAAGACCTGTAATGACACTCTTTCTACACATTGGGAGACCATCAAGAGTAAAAGCTAGTAAAGACAATCTTTCACTAGACTAGACCAATAAGATTCAAGTCATCAATCAATAGTACAGCATGTAAGTCACAAAATAACTTGTATTATTTCTTCAAGAGTATCTTGAGTAAAAATTTGGCTAGAGTTTTCCCAATAGAATGCATATTTATAGCTTTGAGAGGTGGAACAAGCAAAGGGAGTCCAAGGGTCACTTGGACATGTGTCATCTTGAGAGAAATATTTACATTTGTATGTGGGAGAGGTGGGTGAGCTATGCCATGTCATAAATGAATTAGTTATAAATGAATAAGTTAGAACTAAACCAAATGCCTTAGTCACAATTGAATTAGCTATA
Organism: Torreya grandis; assembly: GCA_037957365.1. Classification (NCBI taxonomy): domain Eukaryota; kingdom Viridiplantae; phylum Streptophyta; class Pinopsida; order Cupressales; family Taxaceae; genus Torreya; species Torreya grandis. The sequence continues at coordinate 2,206,672 of JARHVA010000842.1, forward strand.
GTTAAATAAGTTACAACTAAACCAAAAACCTTGGATATAATTTCTATTTGTTACCTTTATACTCACCTTCAGGTTCCCATCAATACTTTTGGCACCAACAGCTATTTTTCATAGTTTAAAATTTATTTTTTGTGGGCCATCACCCTCCTTGTTACTTTGGAACATTTTCCTCAGACTCATTATTTTAATCTGCCTGAGACCCACTATTTAAATTCCAACAGCTAGACCATGACCCTGAAGTTAATGTTTGTGAACCCATCATGAATTCCTTTGGGATATTTTCCTTGGACTCTTTTCCCAGACAATATTCCATGGACTTATCTTTTTCAATTTCTTTCCCCATAGATACTTTCTTTTGGCACTTTTCCCAAATGAAATCCTTTGGGCTTTTGATTTTAACCATTTTTGTAGATAATTTTCTCAAAACAAATCCTTTGGCTCCTTTTTTTGAATTAATTTCTTTGGGATATCAAATGACCTTTTGAATTTTGAAAATGGACCATTTGGTTCTTTGTATTTCTCCTTTAGGTTTCTTGAAGTGGACCTTCAAAATTATGGAATGACCCCTTTGACTTCTTGCAAATGACCCTTCAGTTTTTTGTTTGGCACCTTTCAGCCTTCCTGCAAATTTTCTTTGAAAAAACTAAATTCCCCTTCATAAAAACTAGAGTGCCTTTCATAAAAAATGAAGTGTCCTTTGGAAAAATTATTTCACACAAAATTTCAATAATTCCTTTGAAAAATCTGAAAATTGCCCTTCGAAAATGTTGCAAATGATCCCTTCAGAAAAGTTGTGACTTTTCAAGAAAATTATTTTGGACAAAATGTCCAAATCAATTCCTTCAAAAGTATTAAAGTGGACCATTTCCTAAAAGAAAGATACCCTTCAGAAAAATTGTTTCAGACAAAATGTCTTAAATAATTCCCGACACTTAAACAAAAAACCCGAAGACAAAACCTCTAAAAGATTGAACACTTAGTCAAAAAATAAAATACTTAAAAGGATTACTATGTAAATACTTAGAAAAAGACCAAAACTAAACTTCCTAAAATAATTAGACTTGTACATTTGTTGTGGGCTTGTATAGAACACTTCTTTTGCATGAAACCTGCATACTGGACTTAACCAAAGGTATAGACTTAGGTAGATTTTTTCAAATAGGCATGCCCAATTTTGGCCTAAAGGGCCAAAATTTGGTCAACATGACCTAAGTATTAGGTGTCTTTAGTCATGCTTAAGTTACCAATTTTTGCATTTTATATGACTACATTTCCCCCACTTTATTCTAGTGATGTAGTAAAGCAAAATACTAGGATAAAGGAAAATAGAAAGCGTACCTAAACTTACCTGCAAAGGTGAAGCCCATGAATCTTGTGATGTTGATTAATGTTAGATAGTGTATAGAGATCATGTTGTGTAAGTGTGACTCTATGAAAGGAAAACAAAGAGTAGATCAGTTCTCATTATATGCAATATAAAATAAGAACGTACAAAGCTAGGTAAGAGAGAGGAAGATAAAGGAATAAATACACCTCATCGATTACATGAACTAATACAAAACCAATTGTGATATTGATTAAGGCTGAGTAATTTTAGATGTGTTAGATGATGTTGTACCAAAATTTATATCATGAACAGCAGCTGAGTGCTTAATTCCCTAGAAAGTGGCTCAAGAATGTAAAGGTTGGCCCTTTGGCTCCATAATCTCCTATTGAGTGAATCTATATGATCATGTGTGTGCTAATAAATGTTTGGATTAGGTATCCAATCCCTCTAAATAGGTGGCTCAATAATACAAAGGCTGGCCCTTTGGCTCCATCATTGCCCTGTGAAGTGAAGCTATAAACTGATACTGATATGAAGAAGTATGTCATATGAGATGGATCCTAAAGCCTATGAATGATCTATAAATATGAGAATGTAATATGGATAACTGAATGTGTACTATAATCTAGGCCAATGTTGGCCAACTCAAGAAAGATGGAGATTAGGCTTGTATGAAAGCCAGTCCAAAACTAAGAATTTGGCCTATGTGGAATCCACTTCAGAACTCAAGAATGTGTAGGTTAGGCTTATATGAAATCCACTCCAAAATTATTCCAACCACCTATATATGGAATAAAGAACACAACTACTGAGAATGCATGGGTAATGCTAAAACTAAAAGAAAAGAAGCAAAAGTGTCATGCAATCTGCCCCCAATCACTAGTGTCTGAAACATGGATTCTAATCTAAAATTTATACCAACTATCATATATGAAACTGGAAGTGAGAACCAATCATGCCATACATGATGCCCCCTATGTCTAGATTCTCTAAAAAAACTACACTAAAAACTATTTTTATGAACAGGTCTGATTGTGCAAAACTGTAGCTAAACCTACCTTTCTACCTACTTTTGGAAAACCTAGTTTCTCTATTATTTAGATAGGAGCATTAAAAATGAACACCTTAGTGTCTAGAACTATAGTCCAACCTCAGTTTTGTTGTCCTAGGCTAAAACTGATCACTGTTCTGGAATCTTTATTGTTTGCATGGTCTATTCTAACTGGTTTAATGATTGGTTGTTGTTCTAGTTGTTTTGAAACTAGATTTCTCAACCGATAGGAGCTCTGATCTCTATAGCAAAACCTTTGTTTGTTGCTCCCTCTTTTAAGGGTAGGAATAGTACCCTACAATGACTACCCTTAGAAGAAAAAGCCTTACAAGTATTTTAAATTGGAAATATACATGATATAGCAATGATAATCAACAAGATATCTCAAGATATAGTATGGTTTGATTTGAGAGATTGTTAGATCAATAGTGGTATGCCTAGATAGATGTAACAATGTAATAGCATGTTTAATGTATTGAATTGTAACTGAAAGTGTTAGTTATTAGTTTGTTAGTTGGAAGGATGGAGCATGATGTCCATCATGGCATCCAAAAGAATAAGAAAATACATGATATGGATCATGGCATTACAACAATTGAAGACACAATCAATTAAACAAGCACTCAAATCAAGAACCAAGAAGGATACAAGGGTGTCTAAAGGGCCATGTAAACAAGGGACATGGGAATATGTCACTCAAATTGAAAATTAAGCATACAAGACATATTCAAATTCCACATACACATACAAGTGAAACAAGTAATGTTGGCACAAGGGCCATAGGCTCATAGAAAAGTACAAGCAAAGGACACTAGCAAATGTCCAAGGGCACACACATAAATAGAATCAAATAAATTGATAAATGTACTAAGGCATATACAAGAGATAAGTGAATACTATAAATACAATCCAATAAGCTAAGCTAAGTAATAAGAGAAAGCATGTAATAAATGTAAAGGTAGATTCACATCTAACTAATCAAAGCAAGAGTGAAAGTATGTAAGACATGTTTAGTACAAGACTAGGTATATGTTAAAAGATACACAAGTGTTAGATACTAGTGAAATGTTGATATAGTAATTATTGTAATCTAGTAAGTATTATACATCAGTATGATAACTTGGAGTGTGTATTGTAGGAATGACATAACCCAAATGGTTTAGTCATGTAGAAGATGCCCCCAAAGGGAAGATATATCGATGTGTGTCTTGAATGTAGAAGTAGGATGTCCCCTCAATGTGTAGAGTGAAGCAATCAAGTATTTGGATGTCACTAAACACACTCAAATAAGATTAAGTGAAGCATGGTAATGTAGATAAAGTGACATACAATAGCGTGAAATAGAAAATGTAAGTCTTAGCATGATATTAGCAATGTAAAACATGGATGAGGCATACAATTGAAATGTTTTTGGTGTTTTGATATTTTTGAATGTTTTTGGATTTTAAAATGTTATATTATTTTTGTATTTTGAAATTTTTTAACTATGTGTAATCAAGTAGAAGAGATTATGTACAAGCAAAGCTACAAAGTGATGATACTAACTGATAGTCTCATGCGAGACTCCATATCATGGTGTCCTATATCAAGGAGTGAAATCGTGCATGATCATGAAACATGATAGAAATGTTGAGGTTGTGGCTCTAAAAGTTGTATATGTTGTAAATGTTCTAAAATCTTTGAAGTAGAAACCGACTGTGGGGTCCCTTTATAACTCTAAGAAGTGGATGTAACTGTAGGGATCTCAGGGACCCATTTAGAAGTAAGAGAAGATCTTTGAACATGTGCTATATGTGTAGATGCATGAGATCTAAATGAAACTTCTATGGGTGTGAATATTGTAGCTGGAAGCTATCTAGAATATCAAAGCTATAGAAGTGTATGAACCCTTTGTACTGGAAATGGATACCTCAACTATGTCTGAATCTGAAGTAGATGAGGAACTGAAACTAGAGGATAAGCTAAAATTGGTAGCAAAACTAAAATTGGTGGTGAAACTAAAACTAATGGCAAAACTAAAAATGGTGACTGCAAACTAGTAGATGGCTCTGAAGTGGGGAGTGGTAACTCATATGGAACTCTGCCAACTATAAAAACTTGATTAACATGAATAAATTTCATATATCTGTGAACTATAGAAGGTATTGCTCTGAGTTTTTGAATCTATGGTCGACCAAGTAGCATATCAAAAACTCATGTGTTAGGAACTATAGTGAATGGTGTGGCCACATGTGTAGGACCAACCTGTAGTAGAATTACTATCTCACCCAATGAACTCTGGATATGCCTACTAAAACCACTGATAATTGTGTCTGTCAGAGTGATATCTTGCTCTGAATAACCCAAATTTTTTAGTAGTGTCAAGGTGCACATGTTAAGACTAAAACCATTATCAATAAGCACACTACAAATAAGTTGATTATGAACGTGAGCTCTGATAAAGAGTGCATGATAATATGAATGATCCTCGATGATCTCTTGCTCTAGGAAAGAGATAGAAGGTCTAGCTAGAGCTCTAGAATTATATACATAGATCATGTTTCTCAAAGGATGTAACTCAACTGAGGATGCCTTGTATGTATTTGGTGGTGGATGTACATGATATGCATGATGAACCCCTGATGTGTCCCCTGCATCCTATTTTGAAGGTTGTGTAAATAGATCTAAGAAGATTTTCAATGCTTTATCATGTGTTTATTTTTTTTTTGGAGGCTCAACTAAAGTACCAAGATCAATAGCATTTGAATCTATTAGGTCCTATATCTTGTGCTTTAAATTGATGTATCTGTTTATCATATGGCCTAGTGCCCTGTGGTAGTCGCAAAATGCCTACTGATCATATCCCTTTGAAAGAGGCTTTGTTGGATCAACTTATCAAATAGGGGGGAGAGATATGATATTATAATCTAAAAGTTGTTGTAAAACCCTAGCTAGATGAACTAGAAGATGTGAAAAAGTACATCAAGGAGTGTTAATAAAACTATTCGCTTAGGAGGATTTGAAGCCATATTGACTATAGGTTAATTATTCCCTTTAGTATCTTTGAACTTGACCTTATATGGGACTTTTTTGTTACTCTTATTAGTTGTGTCTGATGTATTAGTGTATTTTAGTTTGCCCATTGAAATTAACTTCTCTTTCCTTTAATGTGCGACATAATTTAGTGAAGGAAGAGATTATTTTGAACATGATTGATTAATGAAGTGCTAGTAGAATACTTTATTTGAAAATGTCTTGTAACTCCTAATCTGCCATGGTGCTAGTCATCCTAGCCAAAATGGTCTTATACCAAAGAACATAGTCTATGAGATGCTCATTTGGTCATTGTTTCTGTTGAACAATTTGAGCATATGAAACCTTATCACTAATGTTGATATTTAAGTGTGATAGGAACATGTCAGCTAAAGGATTGAATGCATTGATCGATTGATTCAGTAGACTATAGAACCATTGTAAAGCATAATCCTTTAGACTTCATGGAAATAGCTTGGTAAGTAGCCAGTCATTTGGAACATAATCCAATCATGCTACATGAAAAGATCTCAAATGTGTCTCTAGATCACCCTTGCCATCATATAGAGTAAGCTTAGGTTGAAAAAAACCTTGTGGCAAGGATGTAGAGGAAATGTGATGTGTTAATGGTGTATGTAGTAAATCAAAAGAATCCAAACCCTGTGTAGGTCTAGTGGCACCTTGCTAAGATGTAGCACCTTGGATTAAAGAGATCTTATCTCTTGCACAAGGGTTTCCACATTAGGAGATAGGGATGTACTAACTATAACCGGTGGCATAGAGGCAGGTTGGGCTGCTATAGGGGGTTGTTGAGACATAGTTACCCTTGTAGTGCCATTTCCAACTAGTGGCTCTATATTTTGAGAATATTGACCATTATTTACTTTGTGTTTTTCTTTTGGTAGAATTTTAACCATGTCATCTTGCATATCTATATGTTTGGTTAAGAGTTCTTGAAGTTATGTTTTATCAGTTTCATCAAAACTGGTATATTGAGCCATTGTTAAAGTAAGAAAATAATTTGAAATGTGTTTGAATGTTTTACAATAAGTTTTAATAGGCAATGTGCTAGAAAGGCAAAGTAGTGAATATAATAAATGCAAGGTCCTAAAAATAGTGAATTAGAATTTGTGCAAAAAGGATACTGTGTTGTCAAACATGAAAGGTGATACCTCAAGAAGCAAAATAGGAGCTAGTACATGCAACTAGGGATTTTTCAAAAATATTTTTGCAAAATACTGTGAATTTTTTTAAATGAAATTGAATTTTTAAGTTAAGTATTCAAGAAAAAAATCAAAAATTTTGGGAAAGTGCTTGATTTAATGGGACCTAGTAGATGCAACTAGGGTTTGAGAAAAAAAAATTAAAATTTACTATGAATTTTTGAAATTTGAAGTGATTTTCTGATTTTAATATGCAACTAAAAATTCAAAAAATGATTTGAAAATTACTGGGAGCTAGTTGATGCAACTCGGGTTTGAAATAAATTTATTTTAAAATTTACTATAGAATTTTAAAATTTGAGAGGAATTTTTTATTTTAATATTCAAAAAAAAAAATCAAAAATTAATGGAAAAAATCAACTAGGAATTTACCCTAGGGTTTCTAACATTTTTATGTGAAATTCAAAGTAAGTCAGGTTCACCAAATGATTTTTTTTTTTTAGAATAATGGGGTTTTATTCCTAAGAATAATGGAGTTTTATTCCTATTTAATAAACAAGTTTGAGTAGGAGAAAATCAGTAAATAATATTTTGAATTAAAGCTACTAATTTGTGAAATTTATTTGTAATTGGAGTTTTTCTAAAAATAATAATGAGAGAGAGAAAATTAAACTTATATTATTCTATGCTGATCTAACTGAGACAAGGTTTGGAAATTTATGTGCAGGCCTAGGACACTATCATAAACAAAATCCTAAACTTCATTTTTTGAGTGGACAGGAACACCAAAATTGGACACCTTGGGCTCCAGCACTATAGTCCCTCCCTATCACTATTGTCCTAAGGATTTAAGATTTATGGGTTTTATTCACCTACTAAGTGTGAACTTGTGTACCAATTTTTAGGTCCTCATTATCAATAGAGCTCCCTATAGAGTTGATTCTTCATGTACTTGTATCTTTTATGCAATTGAAAGAAACTTTGGCAAATGGGGAAAAGGGGTTAGTTTGTATAAGATGCACTAGACATGCTTCACACCCCATGTGTGGACATGTTGTCTACATATCAATACTCTAAGGAGGGATCAAGCCATATGTAGTTCTTATTTTAAGAGTGATTGGTGCAATAGTGAATAAAATGCAAGAAATGGTAGAATTGGGTATGCTTGAGATGACTAGGGACTGGTGTAAGGTCTTGAATTGGATTGAAAGTGTATAGTCTAACTATATGCAGAGAATAGGGAATATTGTTTGAGTTGTCTTTCTTGTATTCTTACTTGATTGAATGATATTTTCCAACCCTTTCTAAATGATCTTTGAATTGGCTTTTATATGGATCTATTGGTCATGGGTTAGACCAAACTTTAACTAGGCCAACATAATGAATAAGAAGAATCGAGGAAAAATGGTAATTTGGGCTTGAATTATGATTAGAAAGGAGTGTTGAAAAGGGGACATCTTAGGTTCCAGTGCTATATTTTAACTTTGGAACTATTATCTTGAGCAAATGAGACCTGAGGGGATGGATTAGTCATGAAGAGAGGGTCATAACTCAATTGGGGTCAAGTCTAGAAGGCCACAAATGATTGGGAATCAGTGAAAATAATCCTAAGAGGGTCATGAGAGAAAGCAAGAGGGACCTAAGGATTCGGTGTCTTTAGGAATGCTCAAGTTACCAATTATTGCATTTTATATGACTACACTAAGCTTTGGTCTAAATTTGATGCTCTTTGTCAAGACATCCATGAATAAATTTTTGACATCCATGATGAAAATCATGCACTCTAAAATCATGGGGATCATCATTCTGATGGTATTTCTTCTCGAGCACCATCCCACGGTCTTAAATTATATTTTCCTAATTTTGATGGCACTGACCACACTAGATGGATTTATCATGCCAAATAATATTTCAACTTTCATCCCACAGAGGAAAGAGTCTCTATTGCTTCTTTTCAACTAGAAAAATATGTTGCTCAATGGTATCAATGGTACCACAAGACACACACTAAACCTAAATGGACTGAGTTCACCAAACTCTTACTTTCCCATTTTTGGCCTAGTGTCTACGATGACTTCACAGGGGCATTGACTAAACTATGTTAGACTAGCACAATATGGGAGTATCAAATAGAGTTAAATAAACTTTCAAATCACATAGAGGGTCTCTCTATTGAATTTTTATGAAGCTACTTCATTAGTGGCTTGAAAGATGGGCTTTGATCTGAGGTTAAAATGTTCCAACCTCACACCATGATGGAAGCCTTAGGTCTCTCCAAGCTCATTGAAGACAATATCACCTCCCAGCATTGTAATTATAATTGAGCACCATCCAAGCCCTCTTTCCAGTGGCCCCATACCAGGCAACCCCCATCAAATGTCTCACAAAAGCTAAAATACATGCACATTGAGAAAAAGAGGTTTGTTACAATTGTGATAAAAAATGGGCTCTTGGACATAAATGCATATAACAAAAATTATACCTGTTAGATGTCGATTCTCCACTACATACTAATGATTCTGAGGTTACCATTAAAGACCTAGCATAGGAAGCTGATGATTTTGGGCACTCAGATTCCCCTCTTGAAATATCCATGCATGCTTTGTATAGAGTCACCACTCCCCAAATAATGCATGTTAAAGGAATTTTTAAGAAACAACCCCTCACCATTCTCATCGATTTTGGTAGCACTCACAACTTCATTGACCTGTGGTTAGCTAAGCAAGCAGACTATTTTATACACCCTTGTTCTAGTTTTGAAGTAATGATTGCCAATGGGGGAACCTTACCATGCAAAATAAAGTGTTGTAATGTTTGCATTTTTGTGGGTGACTATAACCTTTAGACTGGCATGTTTGCTTTGTCCTTAGGTAGATGTGATGTTATATTGGGCACCCAATGGCTAGCACACTTGGACCCAATCTTTGGGATTTTTATGAACTATAGATGCAGTTCACTGAGAATGGTCATCAATACACTCTACAAGGCCTTTTTCCTAGCTCCATAAGTGTTATTATCTCTCACTGCATGGAGAAAATTTTTAAACGTGGGTCTCATGGTGTCGTTTCCCAATTATTCTCTTTGCACACTATGCCTCCACTATATTTCATCCAACCTTTTAAACTTGTAAGATGTTTTGGTCAAGTATGCAACTGTCTTGGTAGAACCAACAATATTACCACCTCAAATACCATTGTATCCAAATTCTTTTTGGTAGTATTCCCTTAACATTCATCCATACCACTACCCATTTCACCAAAACACTGAGATTGAAAAGATGATTCATGACCTTCTATAGGTAGGCATCATTCGACCTAGCACTAGTACCTATTCTTCACCTATCTTACTTGTTCATAAGAAACATGGTTTTTGGTGACTCTACATTTCCTATCGGGACTTCAACAAGCTCAAAATCAAAAACAAATTCCCCAATCTAGTCATCGATGAGCTCCTCGATGAACTACATAGTGCACAATTTTTCTCCAAATTAGACATGTGTTCTGGCTATCATCAAATCCATGTTCATGAGAATGACATTCCCAAAATGAAATTTGTCACACATTATGGTCATTATGAGTTCTTGGTCATGCCATTTGGGCTTACCAATGCCCCCTCCACCTACTAGAGCTTAATGAACTAAGTATTTTGGCTATTTTTGCATAAGTTTATCTTGGTCTTCTTTGATGGCATCCTCATCCATAGCCACACATGGGAGGATCATCTCAACCAACTAGATACATCTTTGGGCATTCTTTATATGAAACACTTATGTGCTAAACATTCCAAATGTTCTTTTTGGAAATCATAAGTTGAGTACTTGGGACATGTTGGTCCTTCTGATGGTATTCACGTTGACCCTACCAAAATTAAAGCTATGACAACTTGGCCAACACATTCAACACTCAAAATTCTATGGGGATTTCTTGGTTTGATAGGTTACTATAGGAAATTTGTCAAAGATTATGAAAAAATTACAGCACCATTAACAACTATGCTCAAGAAATATTTTTTCATATGGTCACCTAGATATGCTACAACATTTTATAGCCTCAAACAAGTACTGTGCACCACCCCCGTCTTGGCCATGCCTGATTTCTAAAAGCCATTTTTTATTGAGTGTGATGCATATGGCATGGGTCTTGGTGAGGTACTCATGTAGCAAGTTCATTTCATTACCTTCACTAGCAAGGCACTCGTTGGGCATAATTTGGCATGTTCCACCTATGACAAGGAGATGATGGTTATTCTCCATGCAATTCACAAATGGCATCCATACTTGATTGGCCAACATTTTATCATCAAAATTGACCACCAAAGTCTCAAATACTTTTTAGAGTAATGGGTATCTTCCCCAAATTAGCAAAAATGGGTTTCCAAACTCATGGGATATGACTATGAGATCACTTACAAAAAAGGTAAGGAAAATGTGGTATCTAATACTCTATCACCAGTTTAAAGGCCCATTGTGCCTCTGTGCAATATATATTCCCATTTCCACATGGCTACATGATGTTCAAAATGAATGGCATAATTACATCTCAACGTAACAACTCATTCTTCAACTATATGTTGACTCATCTGCTAAACCTCACTATACTTGGGATGACCACACCTTATGATATAAAGGTTGTCCTTTGTTGATGATAGGATCCAAGTTCAAACACCCCATTTTATGAGAGATGCATGCTTCCCCTTCAGCTAGTCATTCAGGGTTTCTAAAAATAGATGATCAGGTCATTGTAGTTTCTTTTGGCCAGGAGTCAAGCAGGGTATCAAAATAGTTGTTGTTGAATGTGATACTTGCCAATGCAATAAAGGTGAAATAATCACCCCACCTAGTCTACTCTAACCACTTCCAATTCCAGCACATATTTAGATATACATTTCAATATATTTTATTAAAGGTCTCTCCAAATTTGGAGGCAAATTAGTAATTCTTGTCGTAGTAGACCACCTTTCCAAATATGCTCAATTTTGTGCTCTAGCCCATCCCTACACTACTTCCATCAATGCTCAGACATTTTTTGATCAAATATTTTGACTCCATGGTGTTCTTGCCTCTATTGTCTCGGATCATGATCCAACTTTCACAAGCCATTTTGGCAAGAACTCTTCAAGTGTCTGGGTACACATTTGAAAATGAGTTCGATATCTTCCATAGACTGATGGTCTGATCGAAATTGTCAATAAATGTTTGGAAACCTATCTTCATTGTTTTGCCACTGAGCAATAACATTAGTGGGTAAAATGGTTACCTCTTATAGAATGGTGGTACAATACCTCCTATCACACAACTACCAAGCTAACCCCATATGAGATCGTAAATGGTTAAAATCCACCTTTCCTTCTTTCATATTTATCAGGAAGTTCCATAATCCAACTTGTTGATTCTACCCTCAGCACACATGATAATATTCTTTTCCTCCTCAAGTATAATCTTCACATGGCACAAAATAGCATGACACAACAGGCAAACCAACACCACTCTGAATGATCCTTTCAAATTAGAGATATGATTTTTCTTCATCTTCAACCTAATAAGAAAACCTCTTTGAAGCTCAAAGGCTACCATAAATTAACTCCAAAATTTTATGGGCCTTATAAAATTCTCTAGCATGTTAGACTTGTCGCCTACAAGTTAGAACTCCCACCTTCATCATGTTTGCATTCTATTTTTCATGTCTCCTATTTGAAGAAGATCCTTGGACGTAATATCAACACTAAGACAGTGCTTACTAAACTTGATGCAGAAGGGTCTCTCATTTTACAACCTAGGTCTATCATCATTAGGCACTCTCATTCCCTCCATAATCGGGTCATCACTGAAGTTCTTGTATAGTGGCAGGGTATGCAACCAGAAGATGCGACTTGGGAACCTCTTCTTTCCATTCAACAATAGTTTTTTCACCTCAAGCTTTGAGGGCAAAGCTTTTAAGGGGGAGGGCATGTTAGGACCCTTCATCCTAACCATCTTTTAGTAGTTTTTTTATTTAATAGAAGGTTATGGATGCATATGTTTTGTAAGACATCCCTCAAGCTCATTATAATAGTGTAATAGTAGAATAATCCCACATTCATGGGGAGTATTAGTTATCCAGTGATAAATTACAATAAATAAGAGCTTAGTTTAGTATGAAGACATACACTAATTGTATTGAATTGAGCTTGCTCAAAGGAGGTTTCCCCCTCGAAAAGGCCAACGATTATGCAACTTTGCTATTGTAATTCAGTTTAGTTTGTTTCAGTTAATATATTATTGATATCTATAATTTATTTCATATATTTACAATTATTTCCTAACTTGTTCATGAAGGATCCTATCAAGGTTAGTGCCAAAGATTGAGGAGTATCCATTCCATCAACCCAATCCCAGCACTATCAATTTTTTGGCATCTCATGAGATTTATACCTTGGTGGATAGCTAAACAACACCTTTTATACAATCATCCTCACCGTTGGACTGCAACCTATTATTAATTAGAATATTGATATAGATAAAGATGTGGAGCTAAAGAGAAATATGAAGATGTTTTATTTATACATCATAATAAAATTACATATGATTTTTTAATCTTTAATTAATACATTCCAACACATGTATTTAAAAATATGCAAAAAAGTTTTGGGTGTTTGTTTTATGATTAATAATTAGTGTGAACTAATTAATCAATTAAATATAAAATCTTCTAAATATTAAAGATTATATAAGAATAAAAACTATATAAATATAAATAATTTTAATATAATTTATTTTAATTATTCACAATAAAATATTATTTTAAACAATGATAAATATTATAATAATTTATTTTATCATCAAATGAAATATAAAACTTAATCTTATCACCATACATAAATTTACTGTGAAATAAATTTACACTGTTTCACATTAATATCGCTCAAATTGACGTATTTTTTTATTTTTTATTTTTTTAAAATTATATATATATATATACATACACACAAACAATTCATAAAAAATAGGTGGATGTTTTGAGTCAAACCAGAGTAAGTTTAGGAACAAGTCACAACAAAAACAAAAAACATAATTAGGCCCTATCTAGGGATAAGTTATCAAAACAACATAAAGAAAAAATAAAATATATTTAAGCTACCAGTGCAAGGTTGGAAGGCAGAGGATCCATATTATCCAAACCCCAATCCAAACTAAGCAAGTTATTGCCATCCGGAATTGGCTTCCAACCAGAAACTTGAGTAGTTTTTTTATCATCTTTCTGTTACTAAGTAGAAGAAATAGCAAGAGAAAGCTTGGAAAATTTATCCAACATATTTGACCGACCCCCAGATTATACCCCACAAACATTTAGCAGCACATTCATTTTCCTTCTTTCATAAATTGAAATATTAATATATTAGTTTTGAAAAATAAAATATCTTACACTATTATTTTATTAGTATGTACTAAAATGTCGTCAATTAATATATAGTAATAAGTTGTATTTAGACGGACCTCATTGAATTAAAATTATAATTGTACGTTAAGTTTCATTATTATTAAGAAAAAAAACATAAAAAAACATTACCGTTTCATAGTGTTTTTTAAAAAATAATGTGACTTGTTTAATTAAAGCCTTACTCCACTTTACATTCCTCGACAGGATTCTCTTCATGAAGTTCATGTATGTGAAACAAATAATCTGAATTGTTTTAAATATTATTAACCAAAGAATTTTCTGCATGAAAAGCGTTTTTGAACAGTGTCGCTTGTTCTGAATAAGTTATTTCAGGTAAGTGACCAACAAGTTGCTCCTGTCTATCTCAAAGCTGTTGAGAGTTCCTACTTCAATAGTTCTTATAAGGTATATTATTAATTATACAAACACATGCAATTTGTGATTTGTGATATAGATAAATGCCTCATACTACTAGTACTAATATTGAGAGAGCCTTTGTTATTATACGTACAGGTGGTAAAACTTGCTGATGAGGTTGAATCTATGTTCATTAAATATTTTACTGAGGATGACCGCAAAAAGGGCATGCAATTTCTTAGGCCAAAACAAATGAAAGATTCTCACACTGTAACTTTCTTCATTGGTATGGATACCTTTGACGAGTAACCATGCTACCTCATAACTTAACATGAGGTTAGATTTGATAATTTAAGAAACGGTGCAGGGTTGTTCACAGGTTGTTTTTTAGCTTTATTTGCGGGTTATGCCATCCTGGCCCATTTGAGCGGAATGTATACCGATCCAACTCACTCCGGTTATATAGAAACTGTTTACCCAGCTTTCAGGTTTGATTTCTTTTCTGTTTCTCTTTAATTGCACCCACATCTCATTTAAGTATTAAATAAGATTTTAATTGTATGTGTGTGTACTTGCAGCATGTTGGCTTTGTTAAATCTGCATATATTCTTATATGGCTGCAATATCTTCACGTGGAGGAGAGCAAGAATCAACTATAGTTTTATATTTGAATTTTCAGCAAACAGTCACCTAAAGTACAGAGACTTATTCTTAATGTGCTCAACTCTGATGACGGTGGTGGTGGGAGCGATGGTTCTTCATCTCTCGCTGCGTGCCAACGGATTCTCTGCACTTCAAATCGACGCAATTCCTGCTTTCTTATTGCTGGTATCGCTTTTTCTTTCCATTCACCATAATTTACATACCCTTAATTCGCATTTGCATCTCTGTTTGTATTAACCAACCAAACGTAATATTAATATTGGCAGGGTTTTATCTCTTTGCTCTTTTGCCCTCTTGATATTTTTTATAGATCAACTCGGTTGTGCTTCCTTAAGGTTATCAGGAATATCATTCTTGCACCGCTATATAAGGTGCGACACATCATGAACTCACAGACAGAGTTTTTACTATTATTGTAAAAAGCTGCATATTTGACTAACCTATGACGATCGGTCACTGCAGGTAGTGATGACAGACTTTTTCATGGCCGACCAATTAACAAGCCAGGTGTGGTTTCGTTTCAATCTATTAAATTACTTTATTGCAAAAATTATGTCCTCTGTTAAATCTCATGAGCTGGAGCTGGACGTGTTATTTGCAGGTGACATTGCTAAGGCATTTAGAATTCATAGCATGTTATTACGTAGGAGGAAGTTTTAGGTCAAACGATTACGGTACTTGCACGCAAGACAAGCTCCACAGGGGACTGGCTTATATCGTTTCATTTCTACCATACTATTGGCGTGCATTACAGGTCTGCTTTCCCACTTTAATTAATTTCGCTAAATATACTCATGGGATTTGAAAATAGTTCTTGATATTGCGTTTAAACTTGTAGTGTGGGAGGAGATGGGTTGAAGAAGGAGATTCAAATCATCTTGCAAATTTAGGAAAGTACGTGTCAGCGATAATTGCAGGTGCCGCAAGGTTAACCTATTCAATGCATCCAAATACTGGCTGGCTTGTATTTGTTGTGCTTGCCTCAACTATTTCAACTATATACCAACTATATTGGGATTTCGTTAAAGACTGGGGATTGCTTAATCCTCGTTCCAAAAATCCATGGCTAAGAGATGAACTCATTGTCAAACACAAGATTATATACTTTCTCTCAATGGTAAGCTCACTGTACTGTATAAATCTCAGAGACTTTATGTTTTTAACAGTTCAAGATAACTATAAACAGACATTTTTAATTAAAGAAACTGTGTGCATATATTTTTTCACCAAATGTGATCAGAATTGTCGATTAAAAACTCTTTCACAGTTTTTATGAAAAAAACCTGTCTAAAATTATATAAAACTCATTTTAACATGGTGTGGTGTGTATTGATGATAAACGATATTTTGTGACGTAATGATGAACACGCAGGCGTTTAATTTCATACTTAGACTGGCATGGGTCCAAACGATCATCCATTTGAACCTTGGAAGATTTGGTTACAGCGTCACCGATTTTGTGGTGGCATCGCTGGAAATCATTCGACGTGGTCACTGGAATTTCTATAGGTATTCAACATCTTCCATGTTAATATGATTTTTTATTAATTCACTGAAATTGATGGTATCAATAGATTTTGGTGTGTCTCTGCTCAGGTTGGAAAATGAGCATTTGAACAATGTGGGTAAGTACAGAGCCGTGAAGAGTGTGCCCTTACCTTTCCGCGAGCTGGATGTGGAATGATGAGGATACTGTTTAATAAAATGAAAAATGACCTTCTGTGTGTCATTGTGTGAATTAATGAAGGAAAGCTTTAGAATCTTAGTTCTACTTGTAATATTACCATATTTTTTAAAACCGCGAAATTGACTTCTCTCCAAATAATCTTCCCAACGTGTTTGAATGGATAACTATTAGCGAGAGTTTAAGCAGGTTCTGTATAAACTTTTTTTCTTCCTCTCAGACTCGTATACATCACTCACCATTGTCTTTTAAAAATTGTGCCGACTTCTATCTGCTTTATTCCACAACAACCTTTTATTTTCTTTTCATCTCAATCAAGGTTTGGTCGATCTTGTCAAAGTTAATCTAATACTTTGAAAGTGAAAGATAGGTAATATTTGAAAATGAAAGTTAGCTTATAAATAATAATTTGGGACCAAAAAAAAATTATAGAATAAGAAATGGAAGAGTGTTTGTTTGTTGGTTTGATTTTGTTTTGTTTTTTTTTTATATTAATAAATATAAAATATATTTATTTAATGTGTAGAGTTGTTAATATTTTTTTTATTAGTATCGATTTTATTTTAAATTGTATATTAATTTTAAGTTTAATATATTGTATTTTGAGAATATAAAATTTAGATATATTAATATTTAATCTTATAATATATACATACGTAGTTAAAATTAAAAGAACATGTAACAAGAAAACTAGAGTATTAAGTCAATTTTAAAGTAATTTAAAAATAGTCTAATCTAATTTTGAAAAGGACCACTTCACTGTAAAAATGGTTTAATCTAAAGCTTAATGTAGTTCAAACATAATATCTAAAACCAATATAAAAAAAATGTAAAATTTGTTTAGTGTTAAATTTGGAAGAATTAAATTAATTATAAAATATATTATAGATATTTGTTCTAAAGATATTCATTTATATTAAACAAAAAATTTATTTAATACACTTTGTTTATGTATATTGTTTTTTAGTTTTAGTTTTACTAAATACTAAATACAAGTTCATATGAGGTGGATGAAATTTGTTATACACTTGTAACATTATGATATGCATCTATACATAAATATTTCATTGAAGTTGAAGAGTGTGTTAATATAAGAAAGAAATTATATAAATAACTTATTTATGTGTAGTTCATTGCAATATAAAAGGAAGATAGACTTATTTTATTATAAAAAGTATTATTTTTATTTGTTTTTAGTTTTACCCATTCATGATCAAAAAGCATAGAAATATTTATTATTTCTATTTAATCTATTTGAATTTATAATATTTTATTATATAAAAATATGATATTAAATTAGATATAGGATTTATTATATTATATTTTTATTTACATAATTGCCTTTGAATTGTTAAAAAATAAATAAAAATAAAACAAAAAATGAGAACAATATTTTGTTAAAATAAAAAATAATAATATTTAATATTGTTGGGCATATGTACATATATACTTCATTGAATTGTATTGAATAACATGTCAATATAATATAAAAATTAGATAGATAACTTCAAATTGTAGTTCATTACAATGTAACAGATAGATAAATATATTAAATTATGACATGTACATTTTTTATCTATTTTTAAAATTTTATATTAAAAATCATAAGAAATAAATATTTCTATATTTAATCAAACTTATACAAAGTTGATTTATATTTTCTTAAATGTTATTGAATTTTTATAAAATAAAAAGTGAATTGAAAAAAAAAAGTTATTTTCAACATCGAAAAGAAAAGTATTGGATATTATTGATCATTCACATTGAATGACTTAATCATTGTTGTTACATCAAATATATATATATATATATATATATATATATATATATATATATATATATAATATATCATTAGCTATTTGAATTTGTAATTTGTATTGAAATAAATAAATGAAAATATTCCCTTACCACTATTTAAAGGGGATGCATGCCAATAGTGTTGGCCAAAAGGTGATGGAAAAGGCTTTCAGTACATATGCCAAAATGAAAAATACTGAATATTTTCTTCCCTTTGGATTGTGTAATTGTATAATTATTAATACCGTACAATATTACATGCTTAAGTCATTGAAAATGGAGCTTTCATTGTCATCAAAATGTCATTTAAGATTTTTAATAAATTCCCTTTAGTGCTTAGCAATATGACCTACTCGTGATACATTTGCACTAGCCTTGAGATCCATGGACCTAAAATCCATTGCATGCATCATGACGTATAGATAAAAAGTCACATTGGTCCCAAAACCAAAATGTATGGATGTTAGGATTCTAACCAAACATGTAAAAGCAATCTTACTTAGGTATATTGTTTATTTACCTCATACACAGTCAAGAAAAATCTGTTGTAATAGGTAGGCCATTTAAATTCGCCCACTAAAGTCATCTCTAAGTCACCTTAAAATCATTTAGGCTTCTCACTATCAAATTTGAACTCCACAAGTTGGATTTAAAGTCACACTTTGATGGTGTATTTATAAGATGACGTGAGGTTCTTAGTGAAATGTGATTTTTGCATGTGGCATTAGGTTCACTTGAGAGGCAACATTAGGTTAAGTATATTGTTGAAGTTAGAGTGACTTTAACTGATGACATTAAGGGGTATTTATCTTGTAATGTTAGGGTGAATGTAGAGGTGATATTAGGAAGAAATGTTAGGGTGTTTTTAAAGGTGACATTTTGGGTATTTTAAAAGTGATGTTGGGTTGATTTTGATTTTGAATTTATGTCAATATTTAGTGGGTAATATTGGGATGTTCTTAAAGATGATTTTGTTTCTATATTTAACATAATTATTGTTAAAATTATAAAGTGATTAAATTTCTCCCTCAACTTAATTGTGAATATATCTTAGTTTATGTTATTTACTAAATAAAATTAATAATTAATTAGGATAACATACAATTAAATATTTATTAGTTAAATTTTATGATGTAGGTGGTCTCCTCAAATTTAATTTAATTAAAAAATAAAAAATAATATTATTTAAAATTATAAAATGACCAAATTTTCCCTAATATAATTCAATTTGTCACTTTATTAGTTGTATGGGGGAAGTAAATAGTAAAAATATTTCACTTTAAAACTAATTACGACATCTTGATGTAATTTGGGGCTCTATTTTATCTAATTGATTGCACCATTCAACCAATCCCATGATTTTTTGGATGGAGAAAGCAATTTGGAAAAATCAAGCCCGAAAAACCTCATTAGAATAACCTAATATGATTTGGAGCTCAATTTTCCTTAGTTGAGTTTACTATTCAACCAATGACTCAATTAGTTGGGTGGGAGGGGAATATAGGAAAAATGGATCCCCAAAAACTTGATTACAATAATCTAATATGGTTTGGGGATTAATTTTATTGAATATATTGAACCATTTAATCAATCACTCGATTGTTTGATGAAGGACTAAATTAGGGTAAATCTAGCTCCCAAAACCCAATTTCAATAACCTAATGTGATTTTGGGAGCAATTTTAATTACTTAAGTGATCCATTCTACCAATCAATAGATTTTTTGCATAAGGGATGCAATTAAGGAAAATTGATCACCTTAAAACTAACTGCAACAACCTATTATTTTTTGTGGCTTGATTTTCCCTAATTGAGTGCCCCATTTAATCAATCACTTGTTTGGTTGAATTGGGGATGAAATTTGTGAAAAATGAGTCCCCTAAAGATAATTAAGATAACTTAATGTAATTTATGAATAATTTTTCTCTAATTGAGTGCCCCATTCAATCAATAATTCAATTGATTAGATGGAGAATGAAATGAAAGAAAATTAAATACCTCAAACATAATTATGATAACATAATGTGATTTGAGGCTCTATTATACCTAATTTTATTGCATGGGGTATGAAAATGTGGAAAATAAAACCACATATACCTAAATTTGATAGTTCCTAATATTATTTTAGGCTCAATTTTTCATAGTTAAGTTCCTCATTCAACTAATGACTTGATTGGTTTCATGATGCAAGCAATGTCAGAATAGGCCAGTAGGTGATCTTCTGGTAGAGTGAGTATACAAGTATTCTACAATAATAATGACCCTACTTATATTTAGAAACATGCAAGAAGAGGATGTGCAATAAGTGTTTGATGTATTAAATTGCCTTGTTTACCAATTATCTACACTATTATGATATCCTAATGAAGAAGAATATAAAGGACTAGTGGGAGTTAACTCAAAGGATAACTCACAGTTAGACTGAGTGTAACTCACTATAAAACTCATAGTAGAACTCAAAATGGCACTCAGTTGAACTCTAGGTGGAACTCAAGGTGAAACTCACTCTCTCACCCACTTAACCTCTTATCACACTTAAGTAAGGTGAAGCTACATCTGGAAGGATTATCCATTTAATAATTAAATGGATTAATAAATATCTTACACCAACAACCCCTTTAAGCATAGATTAGGTGGGCAAAAAATAAAAGATGGGTCCCAGCAACAAGGCCTAATGAGGTACCTGTGTAAAATGAAAATCTCAATATGTGGATTAAAAGGAGAAAATCCACTAGAAAATATATATATATATATATATATTTGACAAGTGTCATCTTATTATGCTTTTAACATCCCATGGGATTCAAACAATTTATCTAAATCTAAGGTTATCCTCAAAAGCTCGAGAATCATTGTTGACTCAAGTTTCAAACATCTAAATGTCAAAGGTGGGTATTTATTGATCATTAACATTGTAAAAGTGAGTAGGACTAATCAATGGCAGCTCAATTCAATAATTCAAGATATTTTCTGAATCATCCATTTCTTTTATAATATTTCTTTTTCTCATAACTACTATGAAATAAATTCTCTAAAAGATTTCCTAAATAACTTTGTAACCCTTCACTTTATCTAAATGAAGATTGGTATTGTGACAATGAACCCTCCCAGAAAACTATATGAACCTTATTAATAAATATTTAACTCACACTCAATTTCCTAGTTGTTGTCTTGAGTATTTTGGCAGTTTTAATACTGCTTCACTAGCTCCAAGTGTGGTACTCCCACTTATTTTATTCTCCCATTTCCTTTTTGGTAATTCATATTTGATTACTTAGAGGGGCATCTATTTTGGCCTATTGTCTGGTTGTTTCATTTGTCTTTTTTTATTTGGGTTGTATCTTGTTTTATCTCTTTGTCCCCTAATTGCAATGGGTATTATTCGGGTTTGAGTCCCATGTTTCCTCAATTGTGGTAAGACTAGTGCATGTGGATGAAAGTAAAATACTGAGTATGTGGATTTTAATGATGGTTTTCATGGCCCTTTAATTCATGTATTTCATTAGTTATCCCTCTCTTGTTTTACAGGATGAAGCATAAGCCTCAACGCCAAATATAAGTAACCTTTTCCACTTTAGGTAGTTATAAAGGGGAATTTTTTTGTTCAAAAATAGTTGGTTAGCACAAATAAATCCTCTAACTTGAGATTGGTGTTTGCATTGGAAATTTATTTTTTAATATTTCTACCAAGTATTGGTGTAGTACAAGGGTACATATAGGTCTCTCATTTGACCTAGAACTAGAGTTTATGCCATTCTATTCTTTTCTTTATCATGCTTTGTTTATTTAAATTTAAGGTTATATCTTTAGAACTCATCCAATGGGGAAAGGAAGTTGAGTATAATTTTAAAGAAGGATCCACCTAGATTGTATAATAGAGAATGAAGGTGGTGACATATTCAATAATAATCTTGGACAAGTGTTATCTTATTATGGTTTTAACATCCCATGGGATTCAAGCAATTTACTTGAATCTAAGGCTCTCCTCAAAAGCTTGAGAATTGTTGTTGCTCAAATTTCAAACATCTAAATGTCAAAGATAGGTATTTATTGATCATCAACATTGTAAAAGTGAGTAGGACTGATCAATGGTAGCTCAATTCAATCATTCAAGATATTTTCTAAATCATCCATTTCTTTGATAATATTTATTTTTCTCATAACTAATGTGAAATAAATTCTCTAGAATATTTCCTAAATAACTTTGGAACCCTTCACCTTCATCTGAATGAAAATTGGTATTGTGAAAATCAACCCACCCAAAAAACTATAGGAACCTTATTAATAAATATTTGACTTACACTCAATTTCCTAGTTGTTGTCTTGAGGATTTTGGCAATTTTAATACTGCATCACCAGCTTCAAGTATGGTACTCCCACTTATTTTGTTTTCCCATGTGCTTTGTGGAAAGTCGTGTCTGATTACTTGGAGGGGCATCCATTTTGGGCATGTTTTTTGGTAGTTTCATTTGTCTTTTCTTGTTTGAGTTATATTTGTTATGTCTCTTTGTCCCCTAATCACAATGGGTCTTGTTTGGTTTTGAGTTTCATGTTTCCTCAATTGTGGCAAGACTAGTACATGTGGATGGAAGTAAAAGACTGAGGATGTGGATTTTAATTATGGTTTTCATGGCCCTTTAATGCATGTATTTATTAACTATCCCTCGCTTATTGTACAAGATGGAGCATAAGCCTCGACGCCAAATAAAAGTAACCTTTTCCACTCTAGGTAGTTATAGAGGGGATTTTTTTGGTTCAAAAAGAGTTGGTTTGCACAAACAAATCCTCCAACTTGAAATTGGCACTTGCATTGGCAATTTATTTTTTAATATGTTTACCAAATATTGGTGTAGTAGAAGTGGTACATATAGGTCTTTCATCCAACCTAGAACTGGAGGTTATGCCATTTTATTATTTTCTTTCTCATGTTTTGTTTATTTGAATTTAAGGCTATTTATTTAGCACTCATCCAATGGGAGAAGGAAGTTGAGTATAAGTTTAAAGAGCTATCCACCTAGATTTTATAGCAAAGGATGAAGAATTACTGCACTGAAATCCTTGTTGTTTTTAAACCTCAGTTTATTAGAGTGGATGCTTTTGATAATGTTGGGTGAATATTTTGTCGGCCAGCTAACTAGTCACCAAAATAGTTCCTATCACCACAGCATAGGGAGATGGGTCATCCTGGTGTGCAGGTTTACTACATCAACAAGGGACAAATCTCTCCTCTCATCAAGGGGAGGTTCCCTATTAAATATGTGGAAGTTATATACTATATATATATGCAAAAAGTAAGACACAGGGGTGGGATAAACCATCCATCTCTCTTCTTTCAGAGATGATGTTGATAAATAAGGAAGAAATCCTGGGTGATGGGGAAGGTACTTCTCTTCTTTCAGAAGAAAATTTTAGCCAAGAGCCATATTCCTTCTTAAATAGTAGAAATCCTGGTGCAATGAAAGAAGGCACTTCTCTTCTTTTAGAAGTGTTCTTCAACAGGCAGTAGGAATCTTTCAAGTAGCTAGTAATCGGTAACGGGGGTGCTGAGTGACCAGCAACCTGAGAGAGAAAAATGAAGAACAATGGGGGCACCATGTCGTCCCAAGGCTCTTTACACAGGAAAGAAAAATGCAAACACACTGAAGGTACTTATGGGGGCACAACGTCGTCCCACAGTTGGCCTTCAAGACACCTTCCTGATCACCTCCACTAGTTATGCTTGTTAAATCAAATGGACAAGAAAGCTCCTAGGAAATAGACATATGAACAATCTCCTAAAATAGCACAATCTATAACAGCATAAAGTCTACAAGTAACTTGTTTTCTCATTCAGATAAAATAATATGAATTACAATCTGAGCTCAAAGTCTCAATAATGCCTTTCAATTTGGGCAGAGTTTTGCTTTTGATAATCAAAAAGGTCTCCCTTCAAATAGCACAAGAGATTACAATATATAGAGTCCTGAGGGAGGCTTGGCACTTTCTCCCAATGAAGTGACCCATTTGGCACACTCAATGCCTTGGATTCATTCTTAGTTTTGTCAGGAAGGGCCCTACTAGAGCAGGGTAGCTGCCTTAAATGTGGCATGTCAATTCCTCTCTTAGTGCCTCCTCCTTAGCTTGAATCACTCATTCGTTCACCTGCTTAGCCAGCAATTGTCTACTCTATCTTCCCCTCCAAGGGGACAAGCAGACGGTGCCTTCAATATTACCAGCTCCCAAATATCTACTTGGTGAACTGCTTCACCTACTGGCAATAACTCTTACTGAGTTTCCCTCTCCATTTCTTCCTTCTCTTGATCCTGGCCTTAGAGTCTTTTGAACACATTCAGGTCCACACCTTGAGTCTACTAGAATCAATAGACACTTCATTGCAACAAATTTGATGTTTGCAGGCCTGTCATGCTTCTTAGCAACTCCTTTGTGTCTTTCTTGCTTGTCATGGTCGCTTTCTACTTGTGACGCGGGTGAGGACACGTGGAGGGATCCATAGCTTTGAGATTGGCTTATCAAAATAAGCTTTGAAACTGATTAGCAGTTGAGGGGGGCATGGATGTAGACACGTGGCAGCTTTCACTACATTGGGTCGAGACACGCGGTGGGTTCCGCTCTATGAAGCTTTATTTGAAACTGTGTCTCAGCTCGTGACACTTGGCAGCTTCTACAGCCCTCTGAGGCTCAAACCTTTCTCGAAGGGAACTTGCCCTTCGGGGTCTTCTTAGTGGCCTTTGGCTTTGATTCTTCAACGGGCTGTTATCCCCTTCATTTCCTTCGACATGTGGCACATTTTGCTATTTGAACAAGTGCCACGCAGTGTCTTCAGTAGGAACGGGTGAGGACACATGGCATCTTCCACTATTGACACTTGGTAGCATCCATCACCTCAATCCTTTGCAACATCATAGAAATGTTTGGGGCTCAGTTGGGCTCTCATAGATGATGACACTTGCTAGCCTCTGTTGATCTCTGTAAGGGACACGTGGCATGATCTAAATACACTTGTTAGACATGTGGATGCAGACACATGGCACATTTTGTTTTGACCCACCAGGGATATGTGGTAGCTTTTATTGTTTTCTGGGAATCATGTGGATGATGACAAGTGGCATCTTCCATCGAATTCTAGCAAGACTACAAAGATCAAAAGGATTTATTCAAACCATCTCAGATGGTGACATGTGGCATGTTTCGCTCACTTTTGAGACTTTCTCGGGGCCTGCCATGGTCTTTAATGAAAACAAAAAGTATAAGAAAGAAGCCGTGGATAATGACACTTTTCGGCTTCCGCTGAGTTTTGGAGGGGACACGTGGCACGTTCTGCTATTCTTAGATGAATACATTGGGGCCTTTGGTAGTTGCCACTTGTCACCATCTATGGGACTCTAAGAAACTTGTCAAAAGAAGCCTTGAAGCTTATGAAAAGGCTGGAGATGCGGACACCGACACTTGTCATGCTCCACAGAGTTTCAATGAGACACATGGCAGCTTCCACGAGCTTTTTCTTGAACCTATTGATTGAACCCACAGATTGAACCAACTATTTGCTGCTTCTTCCTTTGACTAAGGCTACCTTTGAATTGCTTGAACCTTTGAACCTTCGAACTCTAGACGAAGCGCTTGACCCATTTGAAGCTTGTTATTGATATTGAACCTTGAACCCGTTGACCTTTGAACCAAAGTGGTTCAAGGTTCAACGGTTCATTGGTTCATTGGTTCATTTGATTAGAAGATTGTTGATGACCCTTTTTTGATTGAACCAAAGCATCGAACTTGTCTCAAAAGTGGCCAAGTGCGATAAACTAGTCCCTTTTGATTGAACTCGCCTGCAGAAGCCTTTGAACCCGTTGAACCTGTTAGTCCCTTTACCAAAAAGTTTGAGAAAATGATGAAATTGAATGTTTTAGAACAACTTTTTGGAAAGGGGAGGGACAATTTTGGCCATTCAGGACCAAAATGGTCCTATATTATCTACAAAATGAGGAATCACTTTTTAGGGACAACAGTTGGCTCTTGTTGAGGAACTTCCTTCAGTCAGAAACTTTGAAACAGCTGAGGGGAGTAGAAACCAGAATCTCCAGTGCCTTGAAGTGTGCCATTGGGCTACGGAGTCATGCTACCCAAAAATAAAGGCTCCAAAAAATGAAAATGAAATGAACAAAATAGAACAATAGACTATACAAATATACATATGTACAGGGGAACTAATCTGATACTTCAAGAGTTGAAGTGCTTCAGATGTTGCCCATTGTGAGGCAGAGAAAAGAGAGTGCCATCTTGATACTTCAACAAGAAATTATTTTTACCATTGAGCTGATGAATATTAAAAGGGCCCCTCCACAGGGAATCAAATTTTTTGTGCATCCCCATTGGTTCTCTTCTCTTGTCCCACAGCAAGACTTGATCTCCAATCTAGAAATCATGATTCTTTACTTTCTGGTCGAAGAGCTTCTTCACCAGACTTTGATGGGTGGAAATTCTGTCCACCACTATAGTTCTCTGCTCATTCAGCTCAACAAGGCACATGATCCTCTTCTCAAGTGAGTTCTCATATGTTTGATCTTCAATCGCCCTAGCTAATTTCAATGCTGGCAATTCCAAGGTGATTGGTATCTCAACATTTACACCATAAATAAGTTGGAAGGGAGACATACCATTGCTCTCTTTGGTGTAATTTTTTTTGCCCATAGAGCATCAACCAATGCCTTATGCCAAGTCCTTTGGTTGTCATCCACCAGCTTCTTGATTATAGTCACCAGGTTTTTATTGCTTGACTCAGCCTGTCCATTCCCTTATGGGAAGTAATCAGAGGAATGGGAGAGTGTAATTTCATAGTAGAAGTAGAATTGAGTAATCTCTTGGTAAGTGAAGCAGGTGGCATTGTCAGTGACAAACTTGATTGGGACCCCAAACTTGGACATGATGTTTTCTTTGAGGAAATTGCATACTACTTCTGAAGTAGCACGTTTGGTTGGAACTGCTTCCACCCATTTGGTGAAGTAGTCTGTTGCGGTAAGGACATAATCATGTCTAGCACTTGATGATGGGTTCATAGCACCAATAAAGTCAATTCCCCATTATTGGAAAGGCTCTTCTATGACCACTAGTTCGAGAGGTAGGGCAGCTAGCTTGGGCCTTTCGACAAACTAGTGACAAATTCACATCCCCTGACCCACTTGTATGCATCTTGAAAGAGAGTTGGCCAATAGTACCTGGCTCATAGGATCTTATGGGCAGTCACTGGGGAAAAAAATGTCCCCCACAAGATAAATTGTGGAAGGACTTTAGAAGTCAGCTTTGTTGCTCCTTGTCCACAAAACGAAGGAATGTTCCATCAAGGTGCCTTTTGTACAGGCTGTTGTCCCAGAGGACAAAATTAGCATCTTTCAGCTTGATGGTCCTCCTTTCTTTATAAGACAGGTTTGCAGGACATTCACCATAAGTAAGGAAATGAGCAATACCTGAATACCACTCATTTGTGGTGGAGACAAAGAGGACTGTAGGTGAGTCATCCACTTCTGGCTCTTCATGCTCTGTCTCTTTTGGCTTGTTATTAGCAATCAGTTGGCATAGCCCCTTCCCATGCACCAGCTTCATTGGCTTGATGATTAGATCAAACTCCTAGATTTTTGCAACCCAGTTGCCTCTTTTCATCCCAAAATCCTACTGAGTCAGTATAGATTTCACTATAACGTTAGGGACCAAGGCAGTAACTCGAGAATTGAGGATGTAGAAACAAAAATGTTTCACAGCCTTCACCACTATGTAGGCATGCTTCTCTATATTTGAGTACTTCATCTCATGAGATTTGAGAGGACAGATCATGAAGGAAATAGGAGATTACATACCTTCTTTATTCTATTGAACCAAAATTGTTGAAAGTGTATGTTCTAAAGCATAGCTGTAAATAGTGAACTCTTTGCTATAGTCTAGGCAGGCCAGAATTGGCGCATGGGCAATGGCAATCTTGATATCCTCAAAATCCGACTTTCTTTCTTCAGTCCAGTTGAAGGTGGCTTTTTCTTTCATCATTTTTACTATGTGTTTGGTCCTCTCAACAAACTCAGGGATGAACCTCCGTAAGAAATTCACCTTTCCAAAGAAAGTGAACAGCAGTCTTGCTTGTGGGCAAGGAAAGTTCTTGGATATAATTGACTCTGTCTGAGTCAATCTTTATGCCTCCTTTGGACACAACGTGTTTGAGAAGTTTCCCCTCTGTTACTCTGAAGACTGACTTCTTGGGATTTAAGGAAATGCCATTTTGGTGGCAGTGTTCTTGCACTTGTTGCAAATGGCTCACATGATCTAGGCGATGCTTAGAGAAGACAATCAAGTCATCAAGATAAACTATGATGAACTTACCCATCTCATCTTTGAAGGCAAGGTCCATTGCTCTTTGGAAGGTATCACCAGCATTTATCAAGCCAAAAGACATTCTTTTATACGCAAACGTGCCCCAAGGTGTGGTGAAAGCGGTCTTATGCTAGTTTGCTTCACCAACTTCGACCTAATTGTATCCTGAGAAGCCATCTAGCATTGATAACATCTCTGAGCCTGTCACTGTCTATAGCACTTGATCCATGATTGGCAAAGGATAATTATCCTTCAAGGATGCCTGATTCAAATTTCTAAAATCCACACAAAGGTGAATTTCACCATTCTTCATCTTTACAGGCACTATATTGGCAATCCAGGTGGAATGATGGATTGGGAAGATTATCTTGGAATTTAACATTTTTTGAATCTCTGATAAAATAGTACCTGATATTTTTGGATTATAATGTCGAGACTTTTGCCTATAAGGTGTTGAATCAGCCTTGAGAGGAATGTTGTGTCAGATTTCATCAGGTCAGAGTGATTTCAGGTCATCATAAGAGTATGCTAGGACATCCATGTATTCATTAAGCAAAGTGGTGAACTTGAAACATTCTTTAGGAGTATAGAACTTCCTGATGTTCACCATCTTGGGGTCTGCCTTGGTTCCCAGATTTATTTGATCAAACTCCTGGGAGGAGCTTGAATCCATTTGTTGTTGTTTGATAAAACTATCATGCTTATCAAATAGCTTCTCAAGGGAAACAAGGCCTTTGGTAATTTTATTCCCTTTTAGTTTCAATAACTCCTCACCTATGCTTGAAATCGATTCAGGAGTCAGTTCAGGCTCTTGAGATTCACTGCCTTCAAAATGCAGCTATTTAAAGCCATCCTTTTGCTCCAAGAAGGCAATGATGTGATTGTCATTATCAAATACCTACCAATAACTAGTATTATCAGGCACACTTGGTCTAAAGACCAGCTCAAAAATGTACCTATCTCCTTTGAAGTCTGGGTGGGGGATCAAGAGGGTGGCTAAAACAGCTAGTGCATCAGTCCGATCATTGAATTCTCTGGGAACTACAGAGATGCTGAAAGCATCAAAGTTTTTGAGTTGATCCCAGACTAGATTATGGTAGTGGTATAATCTTTCATTCTTGGTTTGATACAGGTTTCTCACTTGACAAAACACTAATTTATCATCTCCTTTAGCATGAAGGAGCTTGATGCCTTTGTCCCTGGCAGCTTTTAATCCCAGCAACAGAGATTCATACTCGGCTGTGTTATTGGTGTTGCTGAATTGCAACTTATAAGATGAAGAAAAAATATCTCCTTGAGGAGATATTAACACAACCCTAGCTCTTGAACCGGTGGAGGAGTAGCTACCATCAAATTCAAGAATCCATATCTCATTTGATACTAATTTTCCTTGGGGTTCTTCTTTATTCCGAGGAGGGGATTCTTCCACACTTGCATTGGGCTCAGCCAATTCTTCTGCTATTCCACCTGACTGCACTTCCAGTTTTTCAACTATAGGAGCTTCATCAGATGCCTCATGAACTTCATTTGTGGATAGAAAGTAGTTACCCAGGCCTGAAGACTCGAACAGGATTTGAGCTTTAGGTGTTGAGGTCTAGGTAACTACATATTTTGCTTCCTTTTTAGGAAGCAGCCTCTTCATGACACCTTTGACTAGAATCTTTACCTCTGATAAATCCATGCTCAATTCACCACCAACATCCCTGCAAAAATTTTGCCCAAGAAGGATACCTTATGATGCTGGGACGTCTGCTACCAAGACAGTCATTTTGATTCTTTTGTCTAGAAAGGCAGCAAAGGCAAATTGGGCATCTTTTATTTGCCCCAGCAGTGGCACTTATTTGTTCTCCATGGAAAAGCACCTACCAAACATCTTGGTTGTGAGATCAAGGGATTTAGCTACTCTAGTAGGCATGACATTATTTGAAGCTCTAGAGTCGATAATGCAATTATTCAGCTGCCATCCATTTATTAGCAATGAGACATAAAAAGGTTTAGTCCTACTAGGAGCGACAGGAGGGGAAATGACAAGATTGTTCCTGATGGATGCATCCTTGGGGAGATCATGAGTCACTTTGGGAACTGCTTATTCGATAGGGACATTCTAGTTTTTAACACACTAAACCAATTTATCTAATTGTTCAAGATGGGATTGCAGGAATTCAAATTGAATCTTGGTTTTCTTAATATGATCAATTATGTCAAATGCTGGAAATGAACTAGGTACAGAGGATGAGAGCCCATCCTTTTGAGTTTTAGGGGGGAAGTACTGGACTGCGAGTTTGAAGTAAAAGGCATAGGGGCATTTGGGGTACTTACCTTTTTTGTAATCACCGGGCCCTTTGGCTGGAAAGGGAGAGTGGATCCCCACTTAGCAATCAAAATTATTGGTTGAGGCTGCTCCTCTGCTTTCTCTTTATTAGCTTGTTAATTTGATTGATTCTTAGACCAGGTGAATATAGAATATGACCCCTTAGCTGCATTGCCTTTACTTTTGGGTTCATCCTGATAGTTCAGGAAACCAATATGGGAGTTGTAAGCTAATTCTTCTTCTTCAGTGAAGAGATTAGCGTCATATTTAGGATTCAACTTAAGTTGGGATGAGAAGTCTGATTCAGCTTCAAGATATCCAACTACTGAGTCAATTGGAGGTGCTTCGAGGGTGAGATTCCTCTATGGAGGAGGAAGGCAATTTTGTTGTCCCTGATTCCTAGTAGCATTGCCTTGATACACCTAATTTTGAAATGTCCTCCTAGGTATATCTCTGTATGCAAGAGTAGATGACATTCCTTGCGCCACTTGCCTTCTAAGAGCTAGCACTTCATTTGATAGCTTTTGCATCATAGGATCAGTGGTGGTGGAAGGGGAATATTCTGAAGAAGAAGATTTACCTCTATTTGGGTCCCTCTTTATCTTTCCTGCTAATATAAGGTCATCTTCGACTTCAGTAGCCATATCCTAAGCATCTTTGAGATCTATGTGACCAGATCTTCTTAGTAGGAAACTCACTTCAGGCAGTTGTGAGTTAATGAAGAAGAATTTGAGGTTTTCAGGGGTCGATCGAGCAATAGCAGGAATCTGGTTCCTCAGCTTATCAAACTTTGCTATGAAATCCCTCATAGGCTCTTGGGGCTCCTTCTTCATTTGCATGAGTTGGGCCAACAAGGCGTGTGCATCCTCTGCAGGCTTGAATCTTGCCTCGAATTTAGCTTTGAGTATGTCTCAATTAGTTACTGATCAGGCTTGCAGGTGGTAAAACCAGTCTACAGTAGCACCTTACAGTGTTTCCATGAAAAGCCTAACTGCCACGTCTTCAAATTCCATGCCTATCATGCCATAGGCTATGCTGAATGCAATAACGTGTTCATCAAGATGGACTTTTCCATCCCCAAAGAATTTGGGGAAATTCTTTCTCGAGCTTCGTGGAATTTCATGCAAGGGTGGAGTTAAGTTAAGCGGGCCCAAAGCGTTACCCCAGGGGCCTCGAGCTGCCATGATAGGATTATTGAAAGTAGGGATAACAAATTTGGGTAGAATTTGGATAGGCAAGGCTCTGCTAACCGTGGGAAAAGTAGCTTTGTCTTGTGTTGGTGTCCTGGTACGGGTAGGAGGGACACTCCTAGATCGTTGAACTTGAGGTTGGGGAGAAAGCAAGTCAAAATCTCTTTGTTGTGCCAACCCAAAGACAAGATCAACAACACCTTGAGCTCTTTGGCTTCTGGTATAACATGGGGTTGCCAGATTGTGAATCAAAAATGGAAAAGGACTGGTCACACTTCAGTTTAAAGCTTGAGGCTTTGAACTGCTTGTCCTTCCCCAGTGGAGTCACCAAAAACTGTTGGGTGAATATTTTATCAGCCAGCTAACTGGTGACCAAAATAGTTCCTATCACCACAACATAGGGAGATGGGTCATCCTGGTGTGCAGGTTTACTACATCAACAAGGGACAAATCTCTCCTCTCGTCAAGGGGAGGTTCCCTATTAAATATGCAAAATCTATATATTATATATATATGCAAAAAGTAAGACACAAGGGTGGGATAAACCATCCATCTCTCTTCTTTCAGAGATGATGCTGATAAACAAGGCAAAAATCCTGGGTGATGGAAGAGGTACTTCTCTCATTTCAGAAGAAACTTTTAGCCAAGAGCCAGATTCCTTCCTAAATAGTAGAAATCCTGATGTAATGATAGAAGGCACTTCTCTTCTTTCAGAAGTGTTCTTCAGCAGGCAGCAAGAATCTTTCAGGTAGCTAGTAACCGATAACGGGGGTGCTGAGTGACCAGCAACCCGAGAGAGAAAAATGAAGAAAAATGAGGGTACCACGTCATCCCAAGGCTCTTTACATAGGAAAGGAAAATGCAAACACACTGAAGGTACTTATGGGGGCACAACGTCGTCCCACAGTTGACCTTCAGGACACCTTCCTGATCACCTCCACTAGTTCTGCTTGTTAAATCAAATGGACAAGAAAGCTCCTAGGAAATAGACATACAAACAATCTCCTAAAATAACACAAGCTATAACATCACAAAGTCTGCAATTAACTTGTTTTCTCATTCAGATAAAATAATATGAATTACAATCTGAGCTCAAAGTCTTAGTAATGCCTTTCAATTTGGGCAGTGTTTTGCTTTTGATAATCAAAAAGGTCTCCCCTCAAATAGCACAAGAGATTACATGATCCAAAACTCAGAAGTTTTGGTTGATAAATATCACAATAACATAGAAATAACACAGTAACAATGAATTCTCTAAGAAGAGATGTAGTATTACTCAAGATCGCAATACAAATATATGCTTATCTTTGGGAAGAGATGTTTGTCTTCACATTTTGGGTTACCTCTTATTTTATACACAATTTGAAAGCATGGGGAGGATGTGGAAGGTCACCAATCTTGAGGGAGATGAAGTGGTTTGACTTCCAATATTTAAAACAATACAAAATTTGAGGAATTACTATTTTTAAAAACTTACTATTTTTAGACTGCACTACTAAAATTGAAATTTGAGGCACTTCCATTGGGTTTTTGGGGGTCAAAATTCATTGAGAAAATATCATGCCATTTCATGATTTTCTCCTCATTCTTAGCTTTCCAACGGTTCAAACGGTGAGTCAATTGGAGCTACGGTGCAAAAGTTATGGCTCCCAAAAGTTTCGTCATCAATTGGGGTGGAACTGTCACCCGAATTGTCACCTAAATTGATCCCTGGATCATTCCTCCCTCCTTGAAAATCAATGCTCCCCATTGCATCAATGCTCCCCATCAGGTGTGGTAGTTGTTTCTTGATTTGATTCTCTATGAGCCACTCACCTTGATGGCTAAGCTGGCCCCTTTTGACCACTCAATAAAGCAAAATAGAGTGTCCTCTTGTTGTCTTCATCCAGGTATCCACAATCTAATCCTCTTCCACTAGAGAAAAAATTTGTGGATCAAGTTCATCAATGTCAAGTTGTTCTGCTATAACTGAAGTGTCCAAGAGAGGTGGATGATATGGTTTTAGGAGCTCCACATTGAATATTGGGTGCAGACCAAGGTAGGCTGGTAGGTTCAACTCAAAAGCATTTTTTCCAACTCTTCTGGTGATGGTGTAGGGACCATATCATAGAGGCTAAATCTTTTTGTGTGGGCCTGCAAGTCATTCCTTCTGAAGCTACAACCAAACCTTGTCACCCATAGCAAAATGGTGTGCAATCTTGTGTTTGTCATGGCGTTGCTTATACTTTTGATTCATCTTCTCCAAGATGTCATGAACTTGTTGCTGGAGGTGTTGCATTTGTTTAATAAACTTGGTAGCTTTTGTTACCTTAGATCTTCCATGAGGTGTGTATTTCATGGTGGAAAATGGAACCACTATATTAATTGGTGCCATGGGTTGGAACCCAAAACATACTTAGAATGGACTGTGTTTGGTCGAGATGTGCAGTACCCGATTGTATCCATGTCGTATGAAAAGAAGTCCCTCATCCCATGTGCATGGATGTTTGGAGTGATACATCTGAATCATGTGAACAATCAAGTGGTTTACCACCTCTGTTTGACCATCAGTATGTGGATGGAAGGCTATGGACTTCATCAGCTTAGTATCCATCATCTTCCATAGAGTGGACCAGAAGATGCTCAAGAACCTGTTATCTCGATCTGAGACAATGGACTTGGGAAGACCAAAATGGAGCCATACATGACTAAAATATAGTTGAGCAGTTTCCTCAATAGATATATTTTTCTTACATGCAATCATGATAGCCATTTTTTAAAAATGATCAACTACCACAAATATAGTCCTTACCATGTTTTGAAGTGGGCAAACCTGAGAGAAAATCCATTGAGACAGATTCCCAAGGCCTGGTTGGTTCTGGCAATGGTGTGTAGAATCCTTGTTTCTTATTTGTTGGCTTGGTGATCACACATGGGGTGCAAGATTTGAGATATCTTTCCACATCCTTTCGCATATGGGGCCAGTAGAAGTGTTTTTGAAGAACTATCAATTTTTTCTCAATACTAAAGTGTCCAGCTATCCTACTGAAGTGTGCTTCCCATATCATCTTTTGTTGCTCTGCAACTGGAACATAGATGTGTCCCATATGACAGAGGACATTATCTTGCAAATATAAATCAGAAACATGTGTACCTTTTTGGAGTGCTTGATATGTATTATTAAAGGTAGGATCTACTTCATACAGGGCACCCCAAGGGGTAGTCTCATGTGCGCACAGGTCCAAAACTATTGTGAGTGCAGTAATTGGTGGGCAGCTCAGACAATCTACAGTTGTATTTGAGCTCCCCTTTTTGTGTTTGATTATCAAGTGGAATTTTTGAAGATATGTGGCCCACTTTTGATGCCTCTCATTTTGGAGCTTGTTTTGCATCTGGATGAATTCCAATGGTCTGTGGTCAGTGTGGATGACCGTTTCTTTCCCCAAAATGTAGTGTTTCCATTATTTGTAGGCTTACACAATGGCATAGAGCTCCTTATCATATGTTGGATATTTTCTGACTGTATCAATGAAGTTTCACTGTGATATGCAATAGGATGGCCATGTTGCATGATGATAGCTCCCATGGCATATTCAGATGCATCTGTCATCAACTCAAAAGGTTGATGCAAATCTGGCAAGGCAAGCATAGGGGTTGAGCAGAGTCTATTCTTCAAATTCTCAAATGCCCTTTGTTGTATTTCACCCCACTGAAATGTATCTTTAGCTCCTCCTTTAGTCACTTGGGTTAGTGACCAAGCAATATGTGAAAATCCAAGAACAAACCTGTGGTAGAAATTTGCAAGACCCAAAAAACTACGAAGCTCTGTGAGGGTCCTTGGTGTGGAACATTCTCAAATAACCTGAATCTTTTCTAGATCAACATGGACCCCTTCCTCATTCACAACGTACCCGAGGTACTAAATTTTTGTCATCCCAAATGTGCATTTGTCAAGATTTGCATACAACTTGTGCTCCCAAAGAGTTTGAAGCACCTTATGAACATGTTGCAAATGTTCTTCCCATGTGTTGCTATAGATGAGTATGTCATCTAAGTAGACAACCACAAACGATTTGGTGAAGGGTCGTAGGATGTCATCCATCATCCTCATGAAGGTTGCAGGTGCATTAGTTAAGCCAAAAGGCATAACCAACCATTCAAAGAGCCCCTCCTTAGATTTGAATGCAGTCTTCCAGACATCAGTGGGATCGATGGGAATTTGGTGATAACCAAATTTGAGATCAATTTTGGTGAAGAACTTTGCACCACAGAGCTGGTCCAGCAGGTCATCAATCCTGGGGAGAGGATAGCGATTCTTCACAGAGATTTTATTCAGGGATCGATAGTCAATGCAAAGCCTCCATGTTCCATCTTTATTTGGTGCCAAGACAATTGGGCTACCACAAGGTGAAGAGCTTGGCCTGATGTGACCTTTTTGGATCAATTCTTGAATCTATCTTTTTATCTCATCATTCTCCAAAATTGATCTGCGATACACAGGACTATTAGGCAAAGGTGATCCTGGGATCAAATCGATAGAAAGTGTTACCTGGCAATGTAGTGGAACTCCTGTGGGTGACTTGAATAATTCATCATATTCTCTTGTGATGCGTCCTATCTGCTTCTGTTGTTGTGTTGATTGTGTAGTCAGGACTGCAACATTGGCCTTCTTGTATTTTTGTGGCTTGACCACCATGAGGACAAATTGCTTTGTTTTCTCCACCAATCTCTTGCATTGCTTTGCACTGATCAGGGAGACAGATGTGGGAGGTGGTACCTATGGTACCCTATAGCACCGTACTCCAAGAGTGAGGGTGATCCTTTGGGTTCGTGATTCATAGATGCCATGTCTCTCATACATGAATGGCTGACCAAGGAGTACATCACAAACATCTAGATTGACCACATCACACAAGACTTCATCGTGGAATGGTTTTATAGCATATGAAAGAAGACACTGATGGGTGACACAAAGGTCTCTCCCTGGGCTTAACCATCTAATACTGTAGGGCTTTGGATGAGGCTTCATGGATAGATTTAGACTTTTCACAACTTTAGTAGAGATTAAATTCTTTTGACTCCCACTATCAAGAATGAAATGTAAAGGCTTACCTTTTACCCATAATTTGGAGTGGAACAATCTTTCCTTGTCATCTGGTCTTTCTTCACGATTCTGTGATGAAGCGATAATGGTGTCAGGCTCAGCATCTATAATTTCTTCTTCGTCCTCTTCGACTATGGGTTGTGTATGAGGCAGAGTAGTGGACGTCGAGTATTGTGAATCAAAAAGCAATGGCTTGATGGCTCGACATTCTTCTTTGGAGTGAGTTCCAATTTTGTGGTAATCACACCATTTTCCAGCCTTCCCTTTCTGGATTCTTATCCTAAAACTCCTTTTGATTCCAATTTGGGCCTCATGTTTGACCTTCCTTATCACTTTTCCATTTTGAGGGTTGACTCTTAGTATTCTTTTTGCCATGCTTCTGTTCAATCTTCACTGCAAATTTGTATGCCTTACCGAGGGTTTCCAAATTGAAGAGTTCTATTTCCCCCCATATGTACCATTGTAGTCCTAGTTGATAAATATCACAATAACATAGAAATAACACAGTAACAATGAATTCTCTGAGAAGAGATGTAGTATTACTCAAGATCGCAATACAAATATATGTTTATCTCTGGGAAGAGATGTCTATCTTCACATTTCGGGTTACCTCTTCTTTTATACACAATTTGAAAGCATGGGGAGGATGTGGAAGGTCACCAATATCTAGGGAGATGAAGTGGTTTGACTTCCAATATTTAAAACAATACAAAATTCGAGGAATTACTATTTTTAGAAACTTACTATTTTTAGACTGCACTACTAAAATTGAAATTTGAGGCACTTTTTTTGGGTTTTTTGGGGGTCAAACTTCATTGAGAAAATATCAATGCCATTTCATGACATTCTCCTCATTCTTAGCTTTCCAACAGTTCAAACGGCGAGTCAATTGGAGCTATGGTGTAAAAGTTATGGCTCCCAAAAGTTTCATCATCAATTGGGGTGGAACTATCACCCGAATTGTCGCCTAAATTGATGCCTGGATCATTACAATATATAGAGACCTGAGGGAGGCTTGGCACTTTCTCCCAATGAAGTGACCCATTCGGTGCACTCAATGCCTTGGATGCATTCTTGGTTTTGTCAGGAAGGGCCCTGTTGGAGTAGGGCGGCTGCCTTAAATGTGGCATGTTGATTCCTCTCTTAGTGCTTCTTCCTTAGCCCGAATCACTCATTCATTCACCTGCTTAGCCGCGTAACTATCTACTCTGTCTTCCCCTCTAAGGGGACAAGCAAACGGTGCCTTCAATGTTACCAGCTCCCAAATATCTACCCGATGAACTACTTCACCTACTGGCAGTAACTCTTGCTAAGTTTCCCTCTCCATTTCTTCCTTCTCTTGATCCTAGCCTTAGAGTCTTTTGAACACATTTGGGTCCACGCCTTGAGTCTGCTAGAATCAACAGACACTTCATTGTGACAAATTTGACATTTGTGGGCCCGTCATGCTTTCTAGTAACTCATTTGTGTCTTTCACACTTGTCATGGTCACTTTTTGCTTGTGACATGGGTGAGGACACGTGGAGGGATCCACAGCTTCGAGATTGGCTTATCAAAATAAGCTTTGAAACTGATTAGCGACTGAGGGGGGCATGGACGCAGACACGTGGCAGCTTCCATTACATTGGGTCGAGACACGCGACAAGTTCCACTCTATGAAGCTTTATTCAAAACTATGTCTCGACTCATGACACTTGGTAGCTTCTACAGCACTCTAAGGCTCAAACCTTTCTCGAAGGGAACTTGCCCTTTGGGGTCTTCTTAGTGGCCTTCAGCTTTGATTCTTCAGCGGGCTATCATCCCCTTCATTTCCTTCGACACATGGCACCTTTCGCTCTTTGAACAAGTGTCACGCAACATCTTCTATAGGAATGGGTGAGGACACGTGGCATCTTTTGCTGTTGACACTTGGCAGCATCCACCACCTCGGTCCTTTGCGACATCGTACAAATGTTTGGGGCTCAGTCGGGCTCTCGCAGACGATGACACTTGCCGGCCTCCACTGATCTCTGCAAGGGACACATGGCATGATCCAAACACACTTGTTAGTCACGTGAATGCAGACACATGGCACATTTCACTTTGACCCACCAGGGATATGTGGCAGCTTCCATTATTTTTAGGAATCATGCAGACGACGACAAGTGGCATCTTCCACCGAATTCTAGCAAGACTGCGGAGATCAAAAGGATTTATTCAGACCATCTCATATGGTGACACGTGGCATGTTTCGCTCACTTCTGAGACTTACCTAGGGCCTGTCATGGTCTTTAACAAAAATAAAAAGTAGAAGAAAGAAGCCGTGAATAATGACACTTGTTAGCTTCCATCGAGCTTTGGAGGGGACACACGGCACGTTTCGCTACTCTTAGATGAATACATTGGGGCCTTCGACAGTTGCCACTTGTCACCATCTATGGGACTCTAAGAAACTTGTCGAAAGAAACCTTGTAGCTTATGAAAACGCTGGAGACACAGACACCGACACTTGTCACACTCTGTAGAGTTTTAATGAGACACATGGCGGCTTTCACGGGCTTTTTCTTGAACCTGTTGATTGAACCCGTAGATTGAACCAACTGTTCACTGCTTCTTCCTTTTACTGAAGCCGCCTTTGAATTGCTTGAACTTTTGAACCTTCAAACTCTAGATGAAGCGCTTGACCCGTTTGAAGCTTGCTACCGATATTGAACCTTGAACCCGTTGACCTTTGAACCAAAGTGGTTCAAGGTTCAATGGTTCATTTGATTAGAAGATTGTTGATGACCCTTTTTCAGTTGAACCAAAGCGTCAAACCTGTCTCGAAAGTGTCCAAGTACGAGAAACTAGTCCCTTTTGATTGAACTCGCCTGCAGAAGCCTTTGAACCTATTGAACCTGTTAGGCCCTTTACCAAAAAGTTTGAGAAAATGACGAAATTGAATGTTTCAGAACAAATTTTGGAAAGGGGAGGGACAATTTTGGCCATTCAGGACCAAAATGGTCCTATGTTGTCTGAAAAATGAGGAATCACTTTTCAGGGACAACAGATAACAAGGTGAAGTTTTTAGTCTATGGGTTTGTATATTATTTTCGATTAGCAGAGAATGAAGAATTATTATACTGAAATCCATGTTGATTTCAAACCTCAGTTTACTTCCATGCTTTTGATAACAAAGTGAAGTTTGTAGTCTTTGGGCTTGTATATTGCATTGGATTTTTGTGTTGGAGTTGATAAAAGGTGTGAGGCATGTGGATTTCGCATCTATCTCAAACTAATTTCATATTCTAGAATGTTTACACTTTATGTTGACCAAGGTTATTTGAAGAAGTTGTGGACATAAGGCGCAAATTGGATGGGTGGGGACGACTTTAACATGAATGTTTTTTGAGCCAATTGGAAGCTTTGCCATTTTATGATCTCACCCGGTCAAGGATGGATGATCTTGTTTACGAGTTATGGTGAATGGAATTGCCTCCATGATGTTCAGGAGTAGAAACATCAATATTACTCTTGGACACATTAAATTAGAAATTGCAATCATATTACATGCCTTGGGAGATTTACAAGTTGTGGTGAATGGATTTACTTCCATGATGTTCAACAACAGTGACATCAATATTACTCTTGGATATATTGAAGTAGAACTTGCAATCATATGACATGCTTTTGAATATTGTTTAGAGTAACAATAATTTTTTGAGGCTTGGAATTTGAATGGGTTAATAACAAGATTTTTTTCCTTAGTTTACTCTGATTTGAGGTTTTAGGGTTTAGTAGTTGATCTACATTTTAAGTGGGACTGATTTATTGTGTTCTTCAATTATCTCGCTTAGATAGTGATTTGATGGCTTTATGATTGTTTGGTTTTTTAAGTATTAATATAATGTACATGCCACAACTTTATGTATTATAAAATAAGAACCATTTTTCTCTTATTATTGATTATAAAAAAAAGATGTAAAAATTGTAAGATTATTTTTAATTAAATAAGAATTTTGATTTAATCATTTTTATGATGAATGCATAGCATAGAAAGACTTTTATTATTACCCAGAAAGTTTCACGTTATATTTTTCAATTAGAATGTTTGTGCAATTAGTTTCTCGAGTATCTTGTGAACGTGGGACCAAACATTTTTATCTTTTATTTTGTTCAGTAATTAAAATATTCATCATTATTTTTTAATTAGATTGTGAATCTCTATAGAATTTTAACCGGTACACATTTAAATACTTTCATCAGAGTGTGAGAATGTTTAAATTTTCAAAATAAACGGTAAATCAAACCTCAAAGAAAGAGGTTTCGAAAGAAAAAAAAAAGAGAGAGGATAGATTTCATCAGTATTTATTTCGTGGTATCATCGACGATTCGATAATGATGTTAGAATGGAATATGAGAGTAGACGTGACGGTAGGAATGAGGAAATAGATGAACAAGATTTCGGTTATTAACTGATATGATTAGAACATTATTAGCATTATAAAGTTTATTACAAATTATAAAGCAAGATATACAAATACAGGGCAGTGAACATTGAAGAGGAGGAGTAATAATAGTGGAGTGGAGTGGAGTGGAGTGGAGCGGAGTGGAGCGGAGGACTAAGCGGTGGGGGTGGGGCAGAAAGTAATGGTATAATCGGCATTGGAACAAGTGACAAGGCTGGTGCGATCATCGTAAGCGTAGGTGTAAGCCGTGGGACATGCGGTCTTAAAAACCTGGGAATAGTTAGTGGGAGAGCATGTCTGTGGATTGGCATGTTCACCTGTACAACAATATTCGGGCTTACCGAATGCAAGACATGCGCTCTTACACGCAACGATCTTTCCATTACTACTCACAACGCTCAGCTCCGCGGGGCATCTGCTCCTCATATCGCTAACACACCCCGCCGTTCTGCAGTCGCCGCTGCCTCCCACGGCGGCCATGCTCACCGGCAGGTTGAAACCGTCCACCACACTCACGTCGTAGAAATCCTTGTCGCCCAACGTCACCTCCGCCAGAGATGCCGGCGGAACACCGCTCGCGTGGTCGCACTTGAGAAGGTTGGCGCAGTCGCCAGTGGCGCAGGAGCCCTTCCCAGACGCGTCGAATTTACAGTCCGTTCGGCCCCACAAGCGACCCGACCACCCCGCAGAAGCGCGGAGGGGCACCGACTGTCCAGGTGGCAGGGTGAAACCTCCGTCTCCCAGCGCCGCGCCTCCGTTTCCAGACAAAGTTGCCGGCCAAACCATGTACGAGCATTTGTTCACCACCGTCAACACCGTTGCGCCCGCGCCCGCCATTTCAAATCCTGCACATTACCATTTCAAATTACATTCCATCCACTTAATTAATGAAAAAAAAAATTATGCCGGCACAATTAATCGGTCTAACCAAACAAGACTATCATTGCCATTGCCATTGCTGCTGCTGCTGCTGCACGAAGAGGAGCCATCGAGGAAGAACAGGTCGATCTGCACGAAGAGAAGCATTTATAGATCTGCACAGGCGGTATGCGTGTCCTCTAAAGGAGGCAGAAGGACCGCTGCCCGCCCCTTATGTCGCGCTATTTTACTCAACTCGTTATCCTTCACGACCTGTTTTATTGATTTAATCTCTTCTTCACATGTGCGGGACGTGACAAAGCTCACAGATTCCCCATTATACCCAACAAATGAATTAATTTAATTTAATTTTGATATTAATCTCCACAAGAGACTGATGGGAGTGAAAAACATATTACATGAACTTAGTAATTTTTTAATTTTAAATTGTTTTAAAAGAATATAAATAGAGAAATAAAATTAATGAGAAATAATGATTTTTTTAAAAAAAAAATAATAATGAGAAATAATGATTTTATTATTTGAAGATTTTACATCAACCAATAAAATATGTATTGTTTTATAAATCTAAATCATTTTTTTTTTATATGTCGTTTTTTAAGGTTTTTTATATATGTTACTTGGAAGTAAGAGTTCTAATAGTCTTAGAATTATCTCTGTGAAGATATAAATTTAAAAGTTCCTTATTGAAGTTGAAGTGTTTCACGAATAAATAAAGATAAACATTTATTGTCCTCATACCAAATGAAACTCCTCAAAGATTATGAGAATCTCTAATAATACAATGTTATCTTTCATGAATTTCATATTAAATAGGGTACTTGAATATAATATGGTCTTAATTTTTAGGTTCTAGAAAACATAATTGACATATACACTCATCATGTGGGAGGCTTTGCCATGATTTTTGTCTTTGCAAGATTTACTTCAAGGCCAACAAAAATAACGACCTGTTAAAGTAGTGCCCACTTTCGATTTGAAGAAAATAGGGGGTCAGTTATATCAAATTGGTATGGTCGACCAAAAAAGTAAAATATGTCTTTGACTAGGTCCTTTCGATGCCATAGATTTGGCCTTGTGATAAGTGATGGTCCCAATCCTTATCGATGAAATATTTTTATGTGTTTTCCATTTGTTGGGGATTCTATCCTGTGATAATTATCCCATTGCTATTTTCTATGTGTGGGTCATCCTGTCAATGCCATCTCTCTACCTATCAATCCCACATTGGGGAATTCAACCCTATGACAATACTCCTACAACTATCAT
This sequence comes from Torreya grandis, assembly GCA_037957365.1. Taxonomy (NCBI): domain Eukaryota; kingdom Viridiplantae; phylum Streptophyta; class Pinopsida; order Cupressales; family Taxaceae; genus Torreya; species Torreya grandis. The sequence continues at coordinate 2,250,649 of JARHVA010000842.1, forward strand.
ATTTTTGCTCATTGTCCAGTGTCATCTTCCCTAATGGTCCATGTTCTTGCCACTATCATCTTACCCTTTGCTAAAAATAAGTAACTTAGGTCATGATCATTTACGACAGCTTAAATTGTTTTTGTATGTAGAGATTTGACCTTCGGATGTGTGTGAAAAACTAACAATTGACTTATATAAAGTTAAAACCCTAATAAGGCTTGTAATAATTGAAATGTTGTAAATAAAAAATATGGGAGTGTAATATACACTATATTGATCCCAATCACCTCTGTGATGACTAAACATTGCCTACATATTCAATACTCTGAAGAGGGAAATTAAACCCATGTAGTTCTCTCACTTATAGTGTTTTGTATTATTATGCTCCTTTGATTATACGAATGCATCTAGATATCACTTTAATGCTTGATCATGATTTGTTTTTTCTTTGATAAACCATGATTTTGACTAGGCTAAGGACTATTTAAAATTATTAGAATTAGAATTAGGAAGCAAGGGAAACTTTAGTCAATATGCAATAGTGTAAGTATGTCTTTGTATTGAAATTTACATGTGTATAATAAGTAACATAAGTGTGCCTTTATAACAATACAAAATAGGAAAACCTCACACTATATATCCTAAAAATATGGATCAAACTATAAGGAAGGGTTCAAATTTTAAAAGTGATTGTTAGAAGGGTTAAGGTTAGCATCAACACATAGGGGTCAAGATTGACTGCCATTATTGACCCAATGATAAATCCTATCCTACAAGCAAATATGTGAATTTAAGGATATGGAATATTTGTATGGATGCTTAGAGGAGTTTTTAGTTGTTAGAATATTTGTGTAGATGTCGGGTAACAATTTAAAAAATAAATAGGTTTATAAAGGTGCCTAGAATAGAATGAGGTGGTAAAATAGTTTCAAATAAAGTGTTCAAGTCAATTAAAGTAAAATTTGACCACAATTATCATAATCAAGTATTCGTGACCAAATTTGAGTGACAAAATTTTCTCCCTTCCCCTCTCCTTTAGTCTAGAAATGAAATTACTAGAGTAAAGGATAAATAGTACTTTAGTGTATACAACACACTTTACCTTTGGGAGAAGCTCCAAATCATGAAATGTGTTCTATGGAAAAACCTGCAATGATGTAAAAGTAGTTATTGCTCATATGTAAAATTAGAATTTTGAAATGTAACTTCAATTATAAAATATTGAGAAGAACAAGGAATAATTATGTATATGTGTGTGAAACCAATGTTGCTCTTATGACTTTGATTAGATATGATGCTTTATTAAGGCATTAGAGAGATTGGTTCTTTAGTTGAACCAATAAGGAATTTGAAGGTGATTAAGCTCCAAATTGAATTAAAATTTTATAAAAAATAAAACCCATTTAGGGACATATAAACCTCAACCTTATTGGTCTTTGTAACCCCAAGACATGAAATGAGTTGAAATATGTAATGGATTAGCACACATAATGCTAGAGGGAACTAAACCTTTAAGTTATGCATTATATACTTTAACTGAATTAACCACTACATATGGCTTGTATATTCAATTATTATTTTATCACTGAATACGTGATCAAAAGAGAGTGGAGAACATCCATACTCCTAGCATGTCTATAAATATCAAGTAGTATTAGAAAGCATGACATGAATCTGTAACATGCCCCCTAAATTTTAAAAAATGACATAATATGCATGAACTTGTATCAGGCCCCCATTGATAATTGTAAAATCTATAATTGTATGTAAATATAAATTTTGAATTATGTTTAAGATTTTTACATGAATCTATATCATGCACCCAAAACTATATGAATCTATTTTCTTGTAATGTGAGTGTATATGCATGGCATATGCCCCCATAATCTATACTAATGATTGAATTTTGAACCATTCTAAAACTTTTTAAACAATATTTTTTATCAAATTTATTTTTTACTCTGAAAATAGATTATCTCGGGTATGAAAAGCCCATTGAAATGCCCCCTTTTGAGTTGATGGAATTTTATCTTGAAAGTCTCTCATCTTAAAATAAAAATTTAACTGCATCATACGTAATAATATGTAATTTTTGAACAATATAGCATATGTGAAAGGTATGTCAACATAGTTTGATTTGTATCATTTTATCATGTATGTAACATATGAGGCAAGGCCTATAGTAATGTATCAATGAAGCTTGAATAGTAATAACATGTAGATTTAGTATCCTATATATTAGTTAGTGGATGATATGAATCATGACACCCGTCAAACTTAATAGTCTCAACAAGCACATAAACACAAATATCACAATGTCATACAATAAGACCAACGGCCACATATAAGGGACATGTTCAAATGTTTCATAATTTAAGTTTTTACATACAAGGCTAAGGGCCACACACAAATAACATGAATTAACATGAGTCATGATGAGTTTTGACTTTAAAAGGTGTGTGAGGTCTAGTTGAGTCTCTAAGAGAGTGACTGAAGTCATGAAAGTGTTTGTAATGATGAATTTTGGCTTGTAGATCTTTTCCCACCAAAAAGGGAATTTTAAAATTTAAAATTATGTTTTGATTTTAGAGTGGTTTTATGGGTCTTTAGATAAATGTAATTATGTTTTAATGTTTGGTATAGACCTTAAAAGATCCTAGGATATGGTAAAGGTGATTTCCTACATGCAAATCTTAATATTCCATGTAAATCAAGAACAAGAAAGGAATGTAATGGTTGTAACCACCACTCCTTTGTGGAGTTGGGATAGAAAGAGAGTTACCATGCAAAATTTGGAAAAAGGGAGAGAATATAGGCATGAGAAGAGTGTAGAGAGTCATTTTGGGTATAAAGGTTCAAATAAGTATGCATTGATGCATGTATAATGAGAGTAGAATAATGGTAGAGTAAGAGGGATGGAGGCCTTCTAGGTCTATAGCATTGTCAATATGATAGTGTTGAATAATAAAATAAGTTTGTTTAGTCTTAAATATCTATTCTATGAATGAAAAGGTTTTATTTTATTGGTTTTAGCACTATTTTTCATTTTTTCTTAATGATTCAAAAGAAGCATATTGAATACCAAGTTAGAAAAAAGGGTCTGTTGATGGTCTACCAAAATGTATAGGGTTCAGAGTACATGAAAACATGTTTTGTTGTAGTCAAAATGGAAATGATGGGTTATTTTGTTATATTCATCTCATTATTTTCTAATTGAAGATGATACAATCCCATTTGAAGAGTAATAATACTTGTTTTAAAGATCTTATGACTGAAACTGACAATTGTCTCTATTTTTGTATATCACTAGTCATGTACAGTCCATTATAGCATGTATACATCATTGCAGATGTTGAGTTAATTATGCATCATCATTGAATCATATAACCTGTGTATATTAATATCATAGAAGATGGACGTCCCCAATGTCTTGACAATGTGAGTAGAGAGAAGGCCCAACACCTATAAATGTATCATGTATCTATGTATGCCTGTATATGTATGTGTAGGAGTAAATGATATGATATCCTTTAATATGGAACTAACACATAGATGCCAAGGAGCCAATAGAACATGTATGTACTAAAAATGTTATTGAATTTTTTGAATGTTTTGATTTTTTTGGTATTTTTGGAATTTTGAATGATTTAAGAATTCTAATCAAGGGAGTCTTCATCATGAAAAGGTGTGGGAACATTTGTCAAAAATTTTAAGTGTTATTTATAATGATGGATTACCTCTTCTTCAATATACTTATTTGATGGATTCCCTAAGGATGATGGTGTTTACAAATAATTGTATCCATCATGTGATGGACGAATCTTTGTGTCCATATCAAAGAAGGTAACATACATATTTGTAGTATCAAACATGGATTTCCATTCAACTAGCCAATCTTGTCCAAGCTTTAATTTCAAATAGGGGTCATGGTCTAGTATCCATATGGTTATGGTCAGCACACGTGTACCATAAGTAATAGGTAACCAAATATATCCACAATATTTTGGCATCAATGGAGAGTTTATGAGTTCATCCATAGTATGTCCCAATTGTTCGATGAATGTAGTTCCACAAATTTTATCCCACTTGTTCATATCAAATTAAAGATGGAAGCAATATACCCCATCAATATTAGTAGTAATAGTCAACTCTTCATGCTTTGGTCACTTTGAAAGATGGTTCTCATTCAAAAGATAAGAAGGATTTTGACTTTTGGTAGGTTATTAAGCTTTTGGAGAAAAATCCACATTTTTCAAATGATATATTTGAATTTGACCTTTGTAAGGTTGGCCCAATGTTTTTAACCAAGAGGGGTGAATTGAGTAACAAGCATTTACATGTTCATCTGTTATGGTTGTGTTTCATTTATCTAGATTCAGTGTTGTTTCTTATACGAGTGGATTGGTCCTATATGTACCAAGACTTATGGGTTTAAAAAAGTTATGCAAAAGGTGATCAAGTGGATAAAATTTTAGTGCATGCATTTTCTCATATGTCATATCATTAGAGGTATCATCATCAATATCATAGTAATTAGAAGCATGTCCATCATTATGCTTAGTATTAATCTATAAAGGAAGCTCAAATGAAGTATGTTCTTGTGGTTTTAATGGCTCCTTTGGTAATGGTTCTTAATCTTTATGTGCCTCTATGTGCACCTTAATATGTGGTACCTTATTTGCATCTAAAGATGGAGGAACCATTGTACTTGACTCACCTATTTCATAAGCATGTATGTGTTCAATATAAATTCATTATTTAGGTGGTACCACTATAGGAATGCCTTCACTTTTGGATTGTATCATTTTGAAAATTTTGAAAGGTTTATCATTGGAGGGCATTGTTAATAAATTCCCATCATGTAGAATTTTACACATCTGTGAAGTGTCAATGGGACAACTTCCATTGAATGTATCCAATGTCTACCCAAAAGTACATTATAATGTAATGATTGAGACATTACCTACAAAGTAGCTAAAATAGTTTTTGGTCCTAATGTCACATCCAGTGTAATTTGACCAACTAGAGGACTATGTGAATTATCAAACCCTTACATATATTCATGCATAATTGGTGCTAATGCCCATTGTGGTAAAAAAATATATACTATAAATGTTTAGGCCTGATCTATTATCAATGAGCACCCTTTTGATGCCCTTATTTTGTATTGTCACATGTATGAACAAAGGTAACTCTTGATCAATAATATCTTTGGATGGTAAGTTAATTAGATAAAAGTTAATAAGTTTGGCATTGTTATTGAGATATTTCATGGTATATGCAAAATAAGTAGGCTCAATATTATTTAGAACTTGAGTTTCATGCAATGTCTCATATAAGATGTCCTTGTAAACATTAGATTGTTTTAGGATCTCAAGTATTGAAATTTTAGCATATGTATTGCTTAATTGGTCAACAAGGTCATATCGCTTAGATTTTATCACAAGTTTAGACTTAGAAGGCACCCACTATATATTAGCAAGTGGATGTATATGTTAAGCAACCTTAGCTCTTCGAGTAGTAATAGCATGTACCAAAAAATGCAATATAAGCCATGGGAGAATAATGGGTGTAGGATGGTAACTGTCACTCTAATAAGGCTTGGGTAGAATAAATGGTTGAGATCATGAATGTTGGCATCTAGATACTGGCTCTATAATATTACAAGAGGAATTTTGAAGAGATATGAAATGTTGTCTCTATTTAAACACTCTCTTATTATGCACATGAACTTGATTAATAGTTTTTACAAGAGCAGTAATGTAACAAACCATAGCAATTATAAGGTATTGGACCATGAAATAAATTATAGATATGTCCATGGCAAACATGATTGCAAGATTTATCAAACAAGGATCAATAACAAGAAAAGAAATTAAAAAACCCTAGGTAGCCTAGGGTTTGATGTTCAAAGGTCAAGTTCACCAAATAGTTAACCCTAATTTAGATGTGGATCCTACTTGGGTATATAAGGTTAAGGATATAGAAATTATGGGGCACAAGGGTGAATATCAGATCTACAGTAGGCCAATTAATGTGTTAAACATAGATGTATCATATGTTGAATTTACTAAACTAGGATAATCTATAAATGGAAAGTATATATATATATATATATATATATAAATACATGTATATATATATAAATAAATACATGTATATATATATACATGTGTGTGTGTATATATATATATATATATATATATATATATATATATATAAGAGAGCATTTAGCTAGTTCTGATGCTAATATAAATCTAGATCTATTACAAGCTAAAATCAAATGGAAAGATAGTTCTAGCATAGACGTCAGATTCTGGATTTGGTGTCTCTGGTTCTCTAGACAGTTACATCAGCCTAGGATGGTTACATCGATGCTACTATCTGGTATCAATGCTAGTGTCTTATATAGAATATCTACTCAAATAGGATGTGACCACTTAAATGCTTCTAGGTTTGGCTTTACATTCACTTTGGAGCATTCAAATTTAGGTCATGGACTATCAATCTTAGTGAAATGGAAAAAACCCTAGCTTTCCATCTTTAATGTGACCCTAGACAAAAATGGGTTCATGAGAACATAGTGTTGATCTAACCCGTAATGACCCTTATATCAAAGGGTGTTGCCTACATATCCAATACTCCAGAAGAGGGCCTCAAACTTATGTAGTTCCCCCTATGTTTTGGCTTACATGTGAATCATGTAATGTGTGTAAATCAAGTACAATAGTGGCCTCACTTTTAACTTGGAAAATAAGACCTTATGACTACTATTTTAGTACTTTAGACTTGTAGGTGGTCTATTTCTTTGACTAATATTATAATAAGATAGAATAGGAAAGCTTTTGGTAACTTGAGTGCTTCTTGAATTCTCTTTTGATTTGATTTTTAGTTGAAAAATGAATGAGGTTTGATATTATATTTATACCAATCCTATCGAGAAATAACTCACATAAAATTACTTAGGCTGACCATTAGATTACATTTAATTTTTAAATTGGATGAATTTAAGGCACTAGACACTTATGTCAGTCAGGATAATGATTTTAATGCTATTATCTATCCCAAACCTTAGTGTCTACAGAGAAGGAAAGCAGGCACATGCTCAAAACTCATAAGGGTGTAAGATAAGTACATTTTAAGCATTATGGGCAAGATAAGATATCCATATCATCAATATAAGGCTAGTCAAACTAAGAAGGCCAAGGGGAATAAGATAGAGCATATGTGAGGCTTACAGAAGCAAGGCATATGTATAACCAAGAGGAACATTCAAGGTTTGAGTTTGCCAAGTGTACAAGACTAAGGTGCTGCATAATCACAAAATATAGTCTATAGTCTCACATAGAAATGTTATGATTTAAAAAAAATATATGCATATGTATGCCTCACTCCATACCCAAATCCCATCATATTTCCTTGGTGGATAAAAATTCCAGATAAAGACAATAGCGATCATCGATCTTGTCCCTATTTGAGGATTGTATATGTTGCCTACCAATAGTCATATGATCAAATTAAACCCTCTTTAATGTCATCCACCCTATTTTTAGGCTTCCTAATATGTTTTAATTTTGATGATATTTCTATAAATGCATATTCAAATAACTTAGTACACAACTAGAAATTTTAATTCACAAGGCTTATTGACACAAGTGCACATCAAGCAAAAGTTCCCTATTCTTTCTAAATCATGTTCTAAGCATTTCTAGTAGTCCTCAGACAAGTTCCAAACCATTTTTATGCATCCCTAATTTCCCATGATCAAGTATTTGAGTTGATTATAGATGCATTCATATAGTCAAAAGAGCATAATTGCACAAAGCACTTTGGTGGGAGAAATACAAGGAGGTTTGATCCCTCTTCAAAGTATTGGTATATAGGCAATGCTAAACATATTGGGTTGTTGAGGTCTAACACAAATCCAACCACTAACCCCTTTTTACTCTTTTATATCCATTTATCTCATTATGACACAAAGTTTGGGTTTTCATATTCAAGAAGGCACATGCATGTCTCCTTCATAGTTCCGAAGGTGAGATTAATAAATAAAGACCTAATTTTTACTATCACACCTGAATATTTTAAAAGTTACAATTTATATAGAAATGATAGATAGGGATAATAATGGCAATCAATTTTATCACCTTCTAGGCATTCCTATCCTTGAAGGGACTTAGTTATAACTTCTAGAAGACTTATGTGTTTTATAAATTTGATTTGTTCCTAAATCGTGTTTTCCTTTTCAATTTTTTGATGACTAAAAAATATAAGTTCATCTCCCTTTCACATAATTTGGCATTTTTCATTTCTATTTTACTTTGTATATTACAATCATTTACCTTTAGTTTGTTGTTAAAAAGTGAACTTATAACACCCTGCATTATTCTATTATGTTTATGTAAATTAGGGTTAATTAAAATATTAATTTAAACTCATCATAAACATTTGGTAAACCTATTTATTGTTTGAAACCTATATATTCCTTGGTCTCCCCTAGTTTTACAATCTTCTAAGGCTTCAAAAATTTACCTTTTATTTTTAGGTATGTCCTTTCCTTTCCTTGATTGCACCTTGTCCTTTTTTATTCTTAATATATCTTTTTGGATGCTAAATCAATTAGTTTTCACCCCCTTGATGCAACTATTATGGCCATATAAAGTGATAAAACCAACGAGTCTAAAGCTGCTAAAGAAAGCAATTTTGATAATACAGATGCCAAACAATTTAGTCAATACCTTGATACCCATAAAAATGGCATTAAGTCCTTACTATTTTTAGATAAACACTAACAAAAAATACATGAAAATATAATTGTATCTCAAGAGCCAAATGATTATATTAACAACCTTTTTTCAACCCTACTACAAATGTGGTTATTACTAGCGTTGATATTGTTGTTCCATCCACATCTTTAGGTTTGGGGGTAACACATGGTTTGCAATAGATTTATATGCCTATGCCTAACCAAGTAATCCATTAAAATCCTTTGATAGATACACATACTACACCACATATATTATCTACTTCACAATCCCTCGAGGAAGTAGTTATATTTTTGCAAACTAAGGTCCTATAATTAGGAGTGAGGTATCGTGAAAGATGGCCTATCATTAGATTCTCATGATTTATTTCATAATACTTTAGCACAAGATATTTCATCCTATCCTTTACCCACTGGATTTGTATCTACTAAGATTCCTTTACATGAGGGTAAAGGAGATCCTGAATAAAATCTAAGATCTTTTCACACAATATGTTTGGATTATGCAATTAATGATAAATTTCTAACTAAACTCTTTCTAAAGAGCTTAAAAGACTATACTTTGCATTGGTTTTATGATTTATCTTTTCAATATGTGAAATCATTAAATCCTTTAGTAAACTTACTTATTAAACAATTTTATAATAACATTGATGAGAAACTTTTGTATGCACAAATTGTTAAGCTTAAACAAGGAACTAACAAACCTATCAATGAGTATGTGCTTCGTTACAAGACTATGGTGGATAAAATGACTAATGCATTGGTATATAATAAATTACAAGACATATTCAAACAAAATTTTATTTCACTATTACATCAGTCAATAATATTTAATAAATTTAAATCATTTGAAGAGATTTGGCATACTATAAGACATAGAGAATTCAAACTTCTTACTTTGAAAAAGCTTAAGTACACATATACACCTATTACAACTACTACAACCAAATTTCAAAGTAAACCATATTACAAAGCTAAGACACAAGATAATACAGTAGAAGCAAAGATACAAGTAAATGTTATTTCTTAACATACTAATAAATTTGTTTTATCATATCAACCACGAAGGCAATTTTATAGATTACCACAACCACCTTATAAATTGCTATAAATGTTAATTGAATTTCACTTAATCACTTTTCATCCTACATATGAAGTTGAAATGAATAAAATAAAAAATAAATTCGTTGATAACAATGCCTATTCTAATTATCATTCATGCAATGGTCATTCTACAAACAAGTGTTATAAACTTAGGCATCTTATTCAGTATCTTATTGACAATAATATCATAGAGGTAGAAACTCCTACAAAGGAAGCAAAGCCTAAAAAAATGACAATTTTAAGCTAAATATTTTCAATGATACATTTCTTAAGCATGATACCAACAAGGATAATTTAAATTTACATCATACTTACAATGATTATCCACCTTCCACATCATATGATCATCCTTTGGATGAAATTATTGGTACAATTAATTGAAATGTTACACCACATCTTATGGTTATTTTTTATGATAGTGAAATACTTGATGATGAAATTTATTTCCATGATTTTTGTATAAGATCATGTTGATCAAATATCTATTTAGTGTGTTCATTTAATGGATCAAGTGAAGATAAATGCACAATTATCATGCTTCATTCATTAGGTTACACACAAAGTGACATACAGACAACTATAAAAAGCGTTAAAACTTTCAATGGTAAGTAACAGACTACTTTGGGACATTGTGTTACCTATTCAAGTGGGAATTGGTATACTATCCACTTGTTTTATTGTTTTATCACCAAATGGAATTTTTGATATGATTTTGGAACATCCATGGTTGCAATTTTTTTGTGTTGTACCTTATACAGTTCATATATGTTTGAAATATAATTTTTACAATTAATTTGTTAAAATTTCAGGGATCAAGTATGAGTATCCCATACATTCCATGCTACCTCCACCTTCCAATCCACCAACATAAATTAATGATACATACATACAAAATTAAAGCATGTCTTTGGCATCTACGTAAAATGTTTTTAATCAAGATGTACAAAAGGTTTGACGTAAAATAAATCAAAATAAAGTTTATAGGAAAAATGCATCTCATTTACAACAAACATACACTCGTACAACACCTCTTAGATCCATTTTTAGTTATTTAGATAGCGTTATTACTTAATATGATACATGTTTTGATTTTGATATTGGCACCTTTGATAATTTTTTCTCAAATAAGGTATGAAATTTATGGATTGTCACCGATTGCTTAGATAACTATCTTGATGGAATCATTGGATGGATTGTGCATGCTAAAAAATATAAAAAATGTTTAAAAAAATAAAAATATTTGATTGTACATAAATTTATGAGTAGTTTTATCTTCTTCCCTTTGTTTACATTTATGATCACTTGATTTGTTATTTTATGCCCTTGGCTTTCATTGAATTGTTGGACCCTTAGACTTTCTATATTACCTTCTAGATTTGGTCAATCTTAGAAAAATGTTCAATTGATGAAACATCATCATTTATCTATCTATTTGTATAATTTTCACCAAATTTTATTAGTTTGCTTATAGGCTAGAATCATCCAATATTAGATAGAAATATCAACCATTACTATCCCAATGGTTTATCTTGTCCTTTATAATTTTTTGCCTAGAATCTGCATTTATAGAACTAGAGCCTTAATTCTTTTAATTTTCAGGATAACTTAGTTTCAATATGAAATTTCTTATTTTTCATGAAAAATCTCTCTTTCAATCTCTATTGTTTATACATGCAACATATTTTGACAAGTGTATATTTGATGAGATGAGAATTATAATATGTTGTTTACATATAATTTGTAGTCCCCTATAGATTTCTAACAGTTCTAATTCAATTCCATAGGGATTAAGTTCCATATATTATGCCAGTTCAAATCTTTGCTAGTGCATCTCTTTCATTGACACTTATTGTGAAATATCCAAATTTGTATCCTTTAATCTATTTTCAAAACCTTGGTTTCATTTTAGTGTCTGTCATTACTAATTTATATATTACAAAAATACAAGAAAATTGATATATTCGCAAAAATGTAAAAACATTTAAAATTTATCAAAAATTCAAAATAGGACCCAAGCATGATTAAAATTCTAGTTTACATCTTTACTCTATGTCATTTATCTCATGACTAGTAGATATCATATTATTTCTATATCACACATGCATTTCACAGGTATATACAAAGAGTTATACATGTTATATAAAAAATTTCATAGATTAATATGTTGGACTTTCCTCTACCTATCGGTCTTGCTAAGCTAGGGGCATATTTTTTACAGGTGACAATATGTAGGTGTTATCATTCTATAAACCATATACTATTGAGCTTTCATATTAATTCCAAATGTATTGATCTAACATTTTTATCTTACATAGTGTACATGAACATGTTATTTTATAAGATATGATCACATAGAATATGCATAATGTAGGCTACCTTTGTTAATTTTATGTTCCATTAATGTTGTTTAATTATACATAGTAGAACATAATTTTGATCTTCTATTGTGTTGGTTGTTATCCGATGTATGCAATATTTGATTGATGCATATCTATGAGATATTATTCATTTCTTGTTACATTTGAACAAGTACCTTATTTTTGACATTCTTCATGTATATGTGTGTTGTTTGGGACATTCAAGCATGCCCTTGCTATGGGCCCTTGGCCTCTCTATTTGTGTTTTTGTTATGTGTGCTTGTTATGCTCGATGATTTTGATAAGTGTCATGATCCATATCATCCAATTTAAATATAATAGCATACTAACATACTAGTTATATGACCTTCATCGATACATTCTATAGGGCTTTTCTATAAGTTCTATGCAAAATTTAAATATTACTATGCTAACATGTTTTTCCATATGCTACAATTTTCAATGATATATTTTTACTATGCATGTTTCAAGTTAAATTTTATTTTTAGATGAATTAATTTTTTAGGATAAATTCCCTCACTTCAAAAGGGGGAGGGGGGCATTTTAGTGGGCTTCTCATACATGAGATGAGTCATTTTCAATAAGAAAATTCAGTTATTTGGCACAATCATTGTTTCAAAGTTGTAGAACATTGTAAAATTTAATTATTGACACATAAGAGCATATGTCATTGCATATGCACTCATATTTCAATTTTAAAAAGTAAATTCACACAATTTCAAAGTTTGAAAAAAGTTACAATAAGATTTTACATATAGTTTAAAATTATACAATTATAATGGGGGCATAATATAATTGTATGACATATTTTTTTAGATACAAACATGGTAGTATAATGGGTGTACTCCATTCTCTTGTGGTCATGATTTTAAAAAACTAGAATGTACCAAAATGTTGCAATTGAATCTACAAGCCATTTGTAGTAGTTGATTCATTTTAGTTGCATAATATATGACCTAAAGTTTATTGAGCACTCCAACATTATGTGTGAAAATATTTTAATATTTCAAACTATTTCACATATTAGATTTTAAAATATTAGCATAATTAATTGAGATTCAATATCATTGAATGGGTGTTATTTCATTTTAGAAGAGCAAATCCAAGTTAGGGTTTGATCACCCCCAATTTCCTCCAATGATATTAGCTAAGGAACCATCTTATCCAAGTGATTCATGGGATGAATCAATTATATAATGCTTCAAAGAAGCATCATCACCAATAAAATTCAAAAAAAACATTAATGTCATATATACAGGGTTGGCCAAATTGTACAGTGCCTTGCAAATTAAATTATGCAACTCAAAGACAAAGTGTGTCTTACACACTAAGATACAACTTTACTTAAGTTTAGTAATTTTATTTATAGAATAAATGGGGAGGTGAGGGGGAATGTAGTAACCTAAATCTGGTCATGAATACTTGAGCATGCCTATTTTACCCATTCTTATCCTTAATTAACTTGTGCAATTAATTGGTACCTATTTCACTATTTTACCCTATCCTAAGCCTAAGAGAGGACCTATTCTATCTTGTAACCCTCATATATCAAACACATAAATTTTATGATTTACAAAAACACCACTATACATTTTTATACCTTAGTCTAGACCTAAATCCCAACACATTTCCTTAGGGAACAAAAATGCTAGATAAGGATAATAGCGACTGTCTGTCCTTCCCCTATCTAAAGATTATGTTTGTTGCTTGTCAATGGTCATATTTTGAAATTAAACCTCCCTAAGGTCATTATACCTATTTTAAGTTTCCTATCATGTTTTCATCTCGATGATATTTCTATAAAGACACAGTTAAATCACTTAGTACACAACTAGAAATTTTAATTCACAAGGCTTATTGTCACAAGTACACATTGAGCAAAAGTTCCCTACTGTTTTCAAATCAAGTTCCAAGCATTTCAAGCAGTCATCAACCAAGTTTCAAGATAGTTTTATACAACCCTAATCCTGCATGATTAAGTATTCAATCTGATTCTATATGCATTCATATATTCAAATGAGCACAAGTTCACAAAGCACATAGGTGGGAGAACTACATGGGGGTTTAATCCCTCTTCAGAGTATTAGTATGTAGGTAGTGCTTAACATAGTGGGGTGTTGAGGTCTAAAAAAACTCTAACCACTAGCCCATTTTTAATCCTTCATGTCTATTTATCTCCTTTTGGTACAAATCTAGGGTTTTCATCTTCAAGAAGGCACATACAGGTTTCTCACATATTTTTAAAGGTGAAATTTGTGAAAGAAGACCTAATTTTCACTATCACACTTGAATATTTTGAAATTTCCTATTTTATATAAAAATAAAGAAATGGAAGCCATGGACAATAGAGGTATTCAGTGTTATTCCCTACTGGGTGGTCCTATTCTTAAATTCACTCTGACATAACTTCTAAAATATTTCTAAGTTTTATGCATTCTATTTATTTTTGCATTATGTTTTCTTATTCAGTCAGTTGAGACTCAAAAATTTAATTTAACACCTATTTCACATAGTTTGATTTTGTTCAATTATATTTTTATTTATCTATTTCAATCATTTAGCTTCAGTTTGATGTTAGAAATTAAATTTCTAGCCCCTTGAATTATTATATTTTATTTATGTGAATTAGTGTTAATTTCAATATTAATTCAAATTCATCATAAATAGAATGAGTACACCTATTTAAATTTTTAGAGAAGCTTTAGGCATAGGTAGGAATTCTTAGGGAGTTCTAATTACATAATTCACTTCGTGATCAGGGAAGTAGACAATTAGACAGTTTATGTGTTCTCATTTCAATCAATTTTTCTAAATCCATTTTATTGAATTATTTTTCTCAATTCAAATTTTGAAAATATATTGATATATGCCCCCATAATGAGTGGAAGGAATATAAAACCTACTCCTAAAATCAGTCATATTTAAAAGTAGAGTTAAAAATATAATGTGCTATGAAATATATGTTTTAAATGTGTTTTACACATTTCATGGACTTGTGTGTGCAACAACCATGATGCATAATGTTAAGTAAAATTGTGAGCACAAAAATCGGATACAATTTTTGTGTAATGTGAAGTACTTATTTGAGCATAGTGAATGGTTGTGTAGTGTGTAATTTTGTGAGCAAAATTGATGCAATTACATAATTCACTTCGTGATCAGGGAAGTAGACAATTAGACAGTTTATGTGTTCTCATTTCAATCAATTTTTCTAAATCCATTTTATTGAATTATTTTTCTCAATTCAAATTTTGAAAATATATTGATATATGCCCCCATAATGAGTGGAAGGATTATAAAACCTACTCCTAAAATCGGTCATATTTAAGAGTAGAGTTAAAAATATAATGTGTTATGAAATATATGTTTTAAATGTGTTTTACACTTTTCATGGACTTGTGTGTGCAACAACCATGATGCATAATGTTAAGTAAAATTGTGAGCACAACAATCGGATATGATTTATGTGTAATGTGAAGTACTTATTTGAGCATAGTGAATGGTTGTGTAGTGTGTAATTTTGTGAGCAAAATCGATGCAATTACATAATTCACTTCGTGATCAGGGAAGTAGACAGTTTATGTGTTCTCATTTCAACCAATTTTTCTAAATCCATTTTATTGAATTATTTTTCTCAATTCAAATTTTGAAAATATATTGATATATGCCCCCATAATGAGTGGAAGGATTATAAAACCTACTCCTAAAATCGGTCATATTTAAAAGTAGAGTTAAAAATATAATGTGTTATGAAATATATGTTTTAAATGTGTTTTACACTTTTCATGGACTTGTGTGTGCAACAACCATGATGCATAATGTTAAGTAAAATTGTGAGCACAACAATCAGATATTATTTTATGTGTAATGTGAAGTAATTATTTGAGCATAGTGAATGGTTGTGTAGTGTGTAATTTTGTGAGCAAAATCGATGCATAGTGTTGAGTACTTAAATGAGTGCAATCTTAAGTAGTTTTATAATTGTAATAAATGTCTAAATAGCACTATTGCACCAAATGTTTGTTCTCTAAAATTTTGTGTGTAATAAATCTACATAATGGTGAATAATCGTTCAAAGAGATTCATAATATGATGTTGCAAGCAGCCACACAACATGATAATGCAATGCAAGTAAAAATTGAGGTGATATTACACTTATTTTATCTATCAAATGGAGGTGTGTGATTAATTTTAGGGTTTAGCTTATGTAAATATTTTGTTTTATTAAAGGGTTGAGTAAACTAAATCAAGGAAATAATATGCATAAAATAAACATTTATTTATTACAAATTTGACTAGCTTTTGACTTTCTAAAAATATTAATAAATAGTGCAAATAAAGACTTATCCGAAAAACATGTGATATAGGTTATTTAAGTGCTGAAAACTGAGATAGAAGTAGGTCTGAGTGTCATAAACTAGATCCATGTATCATAAACCCTCTTGAATAGTAGCACCACATTTGGATGGTAGCACGATGTGGCTCTAGTGTCTTGATATTGGCGCTAGTGTCCTTTATGCAAGACTATCCTAAACTTTTAAGTGCACATGTGTCTATATTTTTGGGTTCTATTCCTATGTGTACAAAGTCTATAACTTTATATTATTGTTTTAATGATTGATTTGTGATGCAAACCCTAATCCTCCTTATAAGTAGGGTATGAGCTAAAAATTGTCCATTAGTATGATAGGCTAGATATCCTCAACCCCCCACTATGAATAAAGTTGCCTACATACCAATACTCTAAGGAGGGATCAAGCTCGATGTATTTCTCCCCACCTAAGTGTTGGTGAAAGTTCAAGTGATGCTATTATGATAGTGTCCTTGAGTGCCTTAAGTGTGCTTGAGATTGTAAATCTATAAAATCTAAGCTTAGGGTTGTTGTAGATGGTAGTATACAGAAGTAGGGTAGAATACGGATTAATAATTTTGATTTTTCTCAACTTGTTTCATGTTTGAATAGGTATTTTACATTTAATTTCAATCTAATTCATACAGGGATAAAATTCATGTATTTATAGTGTTATATTGCTTATGTCGATAATAAAAGATGTCTACATTGACCTTAGGAGAGTTTTACTTTTGAAAATATATTCATTCATGAAAGTTAGGGTAAAGGACATAGGGACCATTTTGGGGACACTAGTACCATGTGGATCGAGTGTCCTTAATGTGGCACTAATGTCCATCTAGCAGAACACTGGACATGAAGGGCCAAGATTAGGAAATGAGGGTTTGAGATTGCATTTGAGCAAACTAGGGGTGCTTGTGGCCTACACGAAGGCTGGATAAGTGTAATAATAAGATCTAAGATAGGTCTAGGGATAAACTAAGGATATGTAGTCTCAAGTACCACTCTTAACACCCAAATATCACTTTTAGGTGATTATATTTTCCCCCCCTTTATGCTAGAAATGCAGCAAAGTGAAATGACTAGTATAAAGATAAAAAAGTGTACCTAGACTTACTTAGGAAGTGAAGCTTGTGAAGCTGAATCTAAGTATGTGAAGTTGTGTATGCGTATGCGAAGCATGATCCAATACATGACCTAAAAATGAAATGTGCATAAATTAGTCCTTACTTAAGAGATATCAAAAGAAAAAGACTATGTTGAGTAAAGAAGTAACTAAGTAAAATTGAGTAAATAAATAAGAGAGAGGAAAGGAATGAAATACACTTCATTGGGTACATGAACCAATGCATGAACCTAGTGACAACATGTGTGTGTGTGTATAGAGATAAATAGATGAATAAATTAGACTATGCTGATAGCTCGCTCAATCCCCATGGGTGGGTGGATTAAAAACTCAATCCAGTGTTGACTCCATCATTGCCCACACCTACTTGATGGATCATGACCTATGAATAGCTTGGATTTGACTGATAGTGTGTCCAACCCTCTATGTGGGTGACTCAAGAACTCAAGTAGGCTATGAATCCATCATTTCCCACCCATGTGTAGTAGATGCATCTGAAACTAAACTAAATGAACTACTAAAATTGTCTAATCAAGTATATATGACTATGTATGTCAACTCTATAGCCACTCAGGTACATTAAGTAGCCATGGATACTCAAGAATGCCAACCACTATATATGGAGTAAGGCATGAAACTAGTTATAACCTAGAATATGATGTCAAGTGTATATAATGTATAGAATGACATGGAATTTGTCATTCCATCTGATCAACCAGTGTGTAACTGAGCATACAAAAATAATGTGTCATGCACATGCCCCTAATCTGGTATCTGAGCATATTGATTATGGAATAAGTTGTAATAATGATATATGAGTATTTGAACTAAATAGGGGAATTGTCATGCCATGCATGATGCCCCCAATGTGAGTAATTGAATATGAATTTGAGCTGAGCTAATGTGAATTTGAGTAATAACTAAGCATAACTAATAAACCTATAACTAAATCTATGCAAAAATGTATTGTACCTATTGTACTATATTAACCAATCTAAGTTGTTACAAAATTGAGGCTACTAGACAATAGCAACATATCTTGGATAGTAGTGTCATGTGGTGCTAGTGTCCCCATTTGGATGTTAATGTCCTTTTGGTCTAAAGTTTGTGTCATTGTACTAATTTTTGAGTCACTATTTTTATACTATGTTTCCTTATGTTTGATTTTTTATAACTGAGCCTATGTGCTAAAAAAAATTCTATGAGTGTAATAGAGGACCCTAATCTCTGTGACAAATCCCTATAAATTCCCCCTCTTTTTAGGGTAGTTGTTTAACCTATGCAAAAATTGTCCTCATAATAAAAAGCTCTATAAAATGTGTTTTAGTTGGAGTATATATTATATGCATGATAATCCAATATAATGTGCAAACATAACATTAGAATGTAAAATAATATGAGCATAAGTATGTAATGTAGGATGTATGTCATGTATACCATTCGACAAGGGTGACAAGATAGATGTAATCAATGTATGTAATAGTAAATCTAAGTAGAAATGAGTAGCTAGATAGGGAGATGGAGCATGATGTCCATCACGACACCCAAGTAGGAAGAGTATATGCATGAGGTCCCTCATTATTGGCCCTTTATTGTCATATTGTGTTATTTTTTCGATATGGCTAAGGTTGCTCATATTTTCATTTGCTTTAAATGAAGGTCGAGGGACCCATCAACCCTTAATTGCCAATCAAATATGTATGTATGTGTGTTATAACGTACATACATACATACAAACATACATATAAATAATGATGTTATAATATATATGTATATTATTTTATTTTATTGATAAGTCAAAAAAGGGGCTAAGCCTATCTATTAAAATATTTTGAAAAAACCTGATGAATTGGGGAGATACAAAAAAGCTAGTATAGCTAGTAATGCTTATGAGCATAGAACAAGAAGAGAAACAAAAGTGGAAAAAAAATAAACTAAGCATTTTCAGAGCTAGATAACACCACAGTCGATCATCATTATAAGCATCTTCCTTAATGAGCAAAGCAGGGAAAGATTCCACAAGTTGAGTCATCATTACTTGGGATACCCAACCTATCATAGATTGCATTCAACTTTGACCCTAAGTGATGTTGTCAATAGCCAACACTTTTAGTAGGACCCAAAATTGATCAAACCTGGTATCCACCATAGCACTAAATTGCTTGACGTCCTCATGAATTTCTAGCAAGTTGTTGGCACTAAACAAGATTATTTGCATGCTATGAGTTGTGTTACTTTGAGAGTATCCAACCTGGACCTAGATTGTCTAGGTTCTTCTATAGCTTGAATGATCGATTCAACTAAAGTGACCAAAGCTCCTCCACCCAACCTTATTGATAATTGTGTGTGAAAAAGATTGGTGGCCATCTAATGCAGGAGTTTCTCATCCTTTACACCATCCACCAAAACCTGTTGCCAAAATTTCATAGCTTTTTTGGCAATGATCCTTGTTTTCTTATGTAGCATGTTCCATAAATTCAATAGATTTCAAAGCTTCAAGTCATATATCAATCCCAAAAAGAAGTGGTGTAGATACTAAAACACCACACACAATGGTTCTATATGTCAAAATGCCTCAGGACACCCTAGGGACCACCTAACCCTTCTCGACCCACTAACCAACCCATTTGACCCTAAGTCTAGTTAGCTATAAAGCTAACTAACTCACTAACTTATTAACTTAACCATCACTCAACCCTTTTTTACCCACCTTGACCCATTTACCTTCAGACACTCGATTGCTAACGGTTAGCTTGACCACTGATGGTTAGGTTGATCATCGATGGTCAAGTCTTCCTCATTTTTACATAAATAACAATTGTGTGCAAGCTAACATGGCACAATTAAATATGTCTATCTTTCCTATTGATAACAAACTCCCAAGCATTGAAATCAGCAAGCCAACCTCTTAGCGAACCTTCTATCCTCCATCTCTCTTTACTTATAAAAGGAGAGGAGTAGGAGGTGAAAGGAAATCCATCAACACAATCATTCTAGCTCATATGTATTCAATCTATTCAACGAGTCTTATTTCAGTAATTAAGTAACTACAATAGAGATCTAAACCTCTACCAAATTGCTCTCGAGGTAAATCATCGTTACTCTACCAAAATTACTCCAGCCATCAACCATCATCCATTTAGCAAGCAATAGGTATATTTTTACTTTAGTTTTGTTATTCTAGTTTCTGACCTCTCTCCTCCATCAGACATTTTCTACATCTTGCATTCTAACTTATGAACCCCTAACAGACCCTTACCTAATCACTGATCCATTATAAAACTCTTTTTTGAACACCTCCAGAGTTCCACAAGCAATCATCGATGGTCAGCACAACCATCGATGGTCATGTCCAACCATTGATAGTTACCTAACCACCAACAGTCATCTTAACCGTCGATAGTCAGCCCAATCATCGACGGTCACTATGGCATGAAATAACAGCAAGTTATTTCCAACCCCTTACCCCCAACCAAATCTAATTTTCTATGTCCCTACCTGTTCACAAACCCCTGCCTGATTTTATGAACCTAACCCAACCTATTTTTAGCAATAGTATTGACCCGCTATTGTTATATTTAGTTATTTTATCTTTCCAAGCATCTATTTCTTCTTGTATTTCATTTCATTACTTTATATTATTTGATGCAAGTACTTTCCTTTTATCACTTTAAACTTAATTGTTATCAAAGAGTGGATTGACAGCCTCATAGCAAGCTCATGCTTCTTGGATCTAGCTCACTCTAGGCAGTCCACTTAAATATCTTACTAACAACCCCTTTTGTTAGTGTTTTCTTATCTACAGGGTATTCCTTCCAAGATAAAGAGGATCTCTCCATACTCATCTGGATTACGTGTGCACAAAAACCAGGTTATTCTATTATACCCTTATTACTAATTTCTTACTTACTTCCTTTCATAAAAAATGTACATAAATTAAGAGAAATATTTTGGCATGCCCAGTGGGACCCTAGCATCATCTAGGTGCCCCTTTTTTCTTTTATTTTGTGCTCATATAACGAAATCTAAAATTTCTTTTGGGATTAAAATAAACCTTGCATACACTAATTGCTTACATATTTTAGTTCATCTAGCTAACTTCAAAGCAAAGTAATTAATCGTAGTTTCACTCTTTTTATCACACACTTTACCAAACCACATAATCAATCAAAACAAACTTGAGACAGGGCCCGACTAGGATTTCATCACCTAGCGGTAACCTTACCCTTTCCCGACATTCCTACTTGGAGTTCATTACTAAGGGGAGAACCAACTCAACTCTCTAGTTGAGTATAAACTCTAGAAATTGGTATATACTAGCTAAGCACCCAACACCCTTATCAATTTAGTGTGTAAAGTGAGGGGGTAGGCCCCAATATCAAGCCACATATTGACTTTCAATACAGATTCTTTATTAGAGCCTTTAACACCCAAAACTAACATTAGACCTCCTTTCTAGTACCTAATCTACAAATTGAATTTCCTCTTCACACTTTTTAAGGCATAAGCAAAAAGCAATCTAAAAAGAATCCTAATTTTTAAACACACTTAGTGCATGTTTTGATTGTCTTGAGATTATTTTCCTTTTGCTTGATTTGTGCTTGAGTTGTGAGATTTTTGTCATTTCTTTTCGATTCCTCACATGGTCTTTACTAGACAATAGTTGAGGAACCAAACCAACCAAAAACCATCTTCCTCTTCCTCTTCCTCTTCTTCCATGGAGTATACTTCTGATATTGAGATTTCTCCTCATCTTTCCGCCCCTCCTACCATACCTCAGATAGTTGTTGAGAGTGATTTGGATTTCACTACCTTCCTTGATTATAAACCCATGACCCTCCAACATTACCTCAACACCTTTGCTCACCACACCCATATCGTTTTGGTTCTTCCTATGGATCCACCTTATGGTATGCCTCCCCATCCTATGGTTGGTGATACCTCTACCCAACCCATGACCACCCAAGCATCTTCTTCCACCAATATCCCATCCACTACCACCACCCAAAATCAATCCAACATCCCAACCAATAGCCAAACACCCCCTACACCAACCAACACATCCAATGTAAGGGCAACCTCACCTCTAGTTACTCATAACTCATTCACCATGGGGGTATATTCTACCCTTATTTCTTCCACTCTCCTTATCACTACCAACCCACCGATTTCCACCCCACTTCAAAATTTGGTGCTTTCCATACCTCCTACCCTTCCACCTATTAGCACAAGAGTTAACACTCAACCCCAGCCAACTACCAACCCATTCATACCTCCAAATCAACCCATATCGATCCCTCAACAAATACCCATGACATCCTAACAATATGTTCCTAATCCAAAAGGATACATAGCACCTTCTACCCAACCTTATGTGCCCATTAACCCTTATGTGGCATCATCCCAATCTTCAATGACCACATACCAATATGTGGTATCTTATCAACCTTCTACCACTTATCCATATATTGTTGCCACCTAATCTCAACCAAAACTACCACATAATTATGGAGCTTCCCAACTTCAAATAGATTTGGTCAAAATGTTAATGGATAAAATTACCAACCTAGAGTCATCTATCTTTGGGGCTCATAACCTCTTATCCTATGATCAAATCTGCAATGAACCTATCCATCCATCTATCCCTATTCGATCTTATCCTCCTTAATGGGAACTACCCAAGTTTTCCAAGTTCTAAATCAAGGAGGATCCCTAACAACACTTAAGATCATTTCGTCATTATTGTTATTTGATTGCATATGACGATGCTCTTCTCCTTCATACTTTTTCCATGTCTCTATCTAGATTAGCCTAAGATTGGTATAGTGCTCTCACCAAGCACTCCATATTTTCCTTTTCCCAACTTGCCCAAATATTTTTAGATCATTTCTCGATCAATATATCTAAAAAGGTCTATATTACCGACCTCTACTCCATTAGGCAATTTGATGATGAATCAATTGTTGATTTCGTAGCTAAATGGAGAGGTCTTATCAACCAACTCTCTTTCTCTTTACCCCAATCTAAATTGATTAAAATTTTATCTAGGGGTTGTGCCAAATATATTTCCCCTACTCTGCAAGTTTAAACTTTCAAAACCTTTGATGAGGCTTTCACCATGGCACGTCAATTAGAAATCAGAGTCATTGATGAGGGGAAATTGAAACTAAGGAAAAAAAATTCTAGCTTGAACTCCAATGCCTCAGCCAAAACCACCAATCAATCTAACCATCCCAACACCAAACCAAAGGCATCCACAAACTCAGTTGTTCTTAAAATTTCTCCACCACCAACTGTCAACCAACCCAACCAAACCAACTCCTCTAAATCTTCCAACTAACAAAATCAAAATCAAAACTGAGCTACCCCAAAACAATATACTCTAATAAAACCTTTGGATAAATTTCTCAAAGCCAACATCATACAACTTCCTCCCATAAAACCTTTCCAACAATTTGATGCTTCTCGCCCTACACTTAGTTGGTACAATGAGAATGATTTATGTGCTTTCCACCATGTCATTGGGCATGTTGTTAGTAGGTGTAACACCTTTAAAATTATTATCCAAAACATGATCGATAAGGGATAACTTGTATTTTATAATCCCAATGCACCCCTGAATTAGTCCCTTGACATATTTTGTAAACCTTTCCCCAATCATGCCCCTTCTACCAACTATGATGATAATAAACCAGAATCATCTCACAATCATGAATTCCATATGGTCAATCTCATTATTATTAAACCTATCATTGAGGAGACCACCACATCAACTACCTCTTCCTCCATTCCACTCATTGAAATGGTGAAATCACCCTCTATTCCTTTGCACACCTAAATAAAAGAAGCAACCACCCCTCTTTCTTTACTTGATGAGACCATAGACCTATCCACATCTCCTTTGATAAAAATACCAAAGGAGCCAACCATTGCTTCAACTACCTCTTCCCCCACTTCACTTATTGAAGTGGTGGAATTACCCACCATTCCTTTCAACACCCAAACAAAGGAAACAACCATCTTTGTTTCTTTACTTGAGGCCATTATACCTTCCTCCCCCATCTTAGAACCACCCAATCTCTCTTTGGGAACCATCCCAAAAGAAGAGATTACCTTGTTTACACCTTTCATGGAGGACACATCCTCCCAAACAATGGAACCTTCCATCAAGAATAAAGGTGAAGAAACCATCCCCTCACCTCAACCTAGGGGCTTAATCTTTGAAACCAATGACCAAGGAATCAAACCCATCTACAAACCTTTTTCTAGATTGGTCTAAAGTCTAGAGTTCACTTCTCAACCCAACCTAGATAGAGCCACCTATTGGCACCATCTTGGCTCCCTTACCAAAACAAACATGAACCTTCAACCTCACTTTCATCCACCATCAAACCTATCGTCACCTCAATACCTTCATCAAACACTTCTCCCTCCAAAACCATAGGGGGAACCATCTAACCCACCTCCATCTAAAATTGTCAAATCACCTTACACTTTTCTAACCAACCCTATCAAGAATCTAGAAATACTTCCTACACCTAGCCTTGCTCACCCATCTTTGAAGTTGGACTTAACCCCATCTAATCCACCAAAGAAAACCCCAACCAAATCAACTAAGAATGTGGAGCCACCCAAAATCCCACCTCTAACTAGAACCATACCACCTCCTTCCCTCTTACCTTCTATCTTAGGACCCCATCCTTCTACTATCCCACAAGCTCATCTTTATACCAAGAAGGTGAACCCTCCCATAACTACCTATTCCTCATCTAGTAAACCTTCTCCTTTTGATCTACCTACACCTACCTCCACCAAATCATCAAACTCCACATCATTCTTAACTAACCTATCTACCTCTACCTTCGCACCTATCTCCAAACCTTCATCATCCACCTCTAAACCCTCCACCTCAAAATTGACCATAACCAAACAATCCCAACCAAAACCACCTACCAAAACCTTTCCACCAGCTATAACTTTTGCAATGAAGCCTACTTTTAAGAAGGCTCCCACTCCTAAAATTAAAAACCTATCACCTCCAACACCTTTTATCGAATCTTATTCAAACATTTTACAAAGGTGTTTTCAAACCTCTTCCTTAAACCTACCACCTATCAAATATTTTGACCCTTCATGTCCTAAACCATCATGGTTTAATGATAATTTCCTCTATTACCACAGGACTCTTGGACACGACATGGAGAATTGCAAAGCTCTCCAAACACTTGTCCATAGCTTATGGGATGAAAATGATCTATTATCAGATGAACTTCCCATGAGCCCATTACCAATCCAACCACTTACCCAACATTTACCTACTCCTCCACTCTCATCTGAAAGTAAGGAGGAACCGAAGCAACGATCTAACCCAACACTTCCCCTCATCCACATTATCCATATGATTACCTGATCTAGGGCCTAATAAAAGGATAAGGGAAAATCCAAAGTGTCAATACCATGGACATACCCTTCCACCCCTCAACATTCCAACCGAACCCAAGAACCCTCACCTTTACCTTCACCTTCACCAAAACCCAAAATATCCATTTTGGGTGCCTCTCCCTCTAACCCTTTTGAATCCATCCAACGAGTAGTGTTAAAACAACTTCACCAGATACCAATGAAGATGAACCTTTACGAACTAATCAACACCTCACCCCATCACTACGAAGCATTTATAGAGGCCCTAAAATCAATAGAGTTTCAACCAAAAGACCCTCAACCTCTTGCATCCTTTGTTAGAGCCCTTCAAATTTCTACCTTAGTAACATTTTAGGATTCAGAAATACCTTCCATTTATTCTAAAGATCCTGATCCTCCCCTCTTCATCACTGCATACATCAATCAAACCCACATCAAAAGGGTGATGATTGATGGAGGAGCTAGTATTAATATTATCTCCTCTCATGCTTATGACCAACTCCAATTGCCTAAGAATATCATGTCAAAAACTGCAGTAGTCCTCCACTCTTTTAATGATATTATGGCCTCTACCTTGGGGATAGTTGTCCTCCACATCTGCTTGGGACCTTACACAATTCTAGAACTCTTTTATGTTGTAAAAGGTGAGTTCCAATATGTATTAGTAGAACACCCTTGGATCCACACCATGTGTTGTGTCCCATCTACCTTACACCAATGTGTCAAGTTCAAACATGAGAGTCAAGTTGTTATCATAAAATTTGACCCTACTCCTTTTGCATCTTGCAGTATGACATATTGACCCAATGACATTCTTCTTCCTCCCTCGTCCAGCTCACCACCAACCAATAGCAAATCCACCCCTACCAACAATGAAGCTTCAACTAGCTCATTTATCCCCTCTTCTTAGATCCCTATAGAGGACCCCTTAGAGCCCACGTTCCAACATCTCTCACTGGGGGAGTATCATCTTTTAGCCTTAGATGCTTTCCCTACTCCTCAAGAGTATGGAAATCTCCACCATGATCCTATTTATGACCCCAACATTGGAACCATCATCCCTTTGGATCCTCCCAACCATAAAATCAACTTAATCTATGGGGGACTTGATCATCCACTTCTTGCTTCCACTACTACCTCTTCCACCTGACCATTTACCTTTGACTTCTTCTATCTGGACAAACTAGAATTTACCAAATTATACCTTCATAGGTGTGCCTGGAAGGTATTTGGCCTTGGTTTTTATGAACATGGACCTCACGAGTTTCCTTCCATCAAAAATCAGAAACCTTGTGAGCTATTTGGCCTTGGGTTCATACCACCAAAAGAACCCACCGATTCACCAAAACCTATCGCCACCATTGAGGAAAACATCCCATCCTCACCAACCCAATCTCTTTCAAAGTTTTAGTGTTTTGAAATCATTCTTCCTAAAATTTTTTTACTCAATACTATTTGTTTAGGTCCCCTGACCTATCAAAAGGATGGTCGAACTAAAACCCTTCCTCTCATTCACTCTGAAATGGTAGAAAATGATTCTCCTACCATCAACACCATCCAACATCAGGTTGATGATTCCATTCTCACCTACCTCGATATAGGGGATTATTCTATCCACAAATCATTTCCTCCTAAGAACCAAACCATGTTGAATGAATCCACTATCGATGTCAACTTGGGTACTCAAGGTAACCCTCACATTGTCAAGATTGATCGATATTTAGATTCTACAGAGCAACAAGATTACCCTTCTTTCCTTGGTGATCGAAGCATATAATTTGCTTAGTCCTATTAGGATATGCTAGGAATCAACCCTTCCACATCCCTCCACAACATTGTCACCCATCTTAATGCTAAGCATGTTTGGAAAAAACTTCGCAGGATGGACCCTCTTATCACCCTTCTAGTCAAAGAAGAGCTTCAGCATCTCTTGTTTATCGATTTCATCCAACCCATCGATTATCCTTAATGGGTTTCTAACATCATTCCCATTACCAAGCCCATAGGGGGATTTCATCTCTATATTGATTATCATAACCTCAAACTTGCTTGCCCAAAGATGACTTTCATTTGCCTAACATTGACCAACTTGTCGATCTTACAACTAGCCATGAGATTTTATCTCTCATGGATGGTTTCTCGAGATATAATCAAATCTTGATTGCCTCCAAAGATCAACATAAAACTTCTTTCATCACCTCATGGAAAATTTTCTGATATAGGGTCATGCCATTTGGTTTGAAGAATGCTGAAGCAACTTACTAGTGTGCAATGACCTACATCTTCCATGATCTCATCCATAAAATCATAGAGGACTATGTAGATGATTTCCTTGGGAAATCTAAATATCACAAGGATCATCTAGTTATTCTTACCATTACTTTTGAATGCCTAATCCATTTCCATGTCAGACTTAACCCCAAAAAATATGTTTTTGGGGCCCTATCTGGAAAGCTTCTTGGCTTTATCGTCTCTTTTTGAGGAATCGAAGTAGACCCTGCCAAAGTTGGATTAGTTTTGGAGATGCCACCTCTAACCCACCTTAAGCAACCCTAAAACCTACAAAAGAAGCTCTAATCCATCTATCACTTCATCTCTCAGTTATTAGATAGATGTCAACCCTTTGACCACCTTCTCAATAAAGATACATCTTTTAAGTGGATTAAGGACTGCTAACTAACCTTTGATTCACTCAAAGAGTACCTTCTTTTTCCACCCATTCTTACCCCTCCTAAAGAGGACCAACCCTTCTACCTTTATATTTCCACCACTATCCAATCCTTAGGGGCAATGCTCGCTCACCATGATGAACAGTACAAAGAGCAAGTTGTCTACTACATAAATCGAACACTTATAGAGTATGAGACTTGGTACATCCATTCCAAGAAACTTTGTCTTGTCCTAGACTTTGTGGCTTCCAAACTTCATCATTACCTTCTCAATCACAAAACCTTCATCATCATTAACACTGACCCCCTCAAGTACATGCACTTTAAACCATACCAAAACTAGTGTATGGTTAAGTGGCTCATGCTCCTGAGTTTAACCTTGAGTTCCTCCTGCATAAGTCAATTAAAGGACAAGTCATTGTTGACCAATTGATCAAAGATCCTTTACCAGAAAACCAACCACTTCCTCTTGCATTTCCAAACAAATCTATCATGACTCTTTATCAAACAAGACCCTACCTACTAAATGACCATGTTCTTCAATGGCTCTAAATGCCAGCACAGTGGGGGTGCCGAAGATATTCTCATTCCCCTTAGTGGTGAACCTCTTCCTCTTTCATTCAAACTTGATTTTAAGTATAACAATAATGTGGCTGAGTATGAAGCCCTAGTAATAGCTCTCCAAACCACTCTAGCCTTGGGAGTTAAGATGATCAATGTCTTTGGTGATTGCTAGCTGGTGGTCAACTAGGTCAATGGATTCTACCAATGTAATAATGATGTCTTGTAAAAGTATAGACAGCTAGTGGATGTACTCTTAGCATCATTTGATCATTACCTTATCCAGTCTGTTATACGATCTACCAACAAGTTCACAGATACAATGGCTTCCCTTGCTTTCCAAATCCCATATGCGCCTACCAATTCTAAACTCTTTGTCACCATCCACTACTTTATCACACCCTCTTATATCCATTCTAACCTTCCTACCATTTGTAGTGTGGAACATCTCCATCAAACATATGGTACGAGCAAACCTTTAACTACCTCAACCTCGGCATCATTCTTCCCAACCTCTCTAGGAATGCTCAAAGAGCCTTTGTTCAAAGTACCTCATGTTATACATGTCGAGTAAAAAATACTCTACATTTTATTCTGATTTTCAGTCACGCGATCCAAATTTTGTCCCCGCACACTTTGGTTTGAGACGGTGAAGTTTTGACTCAGAGCGCGGGCTTAAATTTCTTTTTGCCTCAATTTTGTCTAAGTGTTGAAATCAAGTGGAAGCTGACAAGTGTCATCAGCCAAAGCACCTTTCATAATTTCTATAAGTTGGTCAGGATGCACCACGTGTCTCATAATAACTCAGCAGAGCGCAACAAGTCTCGACATCTACGTCTCATGTTTCTCATATGTCTCGAAAGCTTCTTTTCAATAAGCTTTCCTTAGGATCAAGTGAAAGGTGCCAGGTGGCAATCATGAAAGGTTTCAATATGATTTTCTAAAAGCAACAGAAGATGCCATGTATCCCTAGCTAAAAAAGTGGACGCCACCACGTGTCAACATCCAAATTATCTTCACTTAGTTTCTTTGATAAGTAAAGACTGTGGTAGGATCCCAGGTTCTATTTTTGAGGCAAGAAAAAGCCACGAAGTGTCACCATCCATGTAAATATGAAATGAGGCCCGAATGTTTCTATAACAGAGATAAAGTGACGTAGAGGCTGCCAAGTGTCACCTTCTGTAGGATTCTCAAAGGGTAGCTAAAAGCAGTGGAGACCGCCACATGTCCTTGGCTAAAGATGTGTGAAAAGTGCCACCTGTCCCTGTCCCCTTTTTGAAGTTGCTAAGGCGAGAAATGTTGTGGGTCTTATTTTCTTTTAAGTTGTTAGTTTTGAAGAAGTGGATTGCGACAGGTGTCAAAGGTACTCCTGAGCAAAGACACAAAAAGCGTATAAGTTACATGAAAAGTGTCGTGTGCCTTCGGTAAGTGCTGCGAAACATGACAAGTGTCATTTTTCAGTGCCTCCTGAATAATAAGAGGGTTTTCAAGTAGAGAGAAGGAATCGTCCAAGTGTCCTCTCCCATTTAAAAGTGGGAAGCATCCTAGGTATCTATGTCGGCCAATGAAATTGTAGGAAGATAGAACGTTTTAGATCTAAGAAATATCCTGTGTTAGACACTTCCAATTCAGTTAGAGTTCAGTTAGGCCATTAGATTGGGAACGTGCAGACAATCTAGAGCTAATTCAATGCTATAAATAGGGGTGCAGAGATCACCAGAATCATCATCAGAAGATAGAGATAATTTTTTGCAAGAGATTATTGTCAAGAGTTTTAGACTTTTTTAGCTGTGATCAGGGATATCATTTGCCTTTGTTCTATTTTCTTGAGTTAGAAATTTTATGTAATTATGCATGTTTATGTGCCTCTTATGTGACTGGAGATTAATAAGAAAATTGAGTTCTATGCCTTTGTTGATATTTTTTTGTGTCACTGCAAAATTAGTCTAATTTGTGAGCCTCTATTTCTATTATTTTCTATCTTTTACATTGATCATGCCTTGTTCACTCTTTAATGTAATTGAATCTTACATATAGCTTCACTGTGCTTAAGGGTTGAATTAAATTTAGGCACATCACCATAGTTAGAGTTTATTTAGTTGCACTTGTGTTTCTATTTAATTCCTATCCCTTTTCCCATTATACCCTTGATATAAAGAAGAGCCAGCTTCTTTAAAATCTAGAGGTTGTTTCAGATTGCAAGTCCCATATTCCTAAAACTTCCCATTGTTGGTGTTAGAAACAATGCAATTTTAAAAATCAATAGTTTTTGGCATGCCTGATGGGACCCCATCTTGAAGTTTCTTTCAAGACCGTATGAACCAGAGAGATACAAGGAGTCAGAGTTGTGGACCAGTGACAAGATCTCAATCTGCTGTAAATTTAGGTATTCTTTTTCCACCATTGATAACTAGTCCTAGACGAAGAGTCAATCAGTTTATACCAATACTAAGAGTAAATATGGGAACTCCTATACCCCCAAAGAATTATGCAAGTTGAAACACTGGCAGTCTTTTATCATACCAATACCACCAGTCACTTGGGACCATATCCCAGTAAATGCCCTGAAGGCTCTACCCAAATTCAATGGGAAAGATTTTAAAACACCCAAAGAACATCTTCAAGATGTATCTGATGTTTGTGCTATACATGTGGTCACACAGCAGAATGTGGCTATAAGATTGTTAGCAACTTCTTTTAAAGAAAAGGCCCTAGAATGGTATAGATCTTTGACTCCAAATACAATATCTACATGGGATCAGCTTGGAGATCTTTTCTTTGAAAGATTTGAAGAAAAAGGTGATAAGTCTTCTCTATTGCAACAATTGATTACTATTCAAAGAGCACCACAAGAAGCAATGACTGACTTTAATTCCAAATTTTAAAAGACTTGGGAAAGGATTCCTACTATAGCTAGACCATTACCAGGTATGGCTATAGTGTTTTATCTTAAGGCTTTATATTCAGATATATCTGTTATGATTCATTCACTTGGAGGTCAGACTCTGCCAGAGGCTTATGACTATGCAGTCAGAGCTGAAAATAATTTAATAGATGATGGAAAGTTGCCCTCAAGGCCTCCCATGCCCATGTTTCTAGAAATTACCTTGCCATTACCTAAAGAAGCCCCTAATTCCATAGCCCCACCTATGTCTATGTATAAATATCCTCAACCACCTGCTAAAGAACTTGTCCCTGCTCAGTCATCTAAGATGGATGATATCAAGAATATCTTAAGGACATTTTCTAATGATTTGATTAACATAAAGAGACAACAGAACCCTTACCCCAGACCTCAATATCAAGGCTATCAAGGAAATAAATTTCTATCACAGCCAAACCAATATCAGGGTCATCAAAGGCAAAATAACCCTCAGCCAGCAAATCAATTAGTGGCAGTCCCTACACCCTCACAGATTGTTCCCCCCAATTCAAATAGAGAAATTGTTCAAGGGTAAAATAATTATGCAGATAGCACCAATGCCTGGTGTTTTCC
This sequence comes from Torreya grandis, assembly GCA_037957365.1. Lineage (NCBI taxonomy): Eukaryota > Viridiplantae > Streptophyta > Pinopsida > Cupressales > Taxaceae > Torreya > Torreya grandis. Next base: position 2,283,504 of record JARHVA010000842.1, read on the forward strand.
TTGTAATAATGCTCATACACCTAGAGATTGTCCCATGGGTAATCTACAACAAAAGGTAGCAGAGCAGAGAAGAATGGATGGACAATTTGCCAGTACTTCAGATGCACAAACTTATCAGTCTCCTGGTATGAAAAATTAGTCCTAATGGCTCAGATGCAAGGAATGTCTCTACAACAAGAAGAAGAAATAGCCCCTAAACATGCTTTGTTTTCATGGGTTGAAGATGAAGAATCGGTATTCTTGAATGAAGCTTCTGCTTCCAAGAAACCAGTGGTGCAATCAGACTACTATACTAGATCAAAGAAAAGAATGATGGAACAGCCTAAAGTTGCAAATAGTCAAGTTATGGAGAATCCTCCATTTCAAGGTCAATGAAACACAACTGTCAGACAAAAAGTTCCTCAGCCAGTGCAGAACCAAGTAATTCTGGCACAAGTTCAAGAAAAAGCAAGATATCCTTATTTCCAAAGAACTCAAGCATTATGACCAATGAATGTGGTGGAACAGTTGAAGAGAACTCCAACACAAGTATCAATATGGGACATACTAGCTATTCCTAAACAAAAGACATTGTTACAAGAAGCTCTACAAGGACAAGCAATGCCTAAACATAATGGCACCAAAGAAGGACTTGCTGATAAAGAAAAACTCAAGGACACAGTTCCTCTGAAGACAACAGCCTTTGTGAACAATGCAACAGAGGTAAGTAAATCCAAACCAGAGCCTTTCTATTTGACTCTGATGGTTGGAAAGAAACTCTTGCATAATGCATTGATAGATTCAGGGGCTAGTACTACAGTAATGCCTAAGTAAATAGCTGATGCTTTAAAAATAAAGTATGAACCACTTACTAAAGGAGTTATGCAGCTAGATGGAAAATCAGTACAAACAATAGGGAGAATTAAACAACTCCCATTGCAATTATATACTTGTCCCAATATAATTGTCAATCAATATGTAGTAGTCATAGATATACCTCCTATTTTTGGTTTATGTTTATCCAGAGACTTTACAGCCAAAATAGGAGAATATATGTCCCTTGATTGGTCTCACCTCATCCTAAGAACCAAATATGGTTCAAAGATGAAAATTCTATCTGAACCACTATCAAAAGATCACATCACTAATGAACCAACATCAAAATTAGAGGTAGATCATGCTATATTGAATAAAGAAGAAAGGATTTTTGTTGAAGAGTTGGGTGAATGGACAAAACATGACCAAGAAGAGGAAAATAACCATTTGTTAGCTATGATGCATAGTGATCCATATGTAAATTATGACTCTACTGGTTTGGGCACTTATGTTATTTTTGATGAAGATCATGTAATCCCAAATGTTTTAAGGGAAGAGACACCAACTATTCAAGAATCTGAAAAAGATTTAGAAATCTGGACCTTAAATTTTGATGGGCCAGAAATAAAAGTGGTGCTGGAGCAGGAATTTGTCTTGTTGCTCTAAATGGGGAGAAAATTTTGAGAGCTATTCGTTTTCAATTTGTTTGTACCAATAATGATGCTGAATATGAATCCTTAGTTCATGGGCTCATTTTAGCCAAGAAAAAGGGAATAAATAATTTAATAGTAAGAGGAGATTTAGAATTAGTGGTGAAGCAAATTAGGGAAAAGGCAATAGCCAAAAATGTAAGGATGAGATCCTATAGACACAGAATTTGGGACTTAATAGAAGATTTTGAATCTTTCAATATTGAAGTAGTTCCAAGAACTCAAAATTTTGAAGCTGATAGGATGGCCCAGATTGGCTCACAGTTTGATCCAGCAACTGGCCTATTAGTTAACAATAAGTCAATAAAGGTTATAGTAAGGCCAACTATCCTAGACAATGATGAGAATTGGCAAGTATTTGAGAATGATTCTCAGGTACTCTCATTCTTGAAACAATCAGAGAAATTTGTGGATCAGTTGCAACCAAAAAATTGAAGAGGCATATGGGGATCAAATTATACAATTAAAGAATAATAAGCTTCCCAAAGGATTGATCACTTTAGAAAACCTTTTTGATCTAGAAGATGTAGGCCTAGAGAAGAAAAGGTTCCAGGTAAACAAATCAGATTATTCTAAAATAGAGGTGAGTGAAGGGAGAAAATTAAAAATTGAAAATTCTGCAACTCAAGAGGAAAGAGAAAGACTAATTGAATTGTGCAAAAGATATGACAGAGTCATAGCTTGAAGCTATGAAGATCTTCATGGATATAATAGAGATATCATTTAGCACACAATAGAGTTGATTGAAGGATCAAAGCCAGTCAGATAGAAGCAGAGGCCAGTAAATCTAAGGATTGAATCTCTAATGGTAGATGAGTTGCAAAAACTTCTAGATTTCAAAATAATTTTTCCAATCAAGCACTCAACCTGGGTATCAAATCTAGTACCATTCAAGAAAAAGAATGGTGACATAAGACTCTGTGTATATTTTAGAGACTTGAATAGAGCATTTTTGAAATATCACTATCCCTTGCCATCTATGGAACAAATTTTACAGACTGTGGCTGGATCAAAGAGATTTTTCTTGCTAGATGGTTTCTCTGGATACAATCAGATTTGGTTGGCCGATGAAGACCAATACAAGACTGCTTTTACTACCAAATGGAGAACATTTGCATATGCTAAGATGCCATTTAGCCTATCAAACGCTGGAGCCACTTTTCAAAGAGCTATGGATGTAGCATTTGGGGAACTTATAAATAAAATCATCTTGATTTATCTTGATGATCTTACTATTTTTTCAAAAAATATTGTTGATCATTTTGATCATTTAGAAGTTGTTTTTAAGAAATGTCAAGAATTTAGAATATCTTTGAACCCTAAGAAATGTATCTTTGTTGTCCCTCAAGGCAAATTATTGGGACATATAGTATCTAAAGAAGGAGTCTCCATAGACCCAAAAAGAGTGGCAGCTATAATGAACTTACCTCTTCCAGTAAATAACAAAGCAATTCAATCTTTCTTGGGGAAGATTAATTTTGTCAGTCGGTTCATATCTGACTTTGCAAGCTTAGTAAGACCAGTAACACTCTTGCTAAAAAAAGACCTGATTTTCAAGTGGACTACAAAAGGAAGGCAAGCCTTTGAAGAGGTCAAGAAAGCTATCTCAACAGCCCTGGTACTTAGAAACCCATAATTTTCTAAGCCTTTTGTAATGTATGTCTATGGAGGAGAGCTCAGTATTGTTGTTGTCCTAACATAGAAAGATGATAGACAAGAAGGAGAGCATCCAATAGTCTTTTTCTCAAGGACTCTTAGAGAATATGAAACCAGATACAACTTTTTTGAAAAGCAAGCATATGTTATGGTAAAAGCCCTCAAGAAATTCGAGCATATAGTATCAGGAAGCAAGATTATGATACTTGTGGCTCACCAAAGTGTCAGAGAATACATTATGGAGGGTGAAATTACTGAAAAAAGGGAAAACTAGATAACAAAGATCCTTGAATATGATGTAGAGGTCAAACCCACTAAGTTAGTCAGAGGTAGGGGTTATGCCAATACATGACTCAAGAGCTTGAAAAGATGATACTTGTAGAAACAGATTCAGAAATGAAAAAGAAAACTGTATTGAGGATACAAGAGGTTGATCAGAACTCCTGGGTCTCAAACAGGATTCATTTTATGAAATATGGGATTTACCCATGAGAACTTCCTCAAAACAAGAAGAGATATTATAGGATGCAAGGGATCCATTTTATTTTAATTGAACAAATTCTTTTTAGGAGGAATTCTGATGGCAAACTGTTAAGATGCATAGAGAAGGATGAGGCTAAGAAAATACTACATGAAATGCATTATGGAGTCTCAGGTGGATATTTTTTTGCAAAGACCATAGCCATAAAGATAAGTGAAGCAGGTTATTTCTGGCCTACTTTATTCACAGACTGTTATCAACTGGTTAAAAAATGTCAATCTTGTCAATATTATGTGGGGATGAGGAGGAATGCAGCAATGCCTCTTAGTCTGATCATTGTTGATGAACCTTTTGCTCAATGGGGTCTTGACTTCATTGGAATGATAAATCCAGTGTCTAGTATGGGTCACAAATGGATTTTAACTGCCACAGATTATTTTACTAGATGGACTAAGGCAGTGCCACTTAAAGAAGCAACAGAAAATGTGATCCTAGACTTTCTAGGGAGTATCACTACTCGCTTTGGGGCTCCTCACACCATAATTTCAGATAATGCTAAAGCATTTTTAGAGTCTAAAGTATCTGATTTTGCATTAAAGCATGGAATATATCTGAAAACTTCTTCTAATTATTACCCTCAGGGTAATGATTTGGCAGAATCAACTAATAAGAACCTGATTAGACTCATCAAGAGAATAGGGGCTGATCATCAAGAGAATGGCATAAAGTGTTGAATATAGCACTATGGGCTGATAGAATTACACATAAGTAGGTGACGAAAATGTTCCCATATGAACTGGTCTATGGCAAGCCTGCCGTAATACCTCTAAGCTTGGAAATTCTTGCTCTCCAACTGATAAAACAGATTAAAATTGAAGAAAATGGCCCCATGCAGGTTAGACTTGCCAAACTTTTGGAAGTTCAGGAAAAGAGAGATGCGGCACATGATTCATTAATTAAGCATCAAAAAATAATTAAAGACTGATTTGATAAAAGGACTTCAAATCTTCATTTCGAAGTAGGCTCAATTATTTTGAAATGGGATGCAAGAGCTGCCAAGCCAGGTCAACATACTAAATTTGAAGCATTATGGACTGGCCCATATAAAATTTGTGCGTGTAAACAGAAGAATTCATTTGAGCTGCAAACAATGGAAGGCGAACCTAAAGAGATTCCTATGAATGGGATCTACTTGAAGCATTTCAGTTAACCTGGGTCTCTAATGTATTCTACTTAGATAGTTTCCCTTTCTCAGTTGCTTTGTTTTCCCATTTTTTCCTTCCCGCTCTTTCTTTTAAATAAGTGTTCTTTGAACACGTTGCCGCAGCTCAGAGCCTTTTCAAAATTTTCAAAACTCCTGACACTTTAAATATCTCCCAATCTTAAATTTCCCAAGGTACCTTGCGCAGCCACTTGCATGACGTGTCTAACTCGTTGTTCCATGAAGATTTAGTAAGATTTGCTAATGGTTATCTGGGTTTAATGCCATTTTGAGACTTGATGGGTCAATAAATACCTCATAGCAAGAGTTAAAGCTTACAGTTTCTCAAACATTTTTATATCTGCTAGAAAACCCCTGCTACTTGCATTTTTAGCTCATAGCAAACCTACTTAAGTGAAAGTGCTTCCTTATTGTAAAAGCTTCATACCTGTTACCGCAGTTCACTATTTTCAAAGAATAGATATAGATATGGAGGGAGCACAGTCTTCGCAACAAGGGTCTAGGATTTATGAATCTCTTGATAAGTTTCTTACGAGCAAATCATATGCTTCAGCCCCCACACAACCATTAAAGACCTACTCGTGGACCAGAGTCCCTGAAGTTGGTCAAGCAAGTGACCCAACAAAGGTAAAAGATTATGTAGATGGAATTATGGACCCAATTCTTCAAAGAACTAGTAACAAAACTCTCAAAGAAGGGCTCATCAAAGGTGTCTTCAGAGGGCCAAGGTGGGACAATACGAGACATTCGCAATGAGGATATGGACTTCCCAACTGGCACAATTCATTGTCCCAGGTGTGCATCCATGCCCTGATTTGGTTGAAATATGTGCTGGATTGTTTCATGCACCTTCAAGTACCATACAACAGGGTCCATTTACAGTGCAAATTACACCAAAGGCTATCAGAGATATGTTGGCCCTATACTATGACAAGATAGCCACATTTCCCACCATTGCTAAGATGCAAAAAACATGGGCAAACGTCAATACTCAATTGAGATTTCTAAAAATAGAGTTGCAATTAGGAGATGATGATACAACTGTGCTGACACTACCTGCAGCAAGAGCACAATTTGCACAAGCGAGTCAAGATGCACTCTCCATGATGGCTTTCATTTTCGGAATGAAAAATGATATAACTGTCTATGAAGAACAAATGGCTATCCTCTTTAGATTGAAAACTGTTGATAAGACTCAGGAGTATCGTCTTGATTTCTCCGAGCATATTGCATATTCAATGGTGGAACAACTTGCCCAGTTCAGATCTAAAGGAATTTTTAGGTATTCCTCTTATTTGTTTCACCTTATATTGTACCAAAACTCTGGTGTATTTTCCCAACACTTGCATTTAAATATGTATGATCCAAGTTTTGGTCTACAGAGGACTACTCTTGTGTCTGCATAGACACATATCTTGTCAAAAACTAGTGACCCATATGAATTTTGGGAACTTTTTGTTGCCCCTATTTTTTGTCATCTGAGCCCAAAACCAGTTATAAATAGACTGTCTCCAAGTGTTTCAAACCTTATGGCCAATTTCTCGATTCTTTGTGATTACTTTTTTGGATCTAATCATACTATCATTAGAGCCCATGGTTTTTGTGGGGAACCAGTGTTGCTACCTAAGATTTTGACCCTTAGGTTAGCATTCTTAGAGGTCACCAGGGAAGTGTCTATAGTAGATAATGAATATGGCTTTGGAAAGAGGAAGAGGAAAATGTATGATCTCCCATGGATGACAAACAACATGACACTAGAGGCCATAGATGTTGAGATTGTGTTGCTTAGAAAGCTAGCCTTCCTAGGTTTCCTTCTAATTGAAGATAAATGGGAATATGACCCAAATGGTTTCTTAGCTTCATGGATCAGGACTAATAGGGTTGCTGCCAAAATTGCACATGAGGGCTGCCCCTTTTGGGAAAATAGGAAAAATCCTAGGGAGGATATTCCTGAGTTTTATGTTGAAATGACGGATTTGCCTCTTCAACAAAACAAACCATGGGAAACCTTCTATGTTAAGCAAAGAGATTTTGACCCCAAAATCAGAATGACTTCTAGTTTACGAAGAGCTTTAAAGAATAAAGACTGGAACGCTAAAAAAATAGAAGCCTATTGGAAATATAGGCAAGAGATGAGAAATGGGAGGAACTCTGGGATGAATGTCATTTGTCTCCTATGTCTAGCCCTGATACAAGAAATATGCAGACACAGGGTAGAGAGCTAGAAGTTAGAGCAAAGTCCAGTCAAACATTGCAATCCCCAGTGCAAACTTCAATAGTAGTCGTTGTAACTGTTTGACCCCAATCTCTTAGTACCATCGAAAAACAAAAAGGTGTGGTATCTTCACCACCAAAAGCTTCTCCATCAGCGTCAGTCCTTGAAGCTCCCAGTTCTACACAAGCACCAATAGCAACAGTGGTAAATATTGAAGAGAGGGGAGCACGGTCAGAAGAAGAAACACCAAGGAGACATAAAAGGCTGAGGTTCCAACTTGATTCAGAGGAGAGGGCAGAACCCTCACAACACCAACCACAGAGTACCCTAGTTGCTCATCAGGTAAGTATTATTTCTCCTTTTTCCCAATCTCTCTCTTCCCCTTTAGGGGTGATGATTCCATCTGGCCTAATGACATCCCCTGCCACCTCTGTTATGTCCATTTCTCATTTTTCCTCGTCTATCCAAACTCAGGCCATATCATTACCTCACTTTTCCCCCTCTTTTCTCAAGAAAGTACCTCCTCAGACTCCCCATAGCCAACAATTGGCTATTCCATATGGCTTACCACAAGGTTTTCCTTTTGCAAGTGGGCGCATTGCCTCTCCTTCTACCTTCCAAACTCAAGCAGGTGCTGCTAAGAAGGCGAGGGAGGCCCGAAGGGAGAAAAAGAGGATCAAAGAGAATAAAGCCCTAGCTACACCACATTTGAGGTCACAATTTGACCTAATTCAGTAGTAATTGATGGTGACCCATTTGTCAGCAAATATAGTCAAGCCAAACGAGCAAATGCAGCCAGAGGATTACACAATGAATGCAGTGGCAATAGATATGTCCTTGTTCGAACCACAAGATAGGGTCGAGCTTCTAAATGAATCCACTACTGTAGTTGCTGAAGATTATTTAAAAATATCAAGGAAGCTACAGAAGATGGAGGTTGATCTAGCCAAAGAGAAGGCAAACTGTAGTAGTTTGATCACAGAGATCAATACTAAGAATATTGAAATAGAGAGTCTTAATAAATAGTTGCAAGATATTGTTTCTCTTCAGACTCATCAGGCTATCCAGGCCCAAAATGATTCTTTAAAAGCAGGGCTGATGCAGGTAAAGGATGCAATGACAACCTTAAGGCGGGAAAGGCAGCATTCTAGGAAAAATGTGAGAAAAGCCTCCTACAGGTTACTCAACTTCAATAGAAGTTGTTGAATGAGAAAAATAATATAGCGGCTATTCAGGCCCAACTTCAAGCTGAGCTTCAAAGGGCAGAATAATTGACACTTGAATTGGCTAATAGGCAAAGGAATGTAGGGGTGTTAAATTTGGTGAAGGAGCTTTATGAATCAATACGGAAAAGAATCTCTCAGGAGATTACCCAGCTCAGACCTTCTCTAACCTTTCTGCGAAATGCACATAAATTGTGCGAAAAGGTGGAGACTTCAATTGAAGACACTATCTACAGTTTTTGGGAGAGTATTGGACTCCGAAACGCTGTTGCAAAAGCTATATGATGCAACTGATGGAATGTTGTCGACAGTAGGGATTAATGACAAAATGTTCATTGTTAAATGAGTAAATGAGGTTCTCAATTACAATTTTGTCGCAATCAATTGCAGAGAGCTTCTAGATGTGATGAAAGAAGGAATCAGCGAAATGAAACAACACATTGAAGACTTAGTGCAATTAGGTCTTCCTTCCCCTTTTCCTGATGACAACACTGTGCTGATGATTGATGAAATTAAACCTTTGTTGTTGGCCAGGCAGAATGATCAAGCAATTTTTAAGGATTTAAGGGATGATTCATCAGTTCCTGAAGTAGTTGTTTTGATTCATGTTTCTCAGCTTGAATTTAAATTGAAGGCTACAGTTCAAATTTTGCTAAATTTTTCACACAAATATATTATCCACCTTGATTTAGCCTTCAACAAATTGCAAAATAAGCAGAGATTATCTGACGATGAGTGGTCTACTTATCAAATAGCCCTACTAAAGCTGTGATTTTTTGTCACATTTTGATCATGCGGGAGTTGTGGATTATTTTTGAGCAGGCTCAAAAGCCCTTGGGGTCGCCAATAACTGTAGAGTAAAAAATACTCTACATTTTATTCTGATTTTTAGTTGTGCGATCCAAATTTTGTCCCCACACACTTTGGTTCGAGACGGCAAAGTTTTGACTCAGAGTGTGGGCTTGAAATTCTTTTTGCCTCGATTTTGTCTAAGTGTCAAAATCAAGCAGAAGCTGACAAGTGTCATCAGTCGAAGCACCTTTCATAATTTCTAGAAGTTGGTCGAGACATGCCACGTGTCTCATAGTAACTCAGCAGAGCGCAACAAGTGTCGGCATTCATGTCTCATGTTTCTCATACGTCTCGAAAGCTTCTTTTCAATAAGTTTTCCTCAGGATCAAGCGAAAGGCACCAGGTGGCAATACCGAAAGGTTTCAATATGATTTTCTAAAAGCAATGGAAGATGCCACATATCCCTAGCTGAAGAAAGCGGAAGCCGCCATGTGTCAACATTTGCATTATCTTCACTTAGTTTCATTGATAAGTAAAGACTGTGGTGGATCTCGGGTTCTATTTCTGAGGCAATCGAAAGCCACCAAGTGTCGCCATCCATGTAAATATGAAATGAGGCCCGAATGTTTCTATAACAGAGACAGAGCGATGTGGAGGCTGCCAAGTGTCACCTTCTGCAGGATTCTCAAAGGGTAGCAAAAAGCAGTGGAGACCGCCACATGTCATTGGCTAAAGATGCGCGAAAAGCGCCACCTGTCCCTATCCCCTTTTTGAAGTTGCCAAGGCACGAAATGTTGTGGGTCTTATTTTCTGTTAAGTTGTTAAATTTTTGAAGAAGTGGATTGTGACAGGTATCAAAGGCGAAACACTCCTGAGCAAAGACACAAAAAGAGTATAAGTTACGCAAAAAGTGTCGTGTGCCTTTGGTAAGTGTTACGGAACATGCCAAGTGTCATTTTCTGGTGCCTCCTGAATAATAAGAGGGTTTTCAAGTAGAGAGAAGGAATCAGCCAAGTGTCCTCTCCTGTTTAAAAGTGGGAAGCAACTTGGGTATCTATGTCGGCCAATGAAATTGTAGAAAGACAAAACGTTTCAGATCTAATAAATATCCTGTGTTAGACACTTCCAGTTCAGTTAGGCCGTTATATTGGGAACGTGCAAACAATCTAGAGCTAATTCAATGCTATAAATAGGGGTGCATAGATCACTAAAATCATCATCAGAAGATAGAGAGAATTTTCTGCAAGAGATTATTGTCAAGAGTTTTAGACTTTTTTAGCTGTGTTCAGAGATATCATTTGCCTTTGTTCTATTTTCTTGAGTTAGAAATTTTATGTAACTGTGCATGTTTCTGTGCCTCTTATGTGACTAGAGATTGATAAGAAAACTGAGTTCTGTGCTTTGTTGATATTTTTCTATGTCACTGCAAAATTAGTCTAAGTTGTGAGCCTTTGTTTCTATTGTTTTCTATCTTTTACATTGATCATGCCTTGTTCGCTCTTTAATGTAATTGAATCTTACATATAGCTTCATTGTGCTTAAGGGTTGAATTAAATTCAGGCGCATCGCCATAGTTAGAGTTTCTTTAGTTGCACTTGTGTTTCTGTTTAATTCCTATCCCTTTTCCCATTATACCCTTGATATAAAGAAGAGCCAGCTTCTTTAAAATATGGAGGTTGCTTCAGGTTGCAAGTCCCATATTCCTGAAACTTCCCATTGTTGGTGTTAAAAACAGTGCAATTTTAATCATCAACAATACCATACTAGGGGGAATCCTTTACAAGCGTGTCTTCGACGGCCTGTTGTTCTGTTGTCTACATAGTCATGAAGTTTCCCATGCTATCAAGGAAGCACATGACAGAATATGTGGGGGACACTTTAATGGTTTAGTTGTTTCTAAACGTATCTTTTGTCTTGGCTACTATTGGCCCACCCTCAATCAGGACTGTTGTGATTATGTAAAGAAGTCTGTTAAATATCAACAGCGTGCCAATTTACATCATGAATTTGCCCATGGTCTTCAAGTATCCAAAGACTATTGGCCCTTCTCACAATGGGGACTCGATCTCATTGGGGAAATCAATCCTCATTCTTCACAACGACACCAATCCATCATCACTGCCATCGAGTAATTCACCAAATGGGTGGAGGCCATTCCTCTCATCTTAACCAAAGCCGACAAGATAGTCGACTTCATCAATCACCATATCATCTTTCATTTCAATGTTCCTCATAATATCATCACCAATAATGGAAAATCTTTCAAAAACAAGCGAGTCCAAGGTCTTTGTGACGTATTTGGCAGCAAGTTAAGCTTTTCCTCGCCTTACTATCCACAAGCAAATAGACAAGCAGAAGCCTCTAACAAAACCCTTAACAAAATGTTAACCAAAGTAGTCAGTGCTTCAAGTCTGGGATTGGCACTTGCACATCCCTTTCGCTTTATGGGCCTATCACACTAGCATTTGAACCTCTACGGGTGTTACCCCTTTCTCTTTAGTCTTTGGAGCAAAGGAAGTCTTGCCTCTTGAAGTCCAGATTCCTTCTCTTTGCATATCCTTGCAAGACATCATTTCTAAGAGTGATTATCATCAAGAACGTCTAGCATGACTTGAGCTACTTGACGAGCATCACCTCGCAGTGCTTAACCATCTTTGTGTCTACCAAAAGCGAATCAAGTGTGCCTATAACAAGCACCTGAAAGAATGAGAATTCAATATCAGAGACCTCATCCTCAAGAAAAACCAACATATAACCAATATCGATAAAATAAAAAGAGGAAAGTTTGCTTTCAATTGGCTTGGACCGTACATCATAACTCACAAATATAGATCGGGAGCTTATTGTTTGTCCTCTCTCAAAGGCAAATCAGAACCTGAGCCTCTCAATACTTCATATTTTCATCCTTTATTTTGTTAAATAAGGATCAAACTCATCTTTTGTCTAACTTAAGCTTGCCCCTTGATTTACGAGACTTTCACCTTCACTTACCTATCCCCATCCCTTTGAGGACAACCGATTACAATATAGAACCATGTGATTAACCATCACAGTCATAAGCTTAATCCTAAATATGGGTACCATGGCTTTACCCATAGCATAGTTCTCATGGATACTTTTCGTCTCTAATCAAACAGAATCCCATGGTCATTGTCTCTCAAAACCACCCCTTTAACCTATCATTAACTTTTTGTGCTAAAATTTTTGCCCTCATAAAGGTAAACCTCTAAGCCTATATAGACTTGTCCATGTCTAAACCTAGCATCAAAACACTTTGGGATACCAAAATATCACTTGGGTCACATGTTTCTAGCATTGAAGACTGATCCCTTGAAGGACAGTTGCTCAAAACTAAATTGCTTAAAAGATAGATTGCTCTCTTGAAGGACAGCTACCAAACAAGCAAACCCGAACTTAGACCACTCCCTTGAAGGATGGCTAAGTCAAATATGTCAAAAGCAATCATTTTAAGCTTCCTGCATCGATCAGCTTCACAAACCTATCAAAACAAAAGCAATAAAGGACCCTATATCAAAATCAAAACAAGTTATCCCTAGAAAGCTGCAATCAGCTTTCATATCTAGCATTAGTAGACTTCCCGCATCGATCAGTCTACACCTTACATGAAGACATGGACTTGTCTATTATGGTTCTTAGGTCACCTATAGAAGGGGCAAACTAACCCACATAAAGTTACCTTACCTATCACCCATTTACCCTTCACCTACCACCTACCTCCCCTTTCTACCATCTATAAATCAAGGGATTATGAGCTTACTTGACACAATGTGATCAAGATAGCATTTTATCAACCAAAGCATGCTAATGCAAATCATTTGAAAGGCTTATGTTCCTTAAGCCAATCTAACTTCGGTTTTTGTTTTGTTCTTACTAATGAAAAGGCATCATGTTTTTTTATTATCCTCTCATCATCGGTTCGTATAGACATATGTCTCATGATTCTTATCTATTTTCCCACATCTAGTTTGTTATCTTACTTTATGTGCTTTCATTAACATCATATCATAAACCATATCAATCACCATAATCAAACCATCAATAACCACGATCAAAACATTACATGCATAATCAAATGCATCATGTTTTCTTCTTATCCTCTCATCATTGGTTCATGTAGACATGTGTCTCATGATTCTTATCTCTTTTCTCACATCAAGTTTGTTATCTAACTTAATTTATGTGCTTTCATTAACATCATATCATAAACCACATCAATCACCACAGTCAAACCATCAATAATCATAATCATATCACAACCATAATCATAATCAAACCATCAATAACCATAATTACACCACACATCATATCCATGAACAAAATAAAACATCATCCATAATCATCTCATGCCTAAGCTACTGAGTCCACATCTCATAAAACATAAGCATAAAACCTCAAAACATGTAAATCATGAACCATGAAACATAAAACCACATCTATATATCATCATGAGCATCATAAAAATCATATACATCATGTCAACAAAATAAATAATACATGTAATAATGTATAATCTCTCTCTCAAAACATGTACATCTCATTGCATCAGCACGCAAGTCATGGGTGACCATCAACGGTCGATCTTGGGACCCCTGACCATCGACGGTCAGGAAACACACATTTTAAATTTTTAGGCACCCACACCTAAGTGCCAAATTTTTGGAGATTACCTTCTCCCCCAAACCAATACCAACCTTTGAAGAATACCCTCTCCGACAGACCAACCATGTCCACTTCGATGTTGGCCATTTTGGCCCAAACTATCGCATATTTTCGTGATGACCTTGCTTGGTATTTTTTATCGCACCGACCAACCTTGCTATGTTGAACATTTGAATTTGCACCACCTAGTGCACACCAGACCATTCGTGTTTTTCAAGGGAGAACTTCCTACCTTGGATACCTACGAAAACACTGACTCTGTCTAGGAGACTTGATAAGAAAGCCCCGATCAACGATGCCTAATGTTGTGGATCGATTACCCTATTAGTTGTCCTTCTAGAACTGACATTATTTTTACCAACATTGGCAACCTTAGTCTTTATGCATTCTCAGTTATCATACTTAATCACATTTTGTGTGCATGTTTGCGCTTCAAATGTCCAACCAGCCTTGTCACCAACCTCGTGACTCACCATACACCACTTATCAAACCTCGACTCAATTTTTGTTTTACCTCATCAACTCGTAGTTTAAAGTGGAACACCTCCTCCCATAGTCGAGGCATCCAAACCTTCAACCAGCAATTTGTTTTTATTTTGCAGCGTGTTGATTCAAAGTTGTATAACAAAAAGGGGTAAAATGTAGACACTAAAAAACTACACACAACGGTTCTAGATGTTAAAATGCTTCAGGGCCCTTTAAGGACCACCTAACCCTTCTTGACCTACTAACCAACTCATTTGACCTTGAGTCTAGTTAGCTACTAAGCTAACTAACTCACTAACTTATTAACTTAACCATCGCCCAACCCTTTTTTACCCACCTTGACCCCTTTACCTTCAGACACTCGATCGTCGACAGTCAGCTTGACTGCCAATGGTTATGTTGATCGTCGATGGTTAGGGCTTCCTCGTTCTTACACAAATATCAGCTATGTGCAAGCTAACACGGCACAATTAAATATGTTTGTCTTGCCCGTTGCTAATGAACTTCCAAGCATCGAAATTAGCAAGTCAACCTCATAGGGAACCTTCTATCCTCCATCTCTCTTTGTCTATAAAATGAGGGGAGTAGGAGGTGAAAGGGAATCCATCAATGCAAGCATTCTAGCTCATAGGTATTCAAGCTCTTCAACGAGTCTTATTCCAACAATTCAACAACAACAGAGATCCGAACCTTTGCAAAAATTGCTCTCGAGGCAAAGTAACGTTACTCTGCCAAAATTGCTCCAACGAACAACCATCAGCGATTTAGAAAGCAAAAGGGATATTTGTACTTCAATTTTTTTATTTTGGTTTTTGATCTCTCTCCCCCATCAGATATTTTCTGCATCTTGTTTTCTAACTTTCGGACTCCTAATAGACTATTCCCTGATCATTGATCCATTCTTTAACTCTTTTATGAACACCTCTAGAATTCCACAGGTAACCGTCAATGGTCAGCACAACTGCCGCCAGTCACGTCCAACCGTCAGCGGTTACCCAACCATCGATAATCAACGTAACCGTCAACGATCAACCCAACCGCTGACGATCATTGTGGCATGAAATAGCAGCGAGTTATTTCCAACCCCTTACCCCCAACCAAATTCGACTCTTTGTGTCCCTATTTGTTCACAAACCTCTCCCTGATTTTATGACCTTGACCCAACCTATTTTTAGCAACTAGTATTGACCCTCTATTGCTATATTTAGTTATTTTCTCTTTCCAAGCATCTATTTCTTCTTGTATTTCATTTCAGTACTTTATGTTATTTGATGCAAGTACTTTCCTTTTATCTCTTTAAATTTAATTGTTATCAGAGTGGATTGACAACGTCCTAGCAAGCTCATGCTTCTTGGATCTAGCTCACGCTAGGCAGTCCACCTAACTATCTTGCTAACAACCCCTTTTGTTAGTACTTTCTTATCTACAAGGTATTCCTTTCAAAACAAAAAGGAGCTCTCCAGACTCGTCTGGCTTACGCGTGCACAACCAGGGTCTTCTACCATACCCTTATTACTAGTTTCTTACTTGCTTCCTTTCATAAAAAATATACAAAAATTAAGAGAAACAAGTGGTGCACCTCGTCCAGAGGGTCCTTATGGAGCATGTTGGTGTTTATTTCCTTCACAGTGTTGACCATTATATCCTTGCCCTTGCTTTGCGTTAAGCGATTGGAGGGACTTGCAGAGCCAATTGGGATGTCATTATCTATCATGTCTCTCTTTGTGCCTTTCGCAGTGGTAGTTAAGGTTGTCCTATGCCGCTTGCCATGCAGAATGCTAGTGATCCCTGCTCATGATTACCTAGCACATCTTGAATTTTTTCACCACTTGCATGTTTTGTATGGCCATGCCATTTCTTCTTATGGTCCGATTATTGTGTTCTTGTACGTTCTTAACCTTGATGTGATTGCTTTGTGTCAATATATTCACAATGTGGATGAATGAAAGCTATAAGATCAGGGTCTCAATGTCTTGTCGCCACATCAGTGGCATCGCAGCACTACTTCAAGCCGCACAGTAGACATGAAGCCTTACCACAATCAAATCAACGCTTATAAGGTCCTCATCCATCCCTAACAATCAAAAGCAACCAATCAAAGATGTTGCTACTTTTCAAGCAATGAACCCCTTTGCAATGGTTGCAAGACATCTAATCCAAGGTCTGGGGTTTTATATGGGCCCTTTAATATATGATCTCACCTAAAATACCTTGCATTGCCCCTTGCTATCACCACCTAGCTCACCTTGAAATTTTTCACCACTTACATGCTCTATATGGTCTTTCCCTTCCCCACCACTTCATCATTGTTCAAATTCACTTTAAAACAAGAAATTTTCTCCTTACAACTTATTGCCATGTCATATGAACACACCTCATTTGCCACTATCAACTCCATCATAAATATAATATAATGGTTGCTTCATGCACAAAAGGCAAAATGAAGTCAATGGTTATGAGTTTGAAATGATGTATGACCGCTGATTAAACTTTTTTACATTATAAAACCCGCTTTACCAAAACAAACATCTCTTCCACCATAACTTGCACTTTTGGGACAACTTCTAGTTTATGCACTCTTGAAATGTAGTTCATATATGCCCTTCTTATGTGTTGTCAAAAACTTATTTGTTTTCCGAAAATTTATTTATGATTAAAATTTCTTATCATTCAGATTCTCCAGTTCTCTCAAAAGCTAGGGTATTCAACAGCTGCTACATTTTCAGCTGTCGGGGTTTCGTTTTTTTAAAGCAAAACTCAAATCCTCAACTTTCACATAGACATAGTTGTAGATTATTCAATTGTAATTAAAAACCCCAACTGCAGAGTTTTTGTTTTGTTAATAAGCATATTTCAGCGTGTATTCTTCCTCATCGTTGCACGTGTTTGCATATTGCTTTGTTGTAAAAGCAGTCGCCTGGAAAACACGTGACGCCTGGCAAACACTTCATAAATTTCTAAAAAGTACATTACAAGAATATTAGCAAGTCTGTTTATGTAATCAAGACAGAATATTGAGCGTCCAACGCCAAAAGACAGCCATTTGCTAACTATGCAGCTTGCTTTCCCAGGATGACAAACAGAACATAGGAACGCAGACAAGGTGAAAAAATCCTTCTGATCTAAAGAATCTCGGCAATCAATACAATTTTGAATACTATTTAATTAAAGCAAGACCACTTAATGAAATTAAAATATATTGATGTCAGCAAATGTGGCCAAAATAGATTGCAACTGTATCCTCACCCAACAAGTGTGCAATTGATCTACATGCACCCTTTCTACGCAAGCAATAATGAGCAAAATTATCCTGTGAAATGAAAATCATGCCCTGTAAACCTAAAAGATTCAAACATGTTCAAAACAACCAGAAGCCTCATTCAAAAACGCCACATGTAGTGATTCTTGTAGCAATCATATGATACACTGGAGTGTGATACCATACCACTCATTTTTAGTTCAAATTTTAATTCGAATAGTGATTATATAATCTGTATTATCAATAGAAAAAACTTTTCAATCAAAAGAAAACGCACATGTAAAGATCCTTGCAGCAATCATGCTTGCATTGCTGCAAGCTAGTGCAAACATATTCTTGCTTAACACGCATGGACTCGGGCATTCAAATATGCAACCCGCCATTTTCTAAGACAACATACATGACCACCATTTGAAGGCAAGCAATGATAAGCAAAAATATCCGATGAAAAGAAGCATCATGCTGTCTGCTGTTGTATCTGACAAACAAAGGACAGCTTCGTGTACCCAAACTCACAGACGAGAGGACTAATGGGCAATAAAATAATTCCATAAATGGATTAACAAATATACATTATTTCCGAAACTATAACAACTCATTGGCAATAACAGCATGCATGCCTAAATTCGTAAGAACAGACCCATCACTCTGAAAAAATGGACCAAATTCTACAACAATTCATAGGCAATAACAGTGTGCATGCATAAAATCATACAAGTAGACGCATCAGTTTGAATTCACGAAACAAAATTAACGCCTCAAACCCATGAATGTAATCATTAACTAGTTATTTCTTGTATTGTAATTAATATGACATCCATATGATAACAATGCCCCATTATGCGAGCATTGCACAGCAATATTAACAATATGACAAGTTACAGTGATTCCTGGCAGGCCTGGTTTCTGTCATCCAGAAAAGTCCATAAGCCCAGGTCACTAGTACTGAACCTCCTCTATGGTTAAAAAGGGAAAAATTAAAATGAAATTTAGCTGTCGGATGATATTCCTGAGCTTGTACTGGTCACAAGAATATGCCAGCTAACGAAAGCATATGGATACCAAAGGCACATCAATGTCATTTCCATCTTCATCTTCACAAGCAACAACAATGTCAAAATGACGCCGACTTAGAGGGATCTCCAGTTTTGCTATTTCTCTTGCAAGGTCTACCACTTTCTTGTCCAATCTATCTTTGTGTTTGGGAAATATACTGTTATAGATCAAGCTTTGCCCACATGAGATACTGTATGCACTCAAGCCTTTAGCTTGGAACCAATCTAACAATTCTCGCAAAAATAGATTGCCAGCAATGACCCATCGATCCCAAATAGACCAGCTTAGATCTCCATGCTTCATTATCTTAGGAGGCACAGGTTCTGCCATTGAGAAAAGTGGAAGTGCCAAGTTTGCAAAAGTGTTGCGGTACATTTCAACCTTATGGCCTAAAAGAACCTTGTAAAGTTCCAAGCATACTAGACCAGTGGCCATAGCAGTTGTAGTAGCAATTGCCGGAATAATCCTTCCCGCAATAAATTTGGCCTTCAGCTTGTCAACTTCAGGTATGCTGTAGTTCCTTGCTCGCATGTTTGCAAAACCAGCAATAAGATCCATATGATAGTTTGTATCATCATCCTGCAACACCAGGCAGAATCAAAATAATTAATTACATAACCATTGCAAACAATATAGAAAAAGGAATGAACTACTAAAGATGGATTGTGTGATAATGAAGACAAACTATATAGTACCTTTTCAAATTGAATGGGATTCATTCGGAAGCCTGGTGGCAAGTTCATGACACCACTTTCCAGTGTCTTAATTAGATTATCAATGACAGCAGAGTCATCAATAGTAGAAGCATTCATATTTGTAGCTTTCTCATCTGTCACAATTTTCACTCCTTGCTTCGGCTTGAATCCTGGAATATCCACTTCATCTACTGCATGTGCTAAATCTTTTGGATTGGAAGCCCAATCGGGAATGGGAATGCCATAAGTAGTAGCTCGTAAAATAGATGCTGCAGTAAGGAGTGACATGTGACTAGCATCGCTCGAACAGAACTGTAGAGGCTTTGGAAACCGCTTTGGAGCAGACCAGAATGGTGCACCACTACTTGTGGTTGCATCCTCAGGGAATGTGTAAGTGAGCTGCTTCACACGATTCGAAAAGTAATCCTCAAACCTTTCCAAAATAAAATAGCAAAAGATTAATGAGTTGAGTTGAAGCTTAAAATACAAGTTAATATAAGAACTACACTAAAAAGGTAAGAAAGACAAGATCCGGAGTGCTTGATTTCAAATGTAAAAATGAATTACCTTTTTCTTGCCCATGCCACACAATCTTCAAATGTTACACATCTCTCTGAAATCAAACACTCTACTACACGCTCCAAAAGGTCTCGGGCCTGAGCATCTCCCGCCGACTTCATAGCTGCTTTATACTCTTCTGGTTTTGAAAGAAAAGCATTAACTTCAGATGGTGTTTTCTCTAGCAGACCCTCAAATTCCGACCTTGCCCAAGTTAGACAATGATCAATATTGTGTGGAAATGAGTGAACTGTGCACATTGGTGCCTGTTTTTCTGGGGGATCTCTGGATGCTCCATAGTTCTCTGTCAAATGAGGAATAACCATCTGAGTGTTGCACTTGGCTCCCAGAGTTCCAGACTCTAGCAATGGCTTCTGAAAGTAAACACACCTTGAATCTACATAAAGCCTAGCATTGACATTGTCCAAAGCATTTAAAACAACATCAAGATTATCCCAGAAAGCATCATGAAAAACATTTTCGGTGTCTGGGCTAACACGATTTTGCAATGCCTCCACCCTTAAATGTGGATTGATTGTGCTTGCTGCTAATGCTGCCACTGTTGATTTTGCCTGCCCAATGTTCCAATCCCTAAAGAGAAATTGCCTGCTAAGATTACTCTTCTCAATAACATCATCATCTGTTATAGTCAGCTTTCCACTGTTTCCAGAGGAGACTCCCATGAGAGCTAAGTTCTTTAAGAGCTCACATCCAAGAGCACCAGCACCAACAACAAAAACTTTAGCATCCTCTAACTTTTTCTGCATCTCTCTTCCAAATACAGAAATTTGGGCGTCATAACGACAATTTAAAGGTGCAACATCCTCTGGCCTAAGTGAATCAACTGGAAGAGATTCCAAAGAATCAAAATAGAAGAACTGCATGCCAATCTAGATAACATTAGTGCAAGGAATAATCCATATACTTTACAAGAAAGAAATCTGTGACTAGTGAGATAGGCAGTTCAAAATTTGCAAGGTTAAAATACAAACCTGAAAAAGTGGGTGAAACTTTCCAGAACATGCTTTGACAACCTCCTGTCCAACAATTCCACCAAACATGGATGCCATAGGATTCAATACTGCTCGGGAACCACTAGCAAAATGCTTTAATACATTTTCATCAATGACATCTAACTTCTCATCACCACATGCTTCATTTATGGCCTTTACTGCTTCAACCAACCAACTAGCATCTTCCTCAGAAGCAGCATATGGAAAACGTCCAAAGTCTTGTACAAATTTATCAAGTGCTTGAAAAGCCAGATGTAGAATTGGAGGACGATCAAATTTAGAAAAATCACTTAAAAGAAATTCACCGGGATTTGTTAGTGCCTCCCCCAGTGGCTTAAAACCTAACACCTTTGGTTGCTTAACCTGAGTGACAATGCCTCTCCCAGAGTAAGCTCCAAAGTTAGTTGTGTCTTCATCGAGCAAGAAAGAATATGGCCGTGCACTCTTTATCTTTCTTGGTTTTCCATCATTTAACTCATGCATTCCTTGAACTTCAGAAAAAACAACTAGATCTCCATCCTGGAACTCAAGTCTCTCATCGTCAACACATGAGACAACAGCAGGATAGTCATTACTAATAGAAGCTATAATACCCGTGTGTGGTTCCTCCCCATCAACATCAAAAACCGTAAACTCAGGTCCAAAATCACAAAACACACTGCCAAATAGCCCTCGGATGTCTGCTTTGATGAAGGGAATTGGTGGCTTATGGTTATGACAGAACTCATTATACTTGATTGCTTTCCCAAAACTTATGTCTGTGAAGACAACTGCCTGAAAAAATGCAAACAGAGTGTTGTTACAATTGTCATCATTTGCTAAAATAATCATCAGTTGCTACAATCATCACACTTTTAATTACATGGGAGATGCAATAAAGGAGAAGGCTAATTTAACCAACTCCCAAGCATTTATTAGATTTAAATTCAAACAATAGGCACACAAGAACCATAAGAACCTTCAATATGTCAAGTCAAAGATATGTGACCCTGAAAACATGATCCGATGAAAAGACCATACAATCATAATAATCAACATGCAGCTCCAGTACTACGAAGTTAGTATACATTTTTCTAAGATAAGTTTATGTATGTGCATATTGAAGAATCCAACGCTATTCAAAAAACAAATCAAACCACATTAATAGGGCATTGTCACTTTCGACAGAATCACATTAATAACACAGCCTGCCATATCAGCAAGTTCCTGGAAACATAAAAGAATAAGAAACCCTTTTGGCAAGCTAATTGCATGATATCAAAGCCTCTTCTGGTTCACGACATTGTTTCTTATGGTTTTCTTTGCATCTTTTTGCTTCCCTTTTCTCTAAGATTGCAAATTTATTCCTATATCTAAACTGGACTAGGGTGGTTGCATCATTATAGTGTAATTTAATAAAGCTATCAATATAACCAAATCTGTGCTAATTATGTTCCATCTCTTCATTGATCCAAGAATTGAATTAAAAATATATCAAAAAAATTGATCATACTTTGTAGTTTCTAGAAATCTTAAAGTCTCCAAAGCAATAACTAACATCAACACAACACTTGCATAAGAGACACAATAGAAAACATATCAAGCACGCATGTCACATAGCTATGATCTGGGTACAGAGATTCTCTGATTAGTTGAATTTGCCCATGATAATGGCTGAAATGGTTTATTCATGCAAAGATTTATATGAAAGGAAGTATAAAATGTTTAACAAGATGGAAGAACAATTTGACAAAATAAGGAGAAAATATAGAAGAGGTTCAAAATCACCAAAACAGAAATTCCACTTATAATTATCATGTTTGAGAATAAAAGTGCATGACCATGCATACTGGATCAGCCTGCACCAAGCTTGAGCAGTGCACCAAGTGGGTTGCTATTAAGGAATAGCATAACCCTACATTACCATATACTGCTGCGACAGTACAAATAGGTGTCTTTCCCCCTCACCCTTCTACCATCTTGAAATTTGGCACAGTACAAATGAGCAATTGGTTATACAGATTTGACGAGCTAGCAGTAGTACTGATTTTACATTACTTGTACAATGATTTTTTGGATTAAGATCAGTGCACGTTTATGTATGGGATTGAGTTCAGTATGGGGGATCAATGGTATCTGTTATATTTTCAGAGAGTTCAGGTAGAATTTCAGGGTGCTCTACTACTTCTCCTATTTCCTTCTTGTTGCTTTGGATTCTTTAAAAAATGAAAATCAGTAATGCTTTAATTGCTTGCAGGGAATCTGCACTTTCATTATTTGTAGATGGTCACGATGACTTGCTGATTAAATGTGATGATATGCCATTTCACTAGCTGCTCAGCTGTTGAATTTCTGTTGTTGCTGCCATTCCTGTGTTTGGTATTATGCAGCCTGTGGATGGCTAGTATTGTCCAAAAATAGGAAGATATTGTATACAGGGCATCATATGGAAGATTTTCATTCATCTGGGTCTCACATCTTGGTAATTATCTTGTTCTGTCTATTTGTTCAAATCAGGATACTGTGGGTGTTTTTATTAACAAAAGTCTGGGGGACCAGCAAGCAACCACTTTTTTTACCTACCAAAAAAAGAAACTAAGCAAACTTTGGCCCTCACATATCTTTTTGTATTAACAGGATTCAACAGTTTAGGTCTTGATTAAAGAAGACATACTAATGAAAATTTACAATAATCTTGATAAAGATAAGTCCAAGCTCTCTGCATCATTTAAGGAAGTACTTATACAGTATAAATAAAAAAAAGAAATCCATGCATTCATTGAAAAGCTAAGAAAAATAAACCTCTTTAAAAAATGATGAATTAAAAGGCCAGTTCAAAGTACCTGGAAACAAGCCAAATGTTCTTCAGTTAAAACAGAAGTCAGGGTAGAAACTTCAACAGCTGTATTCAATTCTTGTAACTTACTACAACAAGCAACTGCTCGATTTTTGCCAATATCAGCCTCCGTAAAATAGAAATTGCCAGACAAGTCCCACATCTCAACATTTCCCAGATCATGCAAAGTGACAGATTTTACTCCTGCCAGTATAACATTTTTTGCTGCAATACAAAGTGCCAATTCAAGTGAACAAATATATATTGCTTTTTTTATGCTTAAACTAGAATAAATTCCAGTCTCCATGTCTTGTATGCATATTTAAAATCCAATGAAACTATTCCCATATTCAGGTTCAGTAGCATCCATATACAAAAATAAATTTGCTTGTGCTTCAGATACATGTGAAATATTATGGGACTTAACCTCATAATATACTGCAAAAAGGGAGAAATGCCAAATCAAAACACAAGTTAATAATATGCAAAATCCCTAAATGAGATATACATTGCTCATGATATCAGGCATGTTTAGTGTGGGCACCCAAGAAATGCAATTCAAAATTCTACATAGCTGTTAACCTAAGTAACTGATTCACCCCCAGCAGAATCCTGCCCCGGTCCATCCCCGGTATGCATCAAATCCTCTAAAACACATTTCAAACATAATGGAATTCAAAAGTAGAACCGGTTACAATTGTCAATATTTATGATTAATATTATCAAGGCTTTTGGCATTTGGTTAGAATTTTGTGGTTATTTTGTTTTTTACATGCATACTCTGTGGTTGATGTCACTTAATTCAAATTTATTAAACTAGAATTTCTATATTTTTTTATTTTTTATATATTTTTTGTTCAGCCATACCCAAGGCAAAAAAAACACCGAACCTGCAAACCTGGTTCTTCATAACCGAAACTAAACCAGCAACTTAGTTGTTAACAACACCACCAATTTCTATCTCTTGGAGATTCACAGAATAAATAAGGCAGCTTCATAATCAAAATACTTAGAGCAGGAGATACCAATAAACCAAAATACTTACCGATTTCAACACCAAGACCTTGAATACCAGAGATAAGAACATTGGCACCAAAGAGGCGCCGCATTGTCTCCCTCCCATAAACTGCCAGCTGCCTGCTGTGTAAGTCCTCATCAATGTGAACAACATCAGCCGGGTTGCCATCAGCAGTGGCAGTCATTTTCACCTCCCTGTTTGGCACCTCGCTAGCACCACCCTCAATGTGCAACTTTTTCACTGAATTCCCTATGATTTCTGTCTCAGCAGCTCTCTTTATGGGTAGCATATAGTGCGGCCAACTGTCAACAAAAAATAAATAAAAAGCATTAATCAAACCCAGCCAGATAAAAGCTATTAAAAACAAAAGAGCCCACTAATTTATTTGACTGGTTTCTAAATGATACTGGCACAAAATCACTCAGGCATAGGGTAAAAACCTGCAGCCCTTTCTTTCAGAATAATATGAAGACATTAATCCTAGTGTTTGTTTTAAACTTTAATCTTTAGCTCCCTAGGATTTCTACAATAATCTGTGAGCACAAAAAAAAAAACGAACACCCAATATCCAAAACGAAATGGATAAATAACACAAACCAACAGAGCACAAGCTACAATTAAACCGTAAAACAAAACTTTAAGTCCTAACTATCAATATCTAGAGAAAAAATGATAAAACCCTGATTGTTATCTTGCAAAGAGGGAAATCGATGCTTCCTCTTGCCTAGTAGAATCACTCTTTGTAAAACAAATGTTAAAGGGTTTCAGCTAGAACTTCGTAAGAATTTAATGGCGGAAGAAAAAGATATTCAAATGAAAGGATATCAAACAAAAAAAACGCATGGCCTAGAAATAAATAATCATGATGAAACGCTTTAAATAACATTAGAAATAGCAAAAGAAAAATTATAGAATTGCCGTTTTCAAGGACAGTAGCCATGTCACCATTTTTTACCTAAAACGAGGCAGCCAAACGGCCGATCCGTTCAAATTAATCGGACCTCACAATAATGCTGTTTCAAGCTATTTGTATGGGAAAAATTAAATTAAATTAAAACAAAAATACGTCTATTTGTTTTTACCAGGCTTAAAAAATATTGAAAGACACAAAAGCAAAACCATAACACAGAGCAAACTGCTCCAAACCCTTTAATATACATCAATAAAAAATTAATAAGAGCAAAATAATTGAGTTCTTTCAAGAAATTTTAACTTAGATCAAACGTAATAAAGCACTCTACAGGATTCGAATATAGGATCTTGAAGGAAAAAAAAATGGAGAGGCAAGAAAAGGGCCCAAACCTGGTCAAATGGGGGTCAAATTGCTCGGAAAAGTCATCGATTTGAAGCGATGGAGACGCAAAGCTCAGAAAATAAGGATTCAACGGCAAAAATCGATCGACAGGAAGCAATTTTAAGCAAACAATGTGTGGCGGTCGATCCGCCAAACCCTTGATGCAGCCTTAAACAGAGAAAGACGATGCGCTGAACGAAAACGTAAAGACAATGCTTTGAGTTTGTTTTAATACTTTTATTTTTACAAAACGAAGGGTATGGCTTTATTTTAATAAAGAAGACTGTAGTAAAAGCCTGATTTTACTGTGAAAGAATTACCTAGGGTATTTTAACTTTACTTTACCTGGTAGTTCTGGTATCGGGCATATTCGGGGGGGTTTTCTTTTCACTTTTGCTGGGTCAGACGGCGAAATGGTCGGGCGGCAATTGACGGTTTGTTGGATTTCTGTTTTGCTTCTTTAGTGATGATTTAGGTGCTCAACCATTCATTTAAAGGTGTGTGATGCAGAGATGATCGGAATCTAGTCCATACCACCTTAACTAAGGTGTGTGTGATGTTGAGATCATGTCTCGGTACGAAATGAACACTCCTCAGTGCTTGACTCTTAACTAAAAATCACCGCATAAAACAGTGATTCATCAAAAAAAGTAATAATTATAAAAATGACTAGACGAATATGGAATGAAAGTAGTGAAATTTCTTTTATACATTGAAAAAGATACATAAAAAAAATAATACATAAATGAACATATAAAATATTGACATAAAAAAATGTCCAAACCTTAATAAGTAAATAAAAAAACTATATGAACAAGAAATTTAGAATGATTATATAAAGAAAGGAATGACAACATTATCTTATATCATTCATTTATAAACACTATGTGAACCCTGCCCTCTAAATATTTTGATTCTCTATTTTCAGTCACCCAAACAACAATAGTGATGTGAATAGGGAATTAGGAGGTTGTAATTATCGGCAAATAAAACAGAAAACGTACCTCGTTGGGGGTAAACTTCCAAATTGCCTTTGCCCTTTGCTCACCTAAATCTATAAATTTCCCTACCACGTGATTAATTGTCTTTTATATTAGTTATTGTAAAAATTATTAAGGAGGGAGCCACGTGATAACTCCGCAATTTTGTGGCAGACGACTCTAATTGTCTACCAAATGTACCTCGAGGTGCAATGAGCCTCTCAATAAAAGGATTTGTACTAAGCTAAATAAAGTTGTTGTTTTCTAAAACTCTATTATATTTTTATAGATTAAAATAGTATAAAAAATTTAAATATATTTATTTGAAAAATATTAATAAATATCAATCTCAAATTTTTTATTTTAAATTTTTTATATATTATAATTATTAATTATGTTATTTATTTAGTTTTTTATTAACTAGTAATAAATTGTATTAATTTAATTATATATGTGTGTCAAGTTTTTAAAAAAAAAATTATAAAGTAAAAAGAAGGATTTAAAATCCAATTTATGGGCAAGATATTATTATTTTTCAATTGACTTTTCAATTAAAAAAGAAAAAATGTATAAGTGACAATCAAATAAATGTCAAATATAAAGTCATAATTAAATGTGACTACAGTCATAGACATTACAACGCATTACCAGCGCTTGATTGTCATTGTAGAACACCTCTCGACATAAACATGTTACACACTGTCAAAAAAATCAGTGGTATGAAATCATAGCTCGAGCAAAAAACATAATAAATATCACATCAAGACTAACCCTATGAATAAAACAATGTTTAAGCCCTAGGCACACAATACCATCAATACAAAATTACGTAATAGGTGACATCAACAATAACCATAAATAATAAGAAACAAAATATTAGGCCACTAACACAAGCAACCCTATAGAAGGACAAGGGGGTGGTGAATTGTCTAGTTTATCTCCCCAACTAGAATCAAGTATGGATATCCAACCATCTTGTTCTATATTTTCTTCAACATCTTCCTTCGTCTGTCAACGAGAGGGTGAAATAGCCAGTGATAGTTTGAGCATTTTGTCTTTCCCATCCCAACCAAAAGGAACAAACCAGAAGGCCTATAACCAACATGTGGCAAAGTCCACCCTCCATGCCCCCCCCAACAGTGAGAACCTACAACAGGAACAAACAGGAGGAGTTGAGAACATAAAGCGACTACATGACTAGTGTCAACCCGTACCTCTATCCCTCCACTATTGGTCCCTTTCGGGAGGGTCCTAGTGAGGGGAATTTAAAAGCACCCTACCACAATACAAGGGGTGTTTCCCTAGTGGCCAATAAGAGTGTGAAGGTGTTCCACCTCCAACACCAATTTCTTTACATGCACTCAAATCTATATCATGAAATTTGAAAGCATTGTAATTTTGTTAGCAGTAGAGAAATCTTTATCCAAATGCTCTTTATTAATTATAGAAAAAAAATCTTTTCATAGATGAAAGAAAACCTCAATGTGAAAAATATGTCAAATATGCTTGAATCTTACACGAAGCAGAGCAGAGTCCCCCAATAGAACCATGTGCCAATAAAAGGGTTGTGGTCTAAAGAGATGAAAAAATGAGTGTTTCCACTTCTAGGCTTGTTAAGCTCTACAGGAAAGCTATTTTTCAATATTGGAAATAAAAATATATATAACTATATTCAACACCCATTATAACAACTGCACATAGATCCACTAAAAATATGGCTATTATTACCTTGAAACATAAACAATAAACTTAAAACTTGAGATAAAAATGAAGGGAGAAGAAGGGGAACACAACGATAAATAAATAAAATATGCCAATAACACCTAATGTAGATAAATAATTTATAAATACACAGATACTCTAAAATTATATAATTTAATAAATAATAAATATCCTAATGTTTTATTAAGTGTGATAAATAATGGTAAACCAATTTGTACAAGCTTAAATAAATTTATGTTGTTATTCTACTATCAATGATGGTCGAACTTGCTTGTCAAGTAGAACTTTTATGACAACCACCCATTCAACTACGCCCTTAACCTATGGAGTGTCTAGGGATATGGGTGGCTAACTTGTGGCTTACATACCTCTTATATTATCTTGTCACATTTTTGTATGTTTTTACTAAGATCAACATATGGAATAACCATGGCTAAGTAGAGTATATATGGGTGGTAGTGGTTAGTATTTGATCGTCATATTGTGAATTCTGCTCTTATTGTATTGTTGTGTAGGTTTCCCCCTTTAAGTGGCTCAGTTATATTTATCAAGCATTCTACTCTTCTGTCAAATATTATTGTGGATCTATATATTTTGTTATTAATTTTTACGATATAATATTCTATTGTGTGAACATCTAGATAATTTCATTGCAAGTGGTATAAGAGCTTCAATTTGGGTAAGTTTATGTAATAGTTTTTTTCTTTAGATATGGGGTTGTGCATCTCCTACGAGCTAAAGGATTGAAAAAACATAACTTGTGATCCACGAAGAATTTATTTGTGTCACTACGGTATTGTTCAAAGTGCTTTTTTTTTAAAAGTCTAGAAATTTTATAACCTTGTGCAAATTAGTAGTCATTGGATTTGTTTCTATGAGACAATCGTAATGGTATATTCTACCCTTACACCTTTCAGGCCAAAAAATTTCACCCTTGTATACATTAGCAGTCATTGGAGTCATCTTAGTGTGGTAATCACAATAATCACATCTATTGATACACTTTTTTTGGGCTAAAACCCTCCTAGGGTTTATGCATAGTTGGTCTTAACACTCGCAGGAATGGAAAAGGGTAAAAAACTCCTAAAACTCCTCACAAGGATGACATGGAATCTAAAACTTTTGATCCATGTATGTCAAAGGTAGTTCAATAATTTTAGTTAGAGTTACACGGCCTGGTGTGAAAAGATGATCTCGATGAGGTTAAAGGGGACATCATGGGGATGAGAGGAGACTTGAATGGCTTGTGAGATCAATTACAACAATAATTGGGAAATTTTCCAACTTTACAGCTCAATCTTTGTAAAGTAACCCTCCAACACTCTAGTTTGGTTCTCCTCCTTCAAATAATCACATTGCCAATCTAGGTCTAAAGCTGATATTGCCAAAAGTGGACTTGTGCAAGTTTGATGGTAATGATCCACTCACATGGATCACTAGAATTGAAAAACTATTTGATCTACATCTGACTCCATATTCATAAAAGGTGCTCATTGCCTCTTTATATCTAGAACCTGAGCAATCATTTGGTAGTAATGATTGTGTTCTCAAAAGAAAAAGAAGGGTCTCCTAGTTTCCTGGTTTGTATTTTCTAAGGAGTTATAGTTCCACTATCGCAACAATGACTCAAAAAACTACTTCAAATGGTTAGCCAAACTCACCAAATAGGAACTATAAAGGATTCTATTCATCAATTTTAGAATCTCTTCTTACATATGGCATACATCACTGAGTAAAATCTGACTAACCTATTTTTGGGTGACCTCAAAGATAACATCCAATTGGAGATTTGCATGTTTAGGCCCAATTCAGTATCTAAAGCCATCCCAAGGGCATGCAAGGCAGTGGAAAAAGACCTTTCACTAATGTCTATGAATGCACTTTCCCAACACTATCACTTTGTTAGCCTATCAGATTGACCCCTCAACAAATTAAGAAGTGTGCAAAAAGTTTATCTTTTGGTTTAATAACAAATGGAAAAAATGACATCGTTATGTTGAAAAGAAGTTATTTTACATTGAATCCACCAATGAGGATGATGAAGATGATGAGGCCTTAGGTGCAGGTTTGGATGAACCCAAGGATGAATCTGAAGATTCTCAACTTACTATTTCATGTCATGCATTATTAGGTGTCATTACTCCTAAAACTCTTATAGTGGTGGGTTTCCTCAAGAAACAAAAGGTGACTATGTTGATTGACTATGGAAGTATGCACAACTTCATTAACAATAAGTTGGCTACTCATTTGAATTGTTTCATTTACCCAGGTCCAGAATTTTAGGTCATAATTAAAAATGATGGTGTCATCAATTGTTCTAGAAAATGTCACATTATTAAGTTTCATGTGGGAGACTACCTGTTAGATTCTCTTATATATTTTAATTCCCATGGGAAGGGTTGACATTGTTCTAGGAGTGTAATGGCTTACCACTTTGGGCATTATTGAGATGAATTTCTAAGAACTATTTATGTGCTTCCATTTAGAAGGTAGGGCATTTGAATAGTGTGGATTACAGGGTAAATCTCCATAACTAATTAGTTCTCATCAGATAATGAAGATTCTCAAAAAATGTGTTAAAGGATTTATGGCATGCTTATTTTCCATAAAGGTTCAACCAACTAAGGATTTTACCCATCTTGATTTTAAAATGGTGTTAAATGACCATTATATTATTTTTTGTGACATGCCAAAAGGACTCCCGCCAAGCTGAGCACATGATCTTGCCAATAGACTACTTACCAAAAGTACACCACCCAACATCAAACCCTATAGGTATCCCTATGCCCAGAAGAGTGAAATTGAAAATATGGTATAGGAAATGTTGGAGGAAGGAATCCTCTGACATAGCCAAAGTGAATATTCCTCCCTGGTGGTCATGATGTGGAAGAATGATGGCACATGGAGGATGTGCCTAGACTACAAAGAACTCAATAAGTATGCCATCAAAGATAAGTTTCATATTCCAATAATTGATGATTTGATAGGTGAATTGCATGGTGTTATTTATTTTACCAAGTTAGATCTACATTGTGTATATCATTAGAGTTTAATCCACGAAGAGGACATACCTAAAACAACTTTCTAAATTTGTGAAGGCCTTTATGAGTTCATGGTCAGGCCTTTCAACCTCATAAATGCACCATCTACATTTTAGAGTTTGATGAATATTGTTTTCAAGCCATCATTAAGAATAGTTATGTTGGTGTTTTTTTATGACATCCTTATTTACAACAAAAATTGGGAAGATCATTTGCAACATGTGAAATAGGTACTCTTAGTTCTAGAACAACATCAGCGTTATGCCAAACCTTCCAAATGTGCTTTTGGTGTCCGAGAGGTGGAGTAATTGGGTCATATTATTTTTCATGTAGTGAAATTTGATCCTAAAAATATTTAAGTGATGATGGAGTGGTAGGTTCCCAAGACCCTCAAGAATCTCTGAGGATTTATGGGGCTAACTAGTTACTATCGTAAATTTGTCAAAAATTATGGTAGCATCGTAGCCCTGCTCACATATTTGTTGAAGAAAAACTCTTTTTAGTGGATTGATATAACTACCAAGGCATTTGAATAGTTGAAAATGGCTATGTGCACCACTCCAATTTTGGCTACACCTGATTTTTCTAAAACATTTGTTATAAATTATGTTGCATAAGGATATGGCATAAGGGTTGTACTCATGGAAGAAGGTAGACCACTTGCGTTTAAGAGTTTCTAATTGAAGGGAAATAATAGGCTCAATCTAATCTATGAGAAAGATATAATGGATGTTTTGCATGAATTCAAGCAATGGAGACCTTATCTGATAGGTCATCACTTTCATGTAAAGACTGGTCATGATAGCCTCAAATATTTTTTGAAACAACAATTATCTTCTAAAGAACAATAAAAATGGGTGACTACTATGATTTTGAAATAGTATATAAGAAAATAAAAGATAATGTGGTGGAATATGTACTATCCTAGAGGGATGAATTAGTTGAGGCATTATCATACATAATGACCATTTAGCATGAAGATTGGCTAGAGGAAGCAAGATCAAAATGGGGGAATGACAGTGCTACCCATTATTTGATTCAAAATATTCAATAGGGTTATTGAGGACTTGAAAAAAATTCATGGAAGGGGAATGCATTATAGTGTAAAGATAAATTATACCTTTGTAATAATTCTCTCCTCAAGCATAAAATCCTTGAGGAACTTCATGCATCTCCAATAGGAGGTCACACAAGATTTTTGAAAACATATCATAGAATCAAATAAAATTTCTTTTGGGAAGGAATCAAGGGGGATGTCCAAAAATATTTGGTTGAATGCATGGTATGTCAACATAACAAAAGTGAAACCATCAATATCCCAGGTCTTTTGTAGCCTTTATTCATCCCTAACAAGCTTTGGGAGGAGATTTCCATGGATTTCATTACTAGGTTACCCCGGTCTAAAGGTAAAAATGTTATCATGGTAGTTGTGGATTGATTCACCAAGTATGTTCATTTGTGTTCCTTATCACAACCATTTGTTACCAATATAATAGCTTCTACTTTTCTCAATACAATTCAAAAATTACATGGTACTCCAAAGATCATTGTAAATGATTGAGATCCCATATTTACTAGTAATTTTTGGACCAAATTATTTGCATGTTTGGGCACCAGTTGGTTCATATTTCATCTTATCATCTTCAATTTGATGGACAAATAGAGGTTGTAAAAAAATGTCTATAAGGGTATCTTTGTTGTCTTGTTTCTAACAAATAAGATAAATGGGTTCATTGGCTTCCACTTGTTGAATGGTGGTATAATACTTATGTTCACAGCTCATCCAAAATGTCTCCCTTTGTGGCCTTATATGGATATCACATCCATCCATCACTTCAAATTTGAAGGTCCATCCCAAGGTTCAAGTTGTTGAGGAACACATTCACCATTAACAAGAGGTGTTTGTCAGTTTGCAAGAAAATTTAGCCATGGCACAAAATTGAATGAAACAATAAGCATATCAACACTGTAGTGAGTGGCATTTTAACATAGGCGATTAGGTCTTTATACGATGACAACCATATAATAAAATGTCTCCAAAGCAACCAAAAAAAGGATAACAAGTTGTCTTCTATGTATTATGACCCTTATCAGATCTTGTAGAAAATCAGTAGTGTGGCCTCTAAGCTGATATTTCCCTAACCCACTTATATACATCCAGTATTCCATGTATCTTACCTCAAGAAGGTAATTGGACACAGATTTTCTACTCAAATTGAGTTACTTAAATTAGATGAGGAAGGTAGGGTTATTTTGGAGCCTGAAGAGATCCTTCAAATGCAAACTAAGCAATTACAAACTAGAGAAATTAAGGAGTATTTGATCAAATGGAAGAATTTTCATTATGAAGATAAAACATGGGAGGATGAAGCATTTCTATGACAAAATATGGGATTGATTTAATGTTGAGGACAATGTTGTTTTAAAGGGGAGGGGCATGTTATGCCCTTAACCTATGGATGTTTAGGGATATGTGTAGTCTACTTGTGGCTCTCGTACCTCTTATTTTTTTATCACATTTTTATATGTTCTTAGTAAGGTCTACCGATGTAATAACCATGGCTAAGTAGAGTATATATAAGAGGTAGTGGTTAATATTTGATCATCATATTGATGATTTTGCTCTTATTGCATTATTGTGGACGTTGCCTCCTCAAAGTGGCTTAGTTATATTTATCAATTGTTATGCTCTTCTATTAAATATTATTGTGGATCTATATATTTTTCTCTTATTTATGTGATATAATATTCTATTGTGAAAACATCTAAGTAATTTCATTACACATTCAACATTACCCTTCAAAAGTTAGGACAAATCATATTTAAATAGGGAAACATTAAAAGTCTAAATATATGTTTACTATAAACTAAATATTTACATTTACAATCCTTCAGAAATCCTGAACATCCACCAAAATGTTCACCTATCACCCAATACAATATTTGAAAATTTTCAATCATACTTTATGGTGAAAAGGTAAAAAATATCCCTAGGACCAAAATGATTATCCATGTCTGATGGATTTACATTCATCCCCGTTGTCAAGTACTATTTATTTTCCTCCAATCTCATAGCTGTCACATGTAATACATGCATGTGTGCTTGCACCCCCATCTATCTATATGTTTCCCCAAATAATGGGAATCTATATCTATATGGATTTCTCAATTGTTCATATGGTCATCAAATTTAACCCATGTTTTCTATTAAACTTGTGCATATATATGTCTATCATGTTTAAAATCTACAAAATAAAAGTGATTGATACTCTGTACACTATATGGTGTGATATTTTTAGGATTTGAAGCATACATATAACAAAATTATTAGTTTGTTAGTAAAACTTTGTTAATACATCAATCGAAGTTTGACATGATAATAACCTAGTTGTGTAAAGAAGTGGGCTGCACTACTTTACACTACATACACCATAATCAATGTCCCAAATGAAAAGGGCATAAAGGTACACCGTGCCACGAATACCATCGACCATGTTTATATGTTTAAGTCCTAGTTCTTAGATTAGTTAGGTTTTTCATGGAAGATGAATTAACAAATCCTTCACTCTAGCCATTCCACATGTGGTATTCAATAATGGGCATCTAGTTGTATTCAATTTTCTTCTCACGTATATTTGTATAGTCTTCTTTACTCATGATCATGTCGATGAGGATTATAATTTCACATGGGAGGACTTCCCATAATGATGATGAGTGGATAATAACTTTCAAGGCCATCACTTTAGCCTCAACACAACATTATACCTGACACTTTATGTTTCTATATTAATATCATATTTGGGAAGTGAACCAGAAAATTCTAAGGTTTTTTCTCATATTACTATCAATGTGTTTAACCCTTTTTAATTATGTGTTTGGATAAGGGTTAAAGGGTAGAATTACTTATACACTAGGATGAATAAAGTATTTTAAAGCAGGCCAATTAATTGAAAACTCAAATAAATGAAAAGTCTTAATTAAAATGTTGAGTTGTGTTAAATATAGAAAGTACACTCAAAACAATAATTTATTTACATAAACATGAAAAAGAGATAATACTTAGCTTATCTATAAATGCCTAGGAAAATCTAAGATATGCAAAGGAGGAAATTGTAATGAAATTACTTAGATAATTTGCAACAATAGAATAATATATTATAAAATTAAGAATAGAATAAGCAACTCCACAACAACAATTGACAAAAGAGAAGAATACTTGAATATTATGACTGGGTCATTTTGAGGGGCCAACCTCCACAACAATACAATAAGAACATATTTCATAATATGATCCTCTAATACTAACTACTACCTCCTATATATATAGTCTACATAGCCATGGTTATTCCATAGGCCAACTTAATGAGAACATAGAGAAATGTGACAAGAATATAAAAGAGGTACGTATTCCACAAGTCAGCCATGTATATCCCTAGACATGTGATAGGATAAGGGCATAACATTCTCCTCCCCTTCAAAATAACATTGTCTTCAATGTTGACTCAACCCTGGGTATTGCCGCAAGAAAGGTTCATCCTTCCATGTTGCATATTCGTAATGTAGGTTCTTCTATTTGATCAAATACTCTTGATTTTCTCTAGTCTATAGTTGATTAGTGCACATTTGAAGGATCATTTAGGGTTTAAAATAACTTGAATTTCATCATCTAATTTAAGAAACTCAATCTTAGTATGAATTTTGTGGCTAATAACCTTATTTAGGTCAGATACATAGAATACTAGATGTATGCAAGTGGACTGGGTGAATTCTAGCTTGTAGGCCACATTACCATTTTTCTAGAAGATCCGATAAGGGCCATAATACTTAGGGGATAACTTGTTATCTATTTTTCTACTGATTCAAAGACATCTACTTGTATGATTATAATCTCATAAAGACCTAATCACCTATGTCAAAATGTTGCTCACTATAGTGTTGATCTATATACTATTTTATGCAATTTTTAGCCATGTCTAAATTTTCTCACAAACTAGCATGGACCTCTTATTGATGGTGAATGTGTTCTTCAATAGCTCAAACCTTGGGATGGACCTTCAAGTTGAAGTGATGGATGGGGGGTGATATTTATACAAGACCATAAAGGGAGACATTTTGGATGAAATATGAACATAATTATTATACCATCATTCAACAAGTGGAGCCAATGAACTCATTTTTCCTGTATATTAGAAACAAAATAATGGAGATACCCTTATAGACATTTTTTGACTAATTTTGTTTATCCATCAGATTTAGGATGATAAGATGAATTATGAGACAACTGGGTACCTAAACATGCAAATAATTTAGTCCAAAAAATACTAGTAAATATGAGATCTTGATCACTTACAATGATCCTCAGAGTACCATGTATTTTTTGGATGGTATTGAGAAAAGAAAAAGCTACTGTACTAGCAACAAAAGGTTGTGATAGGGGGAAAAAATGATTTTACTTAGTGAGTCAATCCAAAACTACCATGATAACATTTTTACCCTCAGACTGTGGTAACCCAATAATGAAATCGATGGAAACCTCCTCCCAATGCTAGCTGGGGATGGATAAACCCTGTAAAATACCTAGTGTCTTAATGGATTCCCCTTTGTTCTATTGACACATCATGTATTCTGCCACATAGGTTTGGACATCCCCCTTGAGTCCTTCCCAAAATAAATATTGCTTGATTTTGTGATATGTTTTCAAAAAAATTGAGTGACCTCTAAGTGGAGAGGCATGAAGTTCCCGAAGAATTTTATGTTTGAGGAGAGAATGCTTACAAAGGTATAATATATCTTTATAACACAATGCATTCCCATTCCATCTATTTTCTTATAGATTTGTTAGAACCCTACTAAAGATTTTGAATCAAATCTTTGGTAGCACTGTCATTTTCTCATTTTGATCTTGATTCCACTAGCCATTCTATCTGCCACATGGTTATAACACATAAAAATGCCTCAAATAATTCATCTATAGGGAGAGGGCATCTGCTACCACATTCTCTTTTCCTTTCTTATACACTATTTCAAAATTATAGCCTAACATTTTAGTCCCCCATTTTTATTATTCTTTAGATGACAATTATTGTTTCAACAAATATTTGAGGCTATCATGATTAATCTTTACTTAAAAGTGAGGACCCATCATATAAGGTATCTATTGCTTGATTACATGAAGAATACCCATCATTTCTTTTTCATATGTTGGTTTGAGCCTATTTTTCCCTTTAATTGGTGACTTTCAAATTCTAGTGGTCTACCTTCTTGCATGAGTACAACCCCCATGCCATATCCTGATGTAGCACACTCCACCACAAAATCTTTTTAAAAATCAAGAGTAACCAAGTCTAGAATTATGCACATATCCATTTTCAACTACAATGATGAAAAAAATCAATTCTTATAGGATCACAAGTTATTGTTTTTGACCTTTTAGTGCTCGAAACTCCAAATATGAAAAAACCATGTTGTAGAAACTTACCCAAATCAAAGTTATGATACCACTTATAATGAAATTACTTATATGATTTGTAACAATAGAATAATATATCATAAAATTAAGAACATAATAAACAGATCCATAACAATAATTGGCGAAAGAGAAGAATACTTGAATATTATGACTGAGCCACTTCAAGTGGGTAACCTCCATAGTAATGCAATAAAAATAGAATTCATAATATGATCCTCCAAGAATAACTACTACCTCTTATATATAATGTATTTAGCCATGGTTATTCCATAGGCTGGCATAATAAGAACATAGAGAAATGTGACAAGAATATAAAATAGGTATGTATGCCACAAGTTGGCCACACATATCCCTAGACATGCCATTGGATAAGGGTATTAATTAATAAGCAAGGAGAATGAGATCAGGATCCAGTCATCAGATTCTAGAAATATTATTTTTGAAGGCCTAGACACTTACATCAGCCTTGGGACACTTGCATCAATGTAGGTGTCTTGATATCAATGGAATTATCTGGTATAAAATATTCATTATATTGTGGAGTGACCACTTGGAGATTTCTAGGTTTTCTATCATATTTCTATTGATGTCTTTTATTTGTGCACATAGGCTATAGATGATTGTACGTGGATCAAAAACTAGCTCTTCATTTTAGGTCTTTTTACCTTGTCAAAATTGCATTAACAGGATCACAATGTTGAGCTGACCTCAAAGACCCTTCTATCAATGAGTGCTACCTATTGTAGATACTAAAATCTAATTTATATATTACCTTCATCTTATCCACTTAAAAAATACCTATCATGGTTGTACCTTTTAGTTATAGATATGCCCACTACCAAAAGGCTCACATTCACTATCTCTTTGCACATAAATTGCTTCTCTTATTCTAACCATTATTATTCTAATGACCAGGTCTTCTATATTATTTAAAAAAATCTAAACCTGATATTATCCTTCACTATTAGTTCTAGACCTGTACCTATTTTCTAGCTCTCTAAACACTTGTGTCTTAGATAAACACTTGCATCAATGCAAGTGTCTACTTTTCCTACAAAGTGTTCAATTCCCAAAAGTCATCCAAAATTTCAAAATAAACATATCCTAAAGGTTGATTTAAGTGATTTAGTTTGAGATAAATCTAAAATGGATTGGTATAAATACAAGATCAACCCTCATTCATTCCACACATAACAATCATCTAAAAACACCTATAAATCACATACAACTCACAAGTTAATCTACCAAGAAACACTCAATCAAGAATTCAAGTGATAAAACCTACTTTATCCATCCCTATTTATACATCAGTCATTGGATTAGTATTTTCATAGGCTTGAAGTATTAAAGGAATAGGCCATGAGCCATATATACCAAGTTACAAGCTAGGTCACTGCATGTCTTTACTTATCACACATTGCATCTGTGTACACACACAAACCAACATGTAGGGGAGAAATACATAATTTTGAGGCCCTTTTCAGAGTATTGGTTATTTAGGCAATGCCCATTAATAGAGGGGTTTTTGGGGCAGCTCACTAAACCATTTTGAAGAGCTAAGGTTTGATCATTTGACAAAGAGTGAAAACCTATGCACACGATCTAAAGACATTAGAATAAAAATAACATAAAACCTAGAAGTCTCCAGTTGGTCACATATAGATCCAATCAATTTTCTATATAAGACACCTGCATCAAATCTAAACATTTACATTGATCGTAACTATCTAGATCCAACGCAAGCATCCAAGGCCACAAATAGAATATTCTTAAAATCTAACAATTATTCTAGGATCACCTTCCAATCCACTTCTAACCTTGTTATAAATTAGACCTACATGTGCACAACAAACTAATTAAATGCCATTTATTTCTAATTCATTTTTTTATATTGTAAAATTGTTTACGAAACACTATACATCCAAAGATGAGAACATTAAAAAAAACAAGGCTACAACAACTAATCACCAAGAGAAAAAAGGTTCATGATATCAGTATGATGTTACAATATAAAAAAGCCACACAATAGTGGTAACATTAAAGGAAATAAAACACAACATAAAAAACACAATCTACAAAACCTATTCAAATGAATTAATATCTATTAAGCTAATATAGGCAAGCCACTATCATCCTCAATCTCCTTATGTTCCACAAGTCCCTTCTTAACCTTAGGCCCCAACTAAGGAACACCCACTAATGGTGGGAACCTTTCAACCTTGTCGAGAAGCATGCAAATATGGGAAGACTGGACATAGTTTTTTAGCTCTTCAACATCAACTAGTTTACTAGAATCAATCACTTTTTTTGGATGAGCCATAATGTTAGTTATACATTCCTCAACTTGAGCACCATAATCAATCAACATCGACATATCACCTCTACCTTGACCAATACCAAAAATTTCATCCACATTATCAGACTTAGGAGCCAAAACCATGAGAACCACTAGTCTAATACTATTTTGTGGGGAGCTAGGACCAACATGATGTAAAGCCTCCATCGCCTCTATCTGAGTAGAGATCCAAGTTTTAGTGTTAACCTCGTCAGAATCAGAGGATCCAACCCACTCATGAGGGATTGTTTCATTAGCTTGTTGAGAAAAGGAGTCATTCATATTCTATCAACTAGACTTCAACAACAACCTCATGAGTAGTTATCCAATATGGTGGGTTAGACTATTTAGTAAAACCTCTGGTATCCAATAAGAAGTAAGAAGAGATATTCAACATTTCAGTTTGTAGAAACTTTTTAGTTTCTCCTAAGGAATCTTGATATGAAAAAAAATCTATAAGGAAAAGAGTCTACAGATAACTTCTATGCTGAAATTAGTAAACATCCTTGCCTCAAACTAAAAAACATCCAAGTTTCTTTGTTTCCAAATAAACCAAAGAACTTCAGTAGAGAAAACTAGCCAAAACTTATGAAAAAACATATGGAGTTTTTTTTGGAGAACACACATAACTAAAATCAATATTATACCAAGATATTTCACAATCAAGCAAATAAGACCAACATTTGAGACATTATTTCAAAACAATAGCTGCAAAAGGACACTAAAAAACATGTTTAGTAGTTTCCAAATCCCTAAAGAATAAATAGTACAATTGGCAAATTATAGATTTAGAAATGACAGACCTGACAACCAACTTATTAAATAAAAGCAACCATCAAAAATAAGATTTCTTTAGTTCCAAATAAGAAGCCCAAATGACATTAAATCGGTACATTCAACTAAATAAGGGGTCACACACATGCCACAATTGGTTAAGAGTCAAGAAAGGACATTTGGTAAATGCAAGCTTCTCATACATCATCTTAATAGAATATTCCTATAGGGGTAGGGCATTTAACCATTTAATATTATCCCAGAAATCACTTTCTTCATCAAAAATAAAAACATTGTGAGTAGACTTGAGGGCTTCAAAAAAGAGGGTGAAAGTCCTTTTTTGATAAGAAGGGATGTGAAATTTATTGGAATTCTCAAACCAAGAAGTCCAACCATCATGGAAGAAGACTAAAATTCTTTAGGCCCTTCGAGTACCAGACATAGGTAGGACATCCCTTAATCAAAGCCAAAGGTCATTTGTTGATATAAATATTCTGCCAGATTAACCTATACCCCTAACACCAATCACCTAGGCCACTAAAGATAGACAACACTAACACAAGGTGTTTAATTACTTCCCACCCTTTTCAAATTGAAGAAAAAATAGGAGACCCTGCCACCTTAACTAATAAGGATCCCACTAACAAATTAGACATGGGCAACCCTTTCCAGTTTGATTTGCCTTTGGGGAAACCTTTAGAAATGTTATTTATGATCAAAACTTTCCACAACTCATCTCCATTTAGAGCTCTTAACTATCCATTTGATAACCAAAGTGATACCTTGAAGGCGAAGATCTTTCAAGCCCAACCCACCAAGCTTTCGAGGGACACAACAAAAGTTCAAAGCCACCACATGTATTTTTCTGATACCCCTACCATTAAACCACATAAAATCCCTTACAATTTTGTGTATCATGTTAATATATGTTTTATTAAACATCCATCAAGAGGCATAGTAAATATTATATGAATAAAGAACTTTTTAGCACACTTGAATAGGCCCCGATAGAGACATGTGATATGCATGCCATTTGGCAATCTTCTTATTAATCTTTTCATAAAACCAATCCCACATCTATTTTAAAGAATTAACAAGAGAAAAATGGATACCCAAATACCTATTCAAGTGGTTAGGTCCTTTCGACACCCACCCAAACCTAGTTAAGCAATCTGGGGGCTTCTCATTCCAACCAATCATAAAAGACTTATGAAGGACAATTTTAGAGCCAGAAGTAGTGTAATAAATATCAAGATTGGATTGAAATTTATTTAAATTATCCTTTTTAAGTT
Organism: Torreya grandis; assembly: GCA_037957365.1. NCBI lineage: Eukaryota > Viridiplantae > Streptophyta > Pinopsida > Cupressales > Taxaceae > Torreya > Torreya grandis. Next base: position 2,326,085 of record JARHVA010000842.1, read on the forward strand.
CCACAAACAAATAATTATAATCAACAAACAAAACATCAATAAGCTTAAAGTTGTCTGGAAAAGAGAAGCCTTTAATCGGGGGGGGGGGGCGCAATCGTAGAGCTTCTCAGAAGATAGTGCAAGGCCTTAACAACAAGAACAAATAAGGAAAGTGATAAAGGGAAGCCTTATAAGATATATCATTAAAGCTCAAATGACTAAGTGAGTTCACCATTCATTTCAATAACAATAGAAGCATCTCTAAAGATAACATTGACCATTCTAAAAAATCTATCCTGAAATCCAAAAGCTTTCAACACCATGTCAATAAATGACCATTCAATCCTGTCATAAGATTTTTTGAAGTCAAGAAAGATCAATAACACATTATAATTAGAGTCAATATCCCACTACATACCTTCCCAACTCAAAATTAGATTATCTAAAATATATCTTCCTTTAACAAAACCAATATGTGTTTCATAAACAATAGAAAGAAGAAAAGAGGATAGTCTCTTGCCTAAAATTTTAGAAAAAATCTTGTATGATACATTTAAGAGGATGATAGGTCTCTAATTTTTAACATGAGTGTGGTTTCCTTCCTTGGTTATGAGTTTAATAACCCATCTAATATTTGTCCATAAAGAGCCAACCTCAAGAGATTCATTATATACAGGGAGACATTCTTGAGAAATCCAATCTATATTTGCCTTGTAAAATTCGATAGGATACCCATCAATCCCAAGAGCCTTGTCATCCTTAAGAGAATCAATAATATTTTTAACCTCATCCAAGGATATTTCACTATTAATAAAGCTATTAAGTTCTTGAGAGACTTTTTTAGGAATACATTTGGCAGGCAACTCTTTATTTTTAATCACCTTGGGTTCTGCACCATTAGAGAGAAAGAGATTTTAATAGAAATAAAAGAAATCCAAATTCATCTCTTTAGGGTCACTAGATAGAGAACCTCCACATTTAATCATAGAGATATTTTGATTGGAACTATTGGACTTAAGAAACTTGAAGAATTTATTTGATCCTTTGTCCCCAAGCTTGAGCCAATTCAACCTAGAGTGAATTTGGGTACCTCGAGAGATGAAGGCTTGATGTTGCCTAAGTTAATGCTTAAGCAATGAAATATTATCCATAAGAATATTATTATTTGGTTTATTTTAAATAATAAGTTACATAAATATTAAATTTTCTTGGGTATCCAACGCTGCTCTCTTGCTTTTCTTGGCTTTAAAATGACCAAAGCTTATGGAAAATTTCCTTGAAAAATCCATGCAAGAGTTCCACCCATTAATAACGGATGAGGACTTCGAGGTTACTTTTCCTATATTATAAGAAACACAAAAAGCATCTCTATATTCAACATCCTGAAGGTGAGAAACATTAAAGTTATACATCCCCTTCCAGTATGAGGATTTGTCATTCTCAATTTCATTCACAAAGAACTTAATCTCAATTGGATGATGATCATAAATAGTAAAAGGGAGAACCATGACAGGGTTAGAGTTAACCTCTTTCTAAATGGAAAAAAAACCCTTATTCAAATAGAATCTATCAAGTTAGAGTATACCCTCCTATTGTTATGTTGGTTATTACACTAGGTAAACTAAATGCCTTTGCTTTGCCTTTTTGAATTCTAAAGTGGGTCAATCAACTTGTGTATCCTTTTAAGCTTAGACTAGAAGAAAAGTTCATTGCTCTTACAAAGGATTGAATCCCCACCTTGTTTGTCCTCTTTCTCCTCCATGATGTTAAACTCACCCCCAAGGATCTAAGGGATATCTCTAAGGTGGGAGGCTAGCCAATTCCACAACTCTGATCTATCTCTATAAATGTTAGGGGTATAGACATTTCAAAGTCCAAAACACTATCCATATTTTTCTAATATAATCCACACAACTTTTTGATAAGGAGATGAGCCATAATCTGACATAAACTTAGCCCATTCTAGATTGATAAGGATAAAAGCACCCCCTCTACATTTATGATGATTAGTTGAAAAGTGTGGGGCCCTTGGCCAAATGAAATTAAGTATAGAGTCAAGCTTAAACCCAACTAATTTAGTTTCCTATAAAAAAGAGAAAATCAATATCCTCTCTTGACTGCCTAAATTTTCTAACAATGGGCTTGTGGTCAGGGGACTCAAGACCCCTCACATTATAACTAATAACCTTCATAAAAAATAGCAAAGGGGGTTACCTACTTAGGAAAACTTGATGGCTTAGCCCCTCTCTTATTCTGATAAAGCCTCACTAATTAAAGAGAAGCTTTGTTTTCTTTGGCCTTAAGCTTCAAAACCTCATCAGCTAAATAGAGCCCAATTTTGGGTTTGCTGAATGTATCCCAAGTCACATGGCTAAGGAATTGACTATTATTTGAGCCAATTTCAATCCATTTAAAGCCTCATCTAACCTTTCTAGGATATAATGCATTCTCATCAACAATACCCAAAGGGGATGGGTCTCCCTAATTACCAAGATTCAAATCTTTAGAGATCAGCTCAGGGGCGACCACTATGGGGGAAGTACAATCAAGGCACTCTTGCATAAAAGGTGACATCAAGGTATAAGGGGTAGAGGAAACTAATTCAAGGGTCATGGATCTGATGATAATGTATTCTTCAAACACCCTACCCTAAGAGAAGGGGATAACTTATTCTTGAACAACACCACCCTCATCTTGAATATAACATTCAAGGTCTACATGAGTATTAGGTGGAACCAAAATACCCACACCTCCCTCTGTTAGAACTACAAAGAGAGAGGTAGGAGGGAGATCAATAGACTATTGATCCATTGCATGGGATACCTTTAACATATCATCCAAGTTGTTAACCCCAATAACCTTATCTAAAAACACCGCACCCAGGCTAGGAGGGGATGCACTACCTTTGTCAGAGTTGAGGCCAAAATAGGGATTGTGTCACATAACAACATTCTCAGTGTATTCAAGAGAACAATCACTAGGAGAAGAAACATGCGAGGGTAAAGGGTTTGTCTACACCTTTCTTTTACTCATATTCACATCCTTATTGAGCAATGAGTAATTCTTCTTGAGATGACCATATTTTTTGTAAAAAAACAAGCATTAAGGCCACCCAACCCCTTAATGGAGCATGAAAAAATAGCTCATTTAAGGTTAAAAAATGGGGTTTTATGGAATACATCCAAGGGTTTTAAAGAGATTACTAACCTAGAATTCATATGCACTAGAGATCTCCTGGTATCTTCCATTCTTAAGACATCTCCTAGGGGATTAAGAGCCTGCAAAAGAAAGTTTCAAAGTTGAATAGGAACATTTTCCATATCAACCCACCTTGGAGTCAATTTAAAGGATAAATCCTCATAATCCACTGAAGGGTTCCATGGGATAGCTTTAAACACTGAATGGCCAACATTTTTTAGAGGTTTACTAATTACTCTTCTTTACATGTTCAAATTTTTAAAAAAGAACCATAAAAATCCCTTGCTTAAACATTCTACAAAATGTAACACAAATACCTATTTTTTCCCCCCACACATAATTAATCCAATTATCAAAAAAATTCTTCAAGGGTAGCAAATTTTTGTTTAGGCACACAAATAAAATTATGACATTTTTGAGTTAGGTTTATTCTAACTGCAAATCCAAATCCATTGATTCATTAGGGCACAAAGAAAGGGTCTTTCCTACAAGGAGGCTTACCAATTTCTATCGAGCACTGGTCATCGGGTCTATAAGTGGTAGAGTATCTATTGTAAAGGATGAAGAGGGATCCATCCGAATGATTTGGTGCTTCCTCCTACCATAGAACTTTGTTAAATAATTTTTTGCCTACAACTAGTTTATCTTCCTATTTTTTGCCCAATTCTTCTATAAAAATTTCTAAATAACAACCTTTATTTTCTTCTTAGGCACCCAAGTGATCATTAATGCCTCCATCCTTCAAAACATCAATCACACATGTAGGGGTGGCTCTCAACCACACCCATATGCATTTATAATGAATGCATAAGAAACTTACTTTACCAATGACTGCTCATAGTTTGAGGAAAAGTAGGCAAATGGCTAAGCCAAACAAAAGGAAAATAAATGAAATGAAATAAGGAAATAAATAACACCCACCAAAAGAAAAAACCAAAGCACAAAGCTATCCAACTAGATTAGAAATGAAGGACAATCGAAGACCAAGGTAGTAAAGGTGTCCAAGGCTACAAATTGGCAAGAGTATGGGCTTGAATCTCATCAATGGAGGATGACTAATAATCTTCCACTTGTAGAGCTCGAAGACCCTTATTTTCCTCTTCCTTTCTAATTCATTGCAATATCTATCAATAGTTTTAATTTATTATTTTTAGCAAGCTCAGTTGTGTAAATTTAAAATAATATTTTATCTATGTTTTTTATTAATTGCCCTACTTATTAGGTGTTGGTAGTAAGCATGGCTATAAAACCATAGAGTGTAATTTATGGAGACATGCAACTCACACTGTTTTGTATTTTGTATCTATTTTTATATGTTTTGGCAATTGAAAGCATGTCAAGAGTCTTTAGAATGCGAAGAGTTTTTTTTTGTAGTAAAAGGCTATAATATGAAGTGACAACACCTTATAAAAATTCTATATATAACACTCACTTGTATTGTAAAATGGTTCTAATGTGATAAAGATTAATATAAAGTTTTGTAATGGTTTTTCCTGAATATCTTTTATCATTTTTATGTGTGTAGTGAATGCTCTATTTGTCTAAATTTGTTTAATCATGTAGAATAACACTGAATATTCTGTATCTATTTAGATTGCATTCTTTTACATAAATACACCAAATTTAATTAAATAATAGCTTTTCTTAGTCTATGATCATGTCTACATTTTATGTTATTTTTGGCTTAACATAACTATCTTTGTATTAGCATGTTTTGATGGGTTTTACATGAACCTCTGCTGAAAATGATATAGTGAGCGTGGAATCTTAAAACATGTTATGATGGTTACTGATACAAAGAGACTTGGAGAGATGGCTCAAAGAACGAATTCACAATTTTGTAGAGGAGGAAGTAAGAAGAATAGGGAGTTCTACATAATAAGTTATTTATGACCATATTTAAATAAATATATATGAGATTTTATGGGGTGAATTGTCTGGACTATTAGCTACATGGTTATCAAGATCATAATACTATTATTTATAGCCAAGGAGGACATAATTTCCAAATTAGATAGAATAAAAGCTATAAATCTTGTGAATATTAGACACCAACTGGACTTGTGGGATAGATCATTGGAAAAACACTAGCATCAATAGATATCTTACAAATTTTATTGTACATTGATATCTGACCTTTAAATCTATACAAGATCTATTTATGAGAGGCATCCGAGGAATGTTTCTCCAATGACTGCGTACCCTTATCAAGATGTTAGTTATTAAAAAGGTCATAGTGCCTACCCCTACTAACATGGAGTAGTTACTTCAGGCATTATGGGGGTACATGTGAAGTAAGAGTGGATGATGAAGTACTGAGTAGAGGAATGTGAACTTGAACAAAAAATCTGGAGGACATAGAGAAGCAAAGTGAGAAGAAAATTTTGGGATTAGAAAGAGAGCTGCAAAAACAAAGAAGGTGGAATAAATAGGATAATTGAAATGTAATCGTGAATAGGATTAAGAGTAAAATAGATGTTGTAGAAGAGAGGGGAGCCTAGAGAGAGGCTACATAATTTATAAAAAGTGAAGAATTTATAGATTATCTAAAGCAAGGAATGAAAGGGATTGATAAAGAAGAAGACAAAGATTGGGATATAGAAGGTGGGGAATAGAGCAAGGAGAAAGAGAAAAGTAGAGTAGCAGTATAGCAGTTATAAGATAGTGGTAGATTATAGTTACAATGAATAATATTATTTAGACTAGGGAAATAATATTCTCTAGAGGAAGTTATGCAAAATCACAAGATTATCATAGGTTGAAGGTCACATGAAAAAGAAGTAGAAGACATAGATCATTCAATCCATGAGTACGCATCCCTTGATCCCATTTTATCATCAAAAAGGAGAAAGCAAAGTGCAAAGGTTGGGATAGGTGAAAATTAGATTGATTCATTTACAGATAAATTTGGTAAACTCAATGTAGAAACTCAAAAAATAATAGATAAGAAGAGCTTAGAAGAGACTAGGTTTTATCTCACCATGAGTTTTAAGACATCGATAAAGGCTAGTTAGAATAATCTAGTAGTTAGAAGTGCCCTAAGCATGTATTTGAACACAAGAATGTTCATTTATTTGACACCATATGATGGATCTTCTAACTCTGACCAATATTTGTTAACATGTGAAATGAAATGGTAGGTTAAGGGACTGACCACTGATGATGTGAAAAAGTACTCATTGGGGCCTTAACAAGTCAAGTTTTGAAATTCATATATAAATGGGATGATTATTCCCTAAGTCTTCAATAAGTTAAGGAATAATAATCACATAATTTAATTTTAAGAAGTATGCTAGCTAGACCATTCAAGATCTTAAAAAGATTTGATAGAGAAGTGGAGAATCAGTATGAGATTATTATTGTAGATTCTCAGGTGTTCATTTTAGAAGATAAAAATAATGTTGCCTAGTTTTTGGAGGGACTGTGATTAAGGATTAGGTTTTCCATTGTGTAGTTATAGTTCCTTCTTAAGGCTTATATATGAGCAACTACACTTCAGGTAGAACAAATTGAGGATTATGGATATTATCCATCATTTAGCACTAAAATTGAGATAAAAATATATACTTTTTTTTGAGAAGAATGGATGATCTTCATGAAAGCAATGAATACAAGATGGGCCTATAATGTATGGAGTGTGGCAAAGAAGGTCATCATAAGAATGATTTCCCTAAAATAAAAATAAACTTTTGCAACATATGTAAGGTAGTAGGGCAATGCAACATCCAAATGTCATATACTGTAATAGTACACTCAAAGACTATAGAGTTTGTAATGTAATTTTTGTAAGTCATCAATGATGAGAATAGTTTCTAAGATCTATAAGAACTAAAAAGGACATCACTAAGAACATCTTTATAATTGTAGCACAATAGATACCTATTAAAAATCAAGGAATTTTAGGCTTAGAGGTAGACATGTCTAGCATGACACAAGGTATTCCTTAGTGGATGCCTTCATCACCATAACAATAACCCAAAGGTATGGCATGATGGATGCCATAATTTCCATAATTTTAGTACCAATAATCATGTAATATTTTGATTCCCTTACCATAAATTCAAATTGGGATCCATCATCCCCTTAGCAACAATATGGAGGATATGATGCTCAATAATATCTACAAGGGGGATTTGATGGGAAATAATTACAAGGTTGGGGTTTTTAAAAAAATATATGAGGATATAGATGGGGTTATATGGTGGATACTAGGGGGGTCAAAATAATGATAATCGATAATCTTGTCAGCCAATTCAGTGTTTTCTTTGTGGTGAATATAATCACTTCATACAAAACTACCTAATCAAAGGTAGATGTATTGCATATATTGTAGAGTTCCAAGGCAATACCATACTAAAGATCATCTAATTTTATAGAATAAAATAAAAGATAAACTTGTGCAAAACATGATAAATCCACACCCCAAGAGAATACATTCATGTAAGCAATTGCAAGACAATAATATGCCGAGTAAGGATTGCCTCCTTTATAAATGCTATAAGATCAGATAATTAGAAAGGTTCAAAAAGATAAGTATCCTAACCCTATGATATAAAAAGGCTTGATTTACTAAGCAACCCAAGTTCTTTAGAACATACAATAGTAGGTTACATCAAAGGGCGATGCCAAAATCATCGATGCATAGATGTATGGGTAGATTATCTACATAATGAGGGAAAAGGGAGTAGTGACTGCCTTCTTTTCATTTTGAAACTTATGATCACTTTATAAAATGAAGATATCTCACATAATATTATAAATATTTTACATAACTTGCTAGAGTGTGCACAATAAGGTCAATAAGGTAGTTTGGTACGTAAAGATTAAGAATCCCTAGGATGTTGATTCTCACATGGATATTGAGCTAGTAGGATATGAAGTACCTAATGTTGTCTTTGATTTTAGAAGTACAATTAATATGATTATTTGGTCTAATGAGGAAGCTATTGGATGGACAACACTCAATTATAGTCTAATAACACTAAACCTCATAGACTATTGTGGGGTAGAGCCTATTGGTTTATTGAAAGATGTGGAAATCAAAGTGGTTGAACTAAGCCTATGAAGTGATTGACATGAAGATAGATGAAATGCACTACCCTGTATTAATTGGTAAGAAGTGGGCCTATGGTGGTTAGATGACCATTAATATAATGGACAATCTATTGAAGCACACCAAGGGGATAAAATCATCATTATACCCCTAAATAAAGTAGATCACAAGGCATACATCATACCCAAGGATTCAAAGTCATCGTATACATATAAGGATAATAGTCAGTTCAAGGTGAGTACACAATCTAAGACTAATGCCCTGTGAGCTACAAAATAATATTTTTTGCATCTATAAATGTAGCCTCGACAATATTTATAACCAACTAGATAGTTTACTTCTAGATCGATGATCATAAAGGCACTTTTTTTTTAGTTTTAAATGGATGAATACAGGTCACCTTCTATGCGATGACCAATTAGGTATGAAGTGGATTTCATGGGAAAATCATGTGTGATAGATGTGGAACACATAGAGCCAACAAAGGGAGGTCTTTTACCTTGGGAGATTACATCTTTAGCTAGTGGTGAATCAGATAATTATATGTTGAATTGGTCAAGGGGAAATCATGAGGTACACCCAATGTGCATGTTTTTTTCCACATAATTTCAACTACCTTAATAATATACAACTGATGACTTGAATCAATTTATTCTAAGGCTATAACATCATGTGACAAATATAGACCATAGGGTGAGTGAATTAAATTATGCACTCAAAGGAGTTGTTGTGACTTTGTGGGGAGTCCACTAGACCAACCAAGTATAATGGTATGAGGTCTATGAACTATTATGCACTTGAATCTAAATATCATCTTTTTTAAAGAAAAATTTCCCCTTTTCCAGGAAGGGAAATGTAAATAAATGCATTTTCATAAGTGTGTGGATGTATGTTGTGCACAGGGTGTAGAACCCAAATATTGGGTGCACAAATTTAGATATACTCTGGCACTACTCCAAATAGCTTGGTACATGCACCATAAACGTAAATGGGAGATAAAGCATTGGCCAAAGCTAATTATGATTTCATTCAAACTTTTTTTTTTGAGGATGTGAATCTTCTAGTGTAGAATGCTCTACAAAATTTGAAAATATTACTATGTTATGGGTGAGCAAAAGATTTAAGTACTACGATAGACTCATCTTCACAATAATAAGCAACTAGAGATTTGAATGTAGTTATATAAAATTACAAGGCAAGTGAATAAAAAGAGTAAATTTTATAAAACCATGCAATATGATTGTAAATGATGAAGAATTGATGGAGTCCACTGATAGTGATGAGGACTTAGATTTGAACAATTTTTTTGAACCAGAGTGAGAAGTAGAGGAGCCTAAATCCAAAGTCGTAATCCAAAATGAATACCAAGAACTACAAAATCTTAATATCTAAGAGCAATAAGGGCACTCATTATTACAATATTCCATTCCAAGTTATTCTAACAAAATATATTGATAACCCTTAAAAAAGTTGGTAGGAAAATATTAGGATAAAATCAATGCCAAAACCTACGACTTTGGGTGACTACTAGATGCAAAATGAGACTTTAGAAGCATTATAATTACTACAATATTACAAGGATGTATTTATAGTGAAATTCATTTAAGTGAAAGGGGTAGACCCTTATATAGGTGAAATGCACATATAGCTAAAAGAGTGCATATGGCCTATGAAAAAGTGACCATACAGGTTAAACCCCAACATGAAGTTGAAAGTAAAATTTGAATTGGAATGTATGCAAGATGCAGGCATCATGTATATAATGGAAAAGGTAGATTTGGTCAACCTAATAGTAGTGTATCCTAAGAAGTATATATAAATTAGAGTGTGTGGGGATTACTATACGCTAAATGATGTCTGTGTAGATGATCCTTTTTTAATTCCATTCACAAATGAAGTTTTAGATTCAATCACATGACAATAAGTGTAGTCTTTTATGGATGGGTTAAGTTGGTACCACCATATTCCTATCATAGTAGAGGATCAATCCAAAATAACATTTACAATAGAGTGGGGATCTTTTGCATATAATGTAATGTTATTTGGTTTGAAGAATGATCTATTTGTGTTCTCCAAGGTGGTGGTCACTACCTTTAAAGACTTCATTCATGATTTTTTTAAAGTCTACCTAGATGATTGGGTTGTCTTTCCTTATTCAAGGAGAAATTTTCTAAGCTATGACTTATATTAGAATTATGCCAAGATTTACTCATTTCACTAAACCTAAATAAGTTCTTGTTTTTCACACCTTTTAGTGTCTTGTTGGGGCACATAGTATGTAGGGATTGATCTTGGTAGACCAAGCTAAAATCATAGTAATTATGGGTATGCCACCTCCCATAAGCTCTACATAAGTGTGATTATTCTTAGGGCATACATGATACTACAATAAATTCATAAAATGTTATGCAACTATATCTACCCTTATGGAGAAGTTATTATGTAAAGATACAAAGTTCAAGTGGAAATATGAGTGCCAAAAAAAATTAATGGATCATTCATCAAAATGCCTATTTTTGTCTTTCCTAACTAGAGAAAACCCTTCCATGTTCATGTAGATGATTTAGGAACTATGGTAGGAGTTATTCTCACACAACTAGGAGACAAAGGGTTAGACCATCTAATCCACTTTGCAAGTCACCAACTCTTAGCTATAGAGAAAAATTATACAACTACATAATGAGAATCTTTAGCCATGGTGTTCACACTTCAAAAGTTTAGACATTACCTTCTGGCAATGCCATTTGAATTTTTCACTGATCATTAGGCTCTATGATACCTAGTAAATAAGCCTATGTTAGGGGGAAGGATACCTCACTGGTTGATGTTATTTCAAGAGTTTCAGTTTAGGATTTATTTCAAACTAGGAAGGGAAAAAGTGGGTCTAGATAATTTAAACCAAGTATGCAATGGTGAAGAAACATAAAAACTACAAGATGAATACTAGATGCACATTTGTTTTACATCTCTATGATTCTTGAGAATATGGAATAAATAACACATTTTGTAGAGCATGGGATCTTTCCTACGCACTATGTAGAACAAGATAAAAAATAGTTGATTAGAAAAGCCATTGCAATCAACATTATTAATGGGTTTCTATACAAAATGGTAAAAGATGATGTACTATATGGAGTGTCTTTAGAGCACGAACAACCTCAACTTATTGAGGAGGCACTTCAAAGAATCACAGGTGGACATTTTGTAGGAGAATCTACTGTAAGCAAGATACTGTAAAGTGGTCTATTATGGCTTACTCTATTTTAAGATGCACATCGAGTTGCAAAATACTATGATATATGCTAAAGGATGGGAAAGCCTAATTAAAGATATGAGATGCCATTGAATCCTATGTTATGGAGCAACCATTTGATTAATGGGGAATCAAATATATAGGGCTAATCAATCCACCCAATAAGTGCAATAATGCAATATACATCATTACTAGGACATACTACTTCACCAAATGGGTGAAAGCTACTGCGACACCAAACTATAATGTTAATGATGTAGCCAAGTTCCTGTATGAAAATATTATAACTAGATTTTGGTGTCTGATCAAGCTAGTCAGTGATATAGGCACTCATTTTCTAAATAACACCATCAAAACTCTAACATAAAATTTTATGATATCACACCACAAAAGCACATCATATAATTTACAAGCAAATAGACAAGCAAATCCATCAAATAAAATCTTTGGCAAGATACTCACCAAGATATGCAATGTCTTAAGATATGATTGGAAGGATTAGATTCTTGTGATCTTGTGGGTGTTCAAGAAAAATTACAAGCATGCAATAGGTTTGATGATGTTTTAGTTGGTCTATGAACTTGAAGTAGTAGTGCCTATAGAATACATAGTTCTTAGTCTGCACATTACAATCATCATGAGACTAAGGGATCAATATTATCTACAAGGACAGTTGATGGATTTAAAAAAAATGGAAGAAAAAAGGCAAAGGGCACAACAAACACAGGAAGTTAACAAGCTAAGTCAAAAAGCATGACATGATCACAACCTGTGATCTAAATAATTATTTACAGAACAAGCAATTTTACTATATGATAGTAGATTTAGAGCATTTTTAGGAAATATACACTTTAGATGGAAGGGACACATCATTCATGACATCTCACATTAAGGAAAAATTGCTTTAAAATATCTTTAGTGAACCATTCTACCAAGATATTTAATTTGCTATAAGATTAAGCCTTATTGTTAATAATCTCTATTAGTTCTCATAGAAAAATGAGAGAGTGTGCTGAGTAGCACCATGTAGTTAGGATTTTTGATTAATGTATTAATTTTCTTGTTTTAGTTTTAGGTTTGTGTGTGTTTGTAAAATGTGATCTCTATATCACAGGGCATTAGAACTAGGGTTGAAAAGTTAAAGTCATATAGTGCAATCTGTGAACAATCCAACATGAGGGGAAAATATCTTGTAATGGTTACACAAGGACCATCAATTAAGTCTAGAAATAAGGTGATGAAAACCAAGGTACAAATAAAGGATAATAAATGGTCATTCGAAAATCATTAATGATAATACACTTGAAATATTGCATCTTTCCCAAAGTAGACCGAATATCATAATGAAAAGATGTACAAAAAAGGAAAGCAGATCAATGCATCATATCAATAATTACCACTAGACGAATCAATATTTTTAAACACAAAATAAAAATTTCCACATCACCAACAACTAGTTGACATTGAGGCATAAGGCAAATTATGTGCAACCAACTGAACACATTTAAAGCATTTTGTCAGATGGATTTGAGTGACAAAAGATGATATAACAAGGGGCATAAATAACACAAAGAAATTACACACTATTAAAAATAAGAGACATCTATGATTTTCATCAAATTCAATTGATTGTGCACATATTCCGTGACAACACTATTGTAGCCAAAGAAATTCTTCAAATATGACTATAATAGAAAACATGGATCATGCACAACTTTTAATTCCTCTCATAAATGCACATAAGGAATAAATGGGGATTGGTTTGGATCTTAGACAAACTAGATACCATGAACTAAACCCCTTTGAATTCATTGATTCCATATAAGCTCATATGTTTAGTCATGACCAATCAATAAAATCACAAGTAGGATCCCTATCACTCTAACACACTCTGTGAGGATCCAATACCTAGTGAATCATCAAACTTCCTAATTTTAGGCAATTAGATGAGGTGATGTTCACACTAGTCAACACATATAATGAAGGTGTGATCCATCTCTCACATGGCATCACCATTTTCATCACCTCTATAACCATGGTGCAAGTAACAAGATTCCCAACCCAGGGTAAAATCTTCTACCCTAAAAAACTAAGGTTCCCCAAATTCATTTAGATATAAAAGAGAAGTATAATAGGGAATCCAAGGGAATCCTTATTAACATGATGGAAGACATATTGATGTGCATTCTCTTTGAGTGCATCACTAGGTGGTTTTGTCAAACCACTAAAAGTACATGGCAAGTAATAAAAGGGGTTATTGACATTGCCTACAAAATTATCAATATGCATAAAAACTTTAATTGGCTTGCATTTATGGCTTCCAAGCTCACAACCAATATTGATAAGGTCCTCACTAGAACATCTTAGGTGTTATAATATTAATTTTTGGTCTTACTACTTTGTTTATGTAGTGGAAGTCACTAAATGGTCTAGTCAACCCAAATGAAGAATTTTGGCCTATGATACATTTGCCAACCTTGCCTATTCCAAAATTAGGAAATACTATAATTAATTGGTTACATTTAACAAATGGTGGGTTGATATCTAAGCCCTAATCATATTTCACCCTAGGGTACCCAAGGACATCTTGTAGTATCTAGGTAAGCATGCATCTATCATAAAGTTGCATGATGGGATTCACATTAGAGTCCATGAGCTACCCAAGGAAATTACCACTCCACTCCGCTTCTTCATTACCGTGCTAAATTCTAAATTAGTATTCCTATGATAGAAATCCCTAATTACCAGATTAGTGTAACCTTTGTAGTTTATGCCTCTTTGTTCACAACAACCCTTGCATACACAATCCTAAACACAAGCACAAGAACTATTGTAAATAAAATCAACTTCCTCATAAACTGCTAAGGGTAAGTAAAAGGCACCAATGCAACAAGCCTCACCCACACCACCAAAGGAGATGACCCACGACACCAAATCTTACCTGAATAATAAATATGTCCCCAAAATTGCTACATAATGCAATCTTGTGAAGTTAGGCATCAAGGAAAAGGATGTTTTATATTCAATGCTCGTAGATATAGGTAAGGATTCTATGATTAATAAGAAGAGATAATTTTTCATTTGGAAGGTGGTATGCATTTTCCAAGTGTAGAACTAGGTGCAATAAGACTTATGGGTTGATATCACCCAACCTTCTCCTTCAATAATAGTAGATATTGTAGCACACGAAGTAACACATAGACATCTTCAAGCATAACTCTTTCATGTAAATCCAACTGCAATATCTTATGATGCATAGTTAGAACACTCCACACTATAAGAAATCCCACCACTAGCACAAGTGTGTAAACAAAGGACCCATTATGTATCTATAATGTCCCCAATAATTAAGGAACTTATGATTTATTTATAGATCCACTACTCGAAGTCAAAATACAACAGGCCCAGGGACTTGAGCAACACCTTCAGGAGATGATCTAGGCTTACAAGAGATTGAAGAAGAATTTAAATTCTCCACCATCTTCTAGGAAGAAGGCATCAACATGTAGAGGCATTATGATTGAATCAACTTCATCATTTGATTTATAGTCAGTGTTTGATTCACCAACTCATATGAAAGAGATGGAAGAGACCACTCCCATAAAACTTGAGTAGTCAACTAAACAAATAAATATAAAAACTTAATAATAAGCTACCATAACATAAAAAGAAGAAGAAAAGGTGTAGAGGGTGGATGCGAAGAAGGCTAGAAAGGTAGAGAGGATAAAGAAAAAGGAAGAGGAAAAACACAACACTACTAAGGATGAGTAGCATAAGAAGAAAGAGGAAAATAGGGGAAAGGCCAAGGAAGCTAAGGTAGAAAATAAAAGGGTAAAATAAGTAGAGGCAATAAATAAATAAATTGAAATAACTATGAATAAATAACAAGAGCACACAAATCAAGAAGCATAGGAAGTATAGTAGAAGAAAGATGAAGTTGAGGTAATAACAAAGGCACAAGAAGAAGAGAAAGTAAAATAAGTGTTGTGAACTCAAAAGGAGAAAGTAAAGAAGAAGGTGTAGGAAAATGATGCCAAGAAAAGGGCCAAGGTAGATGCCAAAGCCAACGTATAGGTAGATGGCAAAGCCAAGGCATAGGCATATGCCAAATCTAAAGATACAATAGAGTGCAAGACTGAACAAGAATGTACAACCAAATAAGTAACAAAAGTCACCAAGATGGTGGGGATTTTAGAAACCTAGTAACCATCATTCACATCACATGGCTCAAATTTTACCTAGGGGGTGTTTAGGAGGAGGCATCATAACATAGGTCCAAAATCTCTAGCCAATGGTCATGGGATATCCCTACACTCTCCATATGTCATACAACATTTTCTCTACCCATAGCATAAATTTTCTTACCCATAGGAAACGTGTGTGATAATTATGACCTTTAATTTAGCCTTGGATACAATGGTGTAAGAATCATCACTTGATGTGTCATAGCTACCTTTATCCAAAAAAATTGAGGGAGTAACTACCTTTTAAGAATCCATCATGTAAAAGGCAACTACATTGGAGGAAGAGGTCTTATAACTAAGGGAGGAGAATGTAGATCTCAATGTCCACCTCACAAAATCTTGTGAGTTGATTGATGCTACATGTCCTACCTTAGTCACTCAAGTTTTGGGTGACCAAGTCATGTCAAAGGAAAAGCAACTCATAACGTTCCTCTCATAACTCATAAAATATTGGCTTGTTAGTAAAAGCTGTAAAAACTTTGTAGGTAAGGGTAGAATATTAATGCTAAAACAATGACCATTTTTGAGATCCTTGAGGAATATGAATAAGTCTTCGACATTGTTGCACATCAAGCTCACAAAATCGCTCAAAACATGCTTGACATGAAGAAACAGTTGTCTAATACATGGATAAAGGCCAAGCTAAATTTTACAAACGTTAATAAAGCCAAAGCTATTATGGAAGACCTTTTTGCTACCTTGGATGTGTATACATAATATTTTTAAATTTTATCAAATATTGATGCTTTACATCTTGCAGGAACCCATTGAGACTCAATCTCATTGAGTGCATGCCCTAAGGGGTGCATCAAGAAAGGGGTGGGCATACATTTGGTGCTTCATAGGATTGGTATCCTTTATTGCCACATTATTACCAATCCAACAAAATATTAAAACCATTCCCTAAGCTATTACTCCTCCCTTGTACACTCCTCCAGTATTTTTCCTCTTTCCATCCCTCTTTTTCTCACTTTGATCCCCTTTCCCTAGTTGATTATATTAGGTCAATTGGGTCGACCCTATATAGTTTTAGCCACTAATTACTATATAGGGTTGACTAGGTCAACCCTATACTATTTTTGGGTATTTTTCACTTGGAGTTTCGTTAGCCATTCGACCAACTTAGCTTGGGACCTAGTGATTAATCTCCCAAAAACATATAGATTCGACTAGGTCAACCCTATACAACCAACATATTCAGAAGGATTTAAGGTGATATACACCTATAAATATAAGATTATTTCATCATTATTTCAATATTCAATAAAGAGTTATTATTCACTCGTGCTTCTTTACAATATGATCTTTCGCCATTCTACTTGAGGAGTCTTATTTTAGGGTTTTTACTTGAAGAATCTAGTCTTGTGTATAAGTATTGGATGATTTAACCTTTCTTAGTGATCCTTAAAAACCACAACAACCTGCTACAAAGCTTCTTTGGACAATGGAGAGATTGAGTCTCGACAAGTTCACATTCAGGTAAGTATATTTTAATTTTGTTATCCTCTCTTTAGTATATAGAAGTAGCATAAGTATTGGCTTGAATAATATTGCTTTTCATATTACATGTATTAGGGTCTTACTCATACTTAGCTTAATTGAGATTCTCCTATTTATGTTTTGATTATTTTATTAACCCCTCATATTATGCCAAAAGCTTTGGTGTGCACTAGATTAGATTTACTTTCTTGTTTATTAGATATAGAGTGAACATTAAACCTAATACTCTTTTAAGGTTGTTATGTGATTGTGTTAGACTATAAGCTTTGGAACCCTTCTTATCATGGTGTATGATGACAAGTGATCCCCTAATTGGGTCTAGTGGATCCCCATATTGGTCATGCTCCTGCTTAACAAATGTATTCCTAATCGAAAGTGTAGGTATGCTTTATCTTCTTTGAACCATGATTGATTTATAAACATGATGCATTTATGATTGCATACGTTCTGGTAAATCCAACATGAACTAACCCTTATAGGATTTGTTTACCTTATTTCATTCTTTCATCATTATTTTTATCATATATTTTCCATACTGGATCGACTCTATCGACCCAACTGTAATTTATGTGCACAAGATTTTAGGTATAGGGTACTAGATCAACCCTATCAACCTAGTATATGTTTTTAGATTTTTAGACATCTAATCTAGACTAAAAGGTTGACCTATTTGACCCTATACATTCTTAGCACTCAACAACAGGTTCTTACAAAGCTTGATCGACCCAGTTAGTAGAATTTGTAAGCATATATCAAGGTTCTTGAATAATAATCTTTATTCTCTACATCTCTGATCCACCAAGGTTCCCTTCTTTCTCTCTATCTATTCCTTTTATAGTCTTTCCTTTTATAGTTTTCAATCTTTAAAATTTTACCTACACAGTCAATTGGATCAACCCTATAGACTCAATTATGTGTTTTATGTGCTGTCTAGATAACTGGGTCGACTCTACTGACCCTGTTCATTTTCAAACCTTACTTATGTAGTATATGTTCGACCCTATCAATCCTATTCTATTTTTCATGCATACACTATTGACTATATTAACATTTTACTTTGTTTCAAAGTTAGAATCAACCTTATATGCTAGTAATTATCTCACACTTTCTTTTCTTATTGCTTGCATGCTTATAATAGATTACATAGCTTAATTAGGTGGTTTTTAATTAATAGTTTAGTTTCACTATTTTCTATTTTAATCACACATGACAAAATCACAAAATATAAACAAGAATTTTAACATTTGTCTACCCAAGACTAACCTACTTGGATTTCATCACCAAGGGGGAAGCTAAATTAATATTCTAATCAAGTATAAAGCGTGGTTAATGGTATATTCTAGCTAAGTACCTGACACCTTTATCACTGTGGTGTGTGAAGTGAGGGGGTAGGCCCTAATACCAAGCCTATATCATTACCACTATAGATCCCTTTCAGCCTAAACTACCTGAAACCATCCTTAGATTGCCTTCTAGTTCCTTGATTACAACCAATTTTACATCACATTTAAAATCATATTCTAATAATCCAATAAACATTTAGGTTGACCAATTAGTTAGCTATTTACTTTCCAAGTTGATTTCTTGCTCTTTACTCAATTGTATTTTGTATAGAAAAAACTTGCATTAGCTAGTGATGGTGCAAGGTTTTATGCTGTGAGCCTCAATTGGATTGGCCATCATTAATCTAATTGACTATTTGTTTCCTTTTAGTTATTTCTTTTCAAATTAATTGCAAAAATTTATCTTGTTTTAGTTCACAAACTATTATAGGATTTCTAATTTTCCCTATTTGTTCTATTGGGTCAACCCAGTCGACCCTGTACAGTTTGTAGACCCTATTTTCTATACTAGGTTAACCTAGTCAACTCTGAACAATTTTCTACTTTACCTATATGTCTAACTTAGTTCTTTGTTTGTCTGACTTATTTCTTTGTCTCTGGTTTTGATTTTTCTTGCTTAGCATCTTTTTTCTTTCCTCAAGCATCATATCCCCCATTAAAATCTTCTTAGACAACTTGAATCCATTTATACACTATATGGGGTTCTCTTTGCTTCTTATCTTTTCCTAGCTTTTCTTCCTCTTTTTAGTTATTAGGGCATCTTGCGATGCCCATCCACACATTACTATATCCTTTAGTTAATATTATGATGCCCATCCACATGTCATTTTAGACTCTGGGGCATCTTGCGATGCCCATCCCTACATACAATTACCCTTTGGTGCATCTTGCGATGCCCACTCTTATTCTCCATTACATGCTACCAAAATAATTCAACTCCAAGAAACCTTCCAAGACACAAGATTATCTCTCACATGTTCATCCTTGATATAGATGTTAATATAGGATTATTCCCTTCCTTTCATGCTTTCTATATGCCATCTATTTAACACTTTTTGCAGGTTACTTACATGGGTCTTTCCCTCTACAAAAAGTTCCTTCCTTTCACAAACCTTTAGTCCTCCATTTTGGTCTTTTAGTTTCTTGATGTACCATAGTCTTCTTTATCTTATTGCATTTAATCTTTTTGACATCCCTTAGGTTTTTATTTTTTGAGTTGCTTCATAATACCATGGATAGGACTCGACATTCCTCACAAAATTACCATTTTTTACTTATTTTTCTCCCTAATGTTTTGTATTTTGCTTTTTGACACCCTTTGGGTTTTTCTTTTATAAGTTGATTCGTAAGACCATGGATAGGACCCGACATTCCTCACAAAACTACCATCTTTTGCTTACCTCACTTTAACTTTCACATGCTTGTTGGTACCCTCATGGGTTTCTTTTTTATGAAGTTGCAGTGTAAGACTATGGATAGGATCCGACCCTCATAAAATTACCATCTCTTCATATTTTTACATCCTTGTTCTCAAAATTTAGCTTTTACTTCTTTTGTAAGATAAAATTTGCACAAAAATCTATGTTAGCATATTTTTCCTCCATTTCCCTCATTCTTATGATAAGGAATCACACTTTACTATCATTGTATCCCTTTTTGCCCTTTGTCACATTTTTTGTGATTTGAAGTAATTCAAATTGTTCCATGTGTCACTCCTTTTGATTTCCCCTTTCTTTTACTCCATATTGGATAAAATAATGTTAAATTCAAGTTATCACTTTTATTTGACCTAGACTTATGAAACTCTTAGACCCCATGCTCTTTGAAGTTCTCTCTCTTAGAAACCTTGTTCCAAGTATTCAAATGAAAGTCATATTTAGCACCCATGTTTGGTTTTCCAAATCTATATGGAGGAAGAATAGAAAAATCCATGAAGAAAGTTAAAACCCAAATCATTTTAAACAAAAGGCAATGATATCTAAAAGACAACATGCAAATCTCAAAAGTCAACATCACACTAAAAGACATGATTACAAACACATCTCCTATCTCTAATTGAAGCTCAAACTCCACAGTTGGCCTCACATAGAGACAAGGTCCCTTGGGGTGTAGTAAAAAAATAGATTAGAATAGGGGAATTCAAGAAACTCTATGGTTCTACCTACTTTCTTATGCAAGCACCCAATCTTTTTAGTTTACTGATGGCTTTGTAAGGGGTCCTGAGGAATGTGGAACATGTTGTGAGAAGGTAGGTCCATTTTAATTTTCATTCATATAGACTTCATGGGATGATCTATATACTTCATTTGTTGACCTAAGACTTCTGTCTCTAAGAGAATTTCTTTAGAGTCCTTAAGGTCGATAGTCCTCTTGTTTTGACAGACCTGATTTGAGTTCTTGACTTCGACAAAGAGTTCCTCTACCTTGTTTTTTTCGTTCATTCTTCCTTCTACCCATTTCATTTCCCCTCTTGATATACAAATTATGATTCAAATCTATTTTCCCTTCTTCTTTATTTCCCTTATTCTTCATCTCTTAAAAACATGCTAGCACTACTTTGTTTCAGTTTTATCTATCCGTAGAGTGAAACAACATGTTTGAGAAAACTAGGGATTACCTCTTTCTTTTTTACCATGATTTACATTCCTAGACTTATTTCCTTTTATCATTACTATTACAGACACCTAAGTTTGTACCCTTTTTTTCATTATTGAGTGTGGTTGGCTTGTTACTTCTCAGACATCAATGTTATTTTCCATTTTATGCACCTTTTTCCATTGTTGAGTGAGATAAGGATTGTTACTGCTCACTCATCAATGTTGTTTTACCTTTTTGTTTCTTATTTTTCCATTGATTTATTTTATTACCCTCCTTTTTGACATGTATACTTGGTTTGACTTGGTGAGTTTTCCTTTCTTACTTGAGATTTACTTGTTTGAGTTTATTAGTCTTTAGTAGCCTTGGATTTTCAGTTACTTGATTTACTCTTGTTTTTGACTTGGTCATTTGGTCTAACATAACACTTATCACCCCATCTTGCCAAATTCCTAAGTACATCCCATCCTCAAAGCATTAACTATCTTGGCTTTTCTTGAATTTATTTGGTTTTTCTCTTTAGTTTTATATTTTTAGGTTTGTCAAAAGCAGTCTCTACACCCTCCATAATCAAAAATAACAACACAATAGACAACCATCCAATGATAAAGGTAAGGCAAGGTATGCATTGCATTTAATTTTTAGTTATTTAATTTTCAATCATTTACTTTCAATCATTTTTGCTTTAAAGTACTACAATAATTTTTTAGCATCAACATTATGCCCTTTTGTTCTTTCTTGAAGCACCATCCCCTGTTGCACCTTAGTGACACATGATGAGATTCAAGTGGGGCATATGTATACACATAATATTTTAAAATTTTATCAAATACTAATGCTTTACATCTTATAGGAACCCATCGAGACTCAATCTCTTTGAGTACATGCCTAAGGGGTGTACCAGTAAAGGGTTGGGCAGACCTTTGGTGATTCATAAGATTGTTGTCCCTTATTGCCACATTATTACCAATCCAACTAGATATTAAAACCATTACCTAATCTATTACTCCTCCCTTTCACACTCCATTCTTTTTCCTCTTTCCATCCCTCTTTTTCTCACTTTGATCCCCTTTTGTTGGTTGACTGTACTAGGTCAATTGGGACAACTCGGTATAGTTTTCAACCTCTAATTATTTTATAGGGTTGAATAGGTCAACCTTTTACTATTTTTGGGTATTTTTCACTTGGAGTTTCATAAGCCCTTTGACTAGCCTAGCTTGGGACTTAGTGATTTATCTCCTGAAAACATATAGGGTCGACTGGGTCGACCCTGTACAACTGACATATTTGAAAGGATTTAGGGTGAGATCTGCCTATAAATACAAGATATTTTTCATTATTTAAATATGAAATAAAGAGTTATTATTAACTCACACTTCTTTACAATCTGCTCTTCCACCATTCTACTTAAGGAGTCTTAGTTTAAGGTTTCTACTAGGAAAATCTAGTCTTATGGATAAGTCTTGGGTGGTTTGGCATTTCTTAGTGATCCTTATAAACCATAACATCCTCTTATGAAACCCCTTTGGCCAAGGGAGAGATTGAGTCTCGATGGGTTCATATTCAAGTAAGTATATTCTAACTTTTTTCTCCTCTCTTTAGTAGATAAAAGTAGCATAAGTAATGGCTCGAATAATATTACTCTTCATATTCCACGTATTAGGGTCTTACTCATACTTAACTTAATTGATATTTTCCTATACATGTTTTTATTATTTTATTAACCCCTCATATTGTGTCACAAGCTTTGGTGTGCACTAGATTATATTTACTTTCTTGTTTATTAGACATAGAGTGAACACTAAACTTAGGACTCTTTCAGGGTTGTTGTGTGATTGTGTTAGACTTTAAGCTTTGAAACCCTTCCTATCATGGTGTATTACGACAAGTGATCCCTTAATTAGGTTTATAGGATCCCCATTTGGTCATGCTCTCGCTTAACAAATGTATTCCCAATTAGAAGTGTAGGTATGCTCTATCTTTTCTGAGACAAGATTGATTTATTGATATGATGCATTTTTGATTGTATACAAGATACACTGGATGTCACACATAAGTAATCACTTGAGTCTAAATACAATGTCATGATAAAGATGCAGACTTGGAAAAATGAAATATTATGTAATAAATTTGTGGGTATTCAAATTATATAATGCATAGGCTATAATCCTAATGATGGAATATGAGGACATCCAAAGTTTGGTTGAGTGCCAAGTGCTAATGCACACTAGAATTAATATGGTTAGATAAGCTATCATGGATTGGACATTGTTCAAAAAGGACACATCTCATCTTATTATCTCTATTCCAAATATCATCTAGGATCCTCAATTTGTTCCTTCAAATCAAATCCAACATGAACTCCATCAGATTTAGTTACTACAATTACATAGCCTGTGCCTCAAATACAATAATTATATCCACCAATAAATTCTACAAAAACTTTAACATATCAATAAAAACCATCTTTATAGCCTCCTCTAGCTCAACAATTATATTCCATGTTGCCACCTTCATTGTAGGTACTTCACATAGTCTAGTTTTGCATTTTTGGAAGCATTTTGTAGTAGGAAGGCCTTGAACATCAGGAGTAGGGCCAGGTTGGTTGAAAACTCATAAAAGGTGACCACCTAGTTATGATAATCTATTAAAAACCTGTAAAGGTGGTAGATTAGTATGTTAGTTGAAAACCTAAAAGGGTGGATAAGTAGAGGGAAAGAGGTGAAAATTGATAAATGACACCTGGGGTGATTATCACAACTTATGATTTTGGTATAGTTCCTTAGAGTAAGTAGAGTTTTTAGTTTTAGCACAAGGCACACTTCCTACGACTTTGTCTTTAGGTGAGATAATTATTTAAGTCTAGGAAAGTGTTGGTGGTAAATAGGGCTAAAAAAATATAGTGTAATTGATGGACACATGTGCGACTCAAACTATTTTGTATTTTATATCTCTTTTTGTATGCATTCAACACTTGAAAGCATGTCAAGAATCTTTAGAATGTGAAGAGTCTTTATTTTATTTGTAGTGAAAGGCTAGAATATGAAATGACAATGCCTTATAAAATCTCTATATAACACTCAATTGTATTATAAAAGGGTTTCAATTTGATAGAGATTAATATAAAGTTTTGTAATGGTTTTTCCCAAACATCTTTTATCATTGTTCTATGCACAATGAATGCTCTATTTATCTAATTTTATTTAACCATGTAGAATAATACTAAATATTTTATATTTATTCAAACTATTTTATTTTTCATAAATACACCAATTTTAATTGAATATTATCTTTGATTGGTCTATGATCATATCTGCATTTTATTTATGTTCTAGCTTCATACAACTATTCCTTTATTAACATGTTTTGATGGGTTTTTTAAGAACCTATACTAACATTAGGTTAATTCACCATCCTTGTGAAAAAGGTAATATAATACCCTTAACCCTAGAAAACCACACATATCTAAATTTTTGGTTAAACATTTGGTAAACCTGACCTTTATGTCTCTTTATGTAAACCTTAGTTTGCCCTAAGATATTCAACCTTTTGAGGTTTTTCATTTCTTTTTTTTAGATTTATTATATTATTTGTATGTAACATAGGTATATCCCTAGATTAGTTGATGTTTCTCTCGAACACTTAGAACTTCCTCTCTTCCCACCTAAGATGACTCAAACCAATGAAGTATCAAATCCTATCTATGCCTAATGAAAATGATAATAATGAAACTAAACAAAATACTAAAGAGGTTATTATAAAAGATGATTATTATCATGAAAACAATGAATCTAATACAAACTATGAACATGAAAAAATGGATCAATAGAATTCACAATCTCTTTTCATGTTTTGAGAGCGTATCCTTCAAAAACCTCAAGATCTTGATGAGATCCTAAAAACCATATTAGAAAATAAAAAATAAAAATGCATAGATGAACAACTAGGTGAATTTATTGATCATGATATTAGAGCTATGGGACATCCCCTTATTCTTGTAACCCTCCCTTTGAACACATCATCAGTATATACAAGTAATTTATGTAAGGGTTATGTGTTTACAGTGTTGTTCCCTGAAATAAATACTATTATTACTACATCTCTTTGGGAACCATTAGCACTTCAACCTAGTTATCAATTTCAATACCTATATAAACTCAAACAATGGGTACGCACCTCCTTTGGTGGCTTCTCAAACTTCATGTCTTAGCAATCAAAATGTGTAATATTTTATCCAAACTATAAATATTTTGCAAGCTAAGGTTACTAATATTGAGAAAAATTATATGAAGTCACCTTATGTTATTGATTCACATGTGGTATTACACAACCCCCTTGCACCAGAGATATCTTTATACTCCTTACTAATTAGTTTTGTTTCACTTAAGTTCAAATTTTATGATGGAAAGGATGATCCTAAACAACATCTCTAATATTTCTACATGGCATGCCTTGATTATGCCTCTAATGATAACCTTTTGACTAAATTATTTCCAAGGAGACTTAAGGAATATGCTCTAAGTTGGTTCTACGATTTACCAATCTAATTAGTAAAAGCATTCAAACCTATTGTAGATCAATTTTTGGCACACTTATCTATCAATATGATTGGAAATGTATCATATGCCCAAATTGTAAAGATCAAATAAGGAACCAATGAACCTATCAAAGAATATATCTTGTGGTGCAAGACAATGTTGGCCAAAATGATAAATCAAACAATAGATAAAGAACTTAAATACATATTCAACAAAATTTTACTTTCCCCATTATATGAGTCCATTATTTAAAAAAAAAAAAAATCTTTTGATGACTTATGCCATATTATTTGGGATCTTGAAATGAAACTTATTTCCTTGAATAACCTTAAGTATTGATACAGGAACAACAACAAGACTTATGTAAATTTTGGTTTTATATGCCAATATTTGGTTTGGTAGGCCTTAGGTAAGTGTAAGAGATATTATTTTGTAAAGTTATAAGTGTTCAAGTCAGTAGATGTTAAAATTCTAGTCTTTAGAGTTTCAAAAGGATTTTCCTACCAAAATCAATATTTAAAAATTTAAACTTGTTATAAGAACTTGAGAAGCTCTTCATATCTCCTAATTGTTTATAAAGTCATGATTATACATGTGATAGGTTATAAGGGTTTAAGGTCATGTTTATAAGTGTGTATCAATCCTTAAACCATGATTAATGTGTTTGAATCTAAACCAAGGTTGAGGCTTAAGAGGTTAGTTAGAGATAAGATAGGAGGTAGTTTTGCATGAAAGAATATTTGAAGAGACATGCATGAAGGAAGGTTATATATGTTTTTTTAGTATGTCAAATGCTGTTATCATTATCTACTCATGTGAAACTCATCTGGAGTTAAGTCTTAAGTCAGTAAGTTAGTTAGTTGCATGTAGAGATGATCTTGGCATGAGTTTTTAAGATAGAACAAGATAGATAACAAGGTATAATGTGTATAGAGACATGAAAAGTGATGATAATATTTTAAAAAATTACGTAAGGAGTTAATAAAATTGAATAAGATGAGTAGAGAAGTTTTTATAAGATTTTAGGATTGTGTGGTGTAATTTAGTGATTATGGACAAAGGTCTGTATATCCATTTCAAAATCATATGAATAAAGAAGCTTTCATTATACCTATGATTTTATTGTAGTATCAGGATTTTTGAATGTTTAAGTGCATGATATAATAGTTATTATATCTTATTTAATACCTCATGATGGTTCTAAAGGTTACAGAGGTCTAAAAATAGGGTATTTGGTAACACAATCTAGATAAAAGGGTATTTTATTTATGTTTTATCAATTGTACAACTTTGAAAAGTAATTCATAGAATAAAAATAACACATAGGGGTCTTAATAAAACTAATAGGAAAGTTTTTTATTAAAAAAAACTCAAAATTTCTCTAATCTTAGCTCTCGGCCAAGTTGCAGATAATAGCCCTCAGTCAGGGTTTTGAGTCACAAAAACTCTCATGAAACACAAATAAAATGTGAAAAAGGGATAAAACTTGGTATAATGTTGCATAAGGATGTATTTCAGATGTTGAAAGTGGTTTACATTCTGTAATACCCATACAAGACAAATTATTAATGATTATGTGTCTGCAGGCCTAAGAAAGGCCTAAAACAAGGCTTAATAATAGTTGTATATAATTTTCGTTAAAAATTTAAACTACAAGAGAGTCTTATAATGGTTTCATGAACTATGTAATATATAATAAAGAGTAAAAAATTAATTTAAGAGGTTATAAGTCTATAATTATTGAATAATTCTCCATTGTCAAGGGTGATAAACCTATTTGAGGGCTATTAGATCTAGTTGAAAACCCTATTTTTAGTTTCTTGATTGAAACATGCTGAAGAAAGGTCTAAAATGTGTTTCGTGTCCTAAAGAAAATTGATATAAATGCATGAAAACTTTGAATGCACAATTTGTCTTTTATTATAATCAATATTCATCTAATAAGGTGTGACAAACCTATAACAAGGCTTAAAAGACTATGTATAAGATTGTGTGCTATTTTCTTATTTAAAGAATGATAAAAGGGATGATTGAAAGTTATGTTTGGGATATAGATATGAGTTAAAGGATATTACGATAAAATCATGATTCTAAGGTGAAAATTCAAGATCTACTAATGAAGGTGGTAGGTCTAGGGAGTAAGGTCTAAAGACTGTTTTATGAATCAAACTTGCAAACTATGAAAAGGTAAAGTATCTTGAGTGCATGGAAAACTAAAGAGAGTTTAGAATATTATTTAATATTATCTCAATTTGAATTAAATACTATGAATGAGGCTCCAAGCCTTTTTTAAGTTGAGGATAAACCTAGTTATGTCCATAAAGTATCGTTTAGAGATAAAGAAAGGGCAAAAGATTAGACTTTGGGTATGGAATAACTTTGATGAGACTTCATGAATATTTTAAGAATAATCAAGAGGTTTATTATAAGCAAAAATTTATTGAATAAGGTTTTTGGTCCAAGAAGGCTAAAAAGCTTCAAAAGTCATAGAATACCTAATTGAGGGGACCTGTAAGAGGACCACTTACATCAAGTATGTAGCAAACACACTGACTACTTTTAATGCCAAGTTTTGTATCAAACTAAGGTATAAGGTAAAACCTATCAAACCTAAAAAGGAAATAAATACAACTGTTAATTCAATGTCACAACAACCTAATCATCTTATTTTATCCAATGCACCAAGGAGATAATTTACACGATTACCTTAGTCTCTAGCTTCTCTACTTAAGAAGATTGTAGATTGCCATTTCGTATCTCTCCTTCCTCCCACCGAAGTTTGATATGAGTAGAACTATACCTCATGGATATGATGCCTATGCTTATTGTGACTATCACCAGGGCCTTGGGTATTCTACTAACTAATGTTATACCTTGGAGCATAAGATCCAAGACCTTCTCGATGATCAACAACTTACATTTGATGATACTCCCAAGATTTAGGGTATAACCTAGTGACTATCATAACCAAAATATGTTTAGTGATCCATTACAAGATCATTCTCAAAAGGATCTAAAAATGAAAATGGCATATACTGCACACCTTCCTCCACCACATTATGGATACCCATTAGATGGGATTATTGGTACTTACACATGACATATACCTCATATGGCTTAAAGACATTCTATCAATTTTAATGATCGTGAGATTGTGGATGATGATTCATTTATTCCTTCATTATTTATTAGAGCATACCTTGATCACTAGCCTATTAATAGTGTTATGATTGATAATGGTGCTAGTGAAAATGTTTACACCATGACATTACTTACACATTTGGGATATACACATGATGATTTATATCCTTTGACCAAAATAGTTAGAGCATTCGATGGGACCTTACCACACATTCTTGGTGAGATTGATGTACCTTTATAAGTTGGCCCAACACATGTGGTCACTACCTTCTCAATTATACCATACACAAGTATTTAATATGTTATTGGGATGACCTTGGATACGTAAACTCCACACAACACCTTACACAATGCATGGGTGACTCCACACAACACCTTACACAATACATTCATACCAAAAAAGTAGTCATAGTTCTTGTAATTCCATATGAACATCCACTTGAATAATAAAAGTTTATGCCAAGATATATAATTATAAAACCTACTAGGGTTATTCATCTATAAAGGGGTAAGCAACATACAATGTCCTTTCTTTAGGTGACCCATACTTGAGAGACCATTGCATCAAAGATACACAATGGATTTCATGAAATCCTTATCTACTACTATGTAACATATTTAGTTATCTAGAGAAACTAAACACATTCCTATTATTACTACTTCAAATACACTACAAAGCACAAAATGATGGGTTCCACGAACCCCTACTCCTATTACCTCTTTGAGACCACATAGTCCTATAACACATACATAGAGCATCACAAAGCCTACAATGCTAGATATTACACCTATACATACTCCTTGATAATACCACCAATTTGATATACCATATCTAATGTTCATATCACTTACAGATGAGTATCTCTTATATGGGATAATCAAATAGAATTTGCCTTTTCCAAAACATTCAAATTCAAAAAGAATCAAATATTCCAAAAATACAAAAAACATTACAAAATATTCAAAAAACACCAACAAAATTAGCATGTTCCTATTTGTACTATTTATTATACATATATTTTTTACTTCATGTTAGTAGATAACATATCATTCCTTTCCACATATACACATGTGTTTTATACTTCATATGAGTTTGATACATGCATACCTAGATACATGATATATGCATATACAAATGTTGGGTTTTCTCTCCACTCGCCTCCTAAGTACAATGGGGGAATCTTCTTATTTGATCATGATACACCCAAGTTATAGTATTCTATGATCACTTTCTATTATCACATTTAAGCTTATATACTTACACATGTCGATATCCATGCTTATACCTTTCACAATGTACTTGATATTTAATGTACTTAAAGTTTTGAAAATATATATGTTTAGGCATTAGTATATTATGTTCATGTTGGTTTCATATATTTCATTACTTTCATTTATGCACTTACTTGAGTGTGTTCCTTGCTTGCTATTGTTTTGCATTGTATTGCCTATTTGATAATTTTAATATGCTCCATTGATTACAGCCCTTATTCCTTTTCTTGCCTATTTGGACATTTTAATATGTCATTGATTATTGTACAGACATTTGAATATGTCATTCTATGCTTTATGGACATTTAATTAAGTCATGTCCCTTCTATTGTGTGATAATTAAATATTCCCCTTGTGTGAGGTCTCCTTGGATCATTTTTTTTTCTTTGCTTTTGAGTGCTCTTGTGTGTGTGTGTTTGATTATTTGTTAAGCTTGAATTTTTACTATCTATATGTTTTCATGATCTTGTAGACCATATTGTGTGATTATGCAACACCTCAGTCTTTTACACTTGGAAAACTCATGACCCTCATTGTTCCTCTTAGTTATACACTCTCCTTGATTATGCAAACCTTGCATCTACTCTAACTTGTGCCCCTTAGCCTATATCTTAGTCTAACCAATCTTATATTGATGACACAAACATCTCATCTTTCCCAAAATGCTTAAAATGTACTTTTCTTACACCTCTACAAGTTCTAAGCCTGTGCCTACTTTCCTTCTCCCTGGACACTAATGTTTGGGACATATAATAGTGTCAATGTTACTATCTTGGCCTGATGCAAGTGTCTATTGACATAAATTCATCTAATTTTCAAATGAAATGTATTATAATGGTCAGACTACATGTTTTAATGTGAGTATCTGTTGATAGGATTAATATAAACACAATATCAACCCTCACTCATTATTCACCTAGAAAAGACTAAAGAGACGAAGGTATTTATCAGATGCACTCTATCAAACACTTAATTTATCAAATATTCCCTATTTCTAAACTATTTATAGGTAAAACACATATATAGGTATAAAGTAGTAAATGAGCAGTTATAAGGTCATGTTTGCCAAGTTATAAACTAGGTCACTATTGTACTTGCTTTACACACATTGCATGATTCACACACAAGCCAATACATAAGGGAGAATTACATGATTCTGAGGCCCTCTTTTATAGTATTGGCTATCTAGGTAGTGTTGTTTGATATTGGGGTCATTATAGGTCAGCTTGACACCATGTGCTCACTAACCCATTTTCCCCCAAGGTCACATTAAAGATAGAAAGCTAGGGTTTTGCCATTTTACTAGGAGCGATAGTCCATGACCTAGATCTGAATGCACCAGAGTGAAGGTGAAGCTAAACCTATAAGAATCTAGGTGAGAACATCCTATTTGAGTGCATATTCTGTATAGGACACTAGCATTGAACTCACAATAGTGTCGATATAACTTTCCTAGGCTAATGCAACTATATAGAGAGTCAGGGGCACCATATCCAAAATCTGACGATTGATCTAGAATTATCTTTCTACCTACTTCCCAACTATAATAGATCCAACACTATATTAACATCATAAATAACTATGTATTTTCTTTTATGTCATTTTCATATCTAGCATATATGTACTTTCTATTAATAGCCTATCTCAATTTTGTAAATTCAACATATGGTACATTTGAGTTTAGCAAATTAATTATCCTATTGTAGATATGATATTTACCCTTGTGCCCTATCATTTATATATACTCAACCCTATCTACTGAAGTAAGATATCCTATTATCCATATTAGAGTTAAATATTTAGTGAACCTGATCTTTGAACATAAAACCCTTGGACACTTAGGGTTTTATAATTTTTTTAATTATAGTACTATGTTTCAAATTTTCTTTTGTGAAGCAATGGAAAATGTTAGTGCAAAGATTTGATTCCAAATAGAGGATGAAGAAGCATTGATTACTCATCTCAATAATAACAAGGGCTTGATAGATGCTTTTTTGTATGTTATAAGAGATGAAAAAAGCTATCCAGATAAAACCAAGGTTGTCTCACCTAGTAATGGTGAATCTTTAGAAGGTATTATAACTCAGTCCACACTATAAATTAATACATATAATGGAGGCATAGATTATGTGTTCCAAATTTTGTTCCTTGAAACTACTATTGATACATCTATTATGAACTTACCCATTATTTCAACACAAATACTAATTTCAATACCTATTCCTAAAAACATGTTTCCAACCCCTATGGTGACTACTCAAATTGCTAATCAAAATCCCACATGGCCTACAGTTAAATCACTCCTTCAATTCATAAATAAATTATAGGATAAGGTTACAAACATTAAACAAAATACTTCAAAGTCTTCATATGCTATAGATTCACAAGATGTGTTACATAACCCTCTTGCACTTGCAATATTTTTGCACCCTTTGCCAACTAGTTTTGTTGCACCTAAGTTCACATTTTATGATGGAAAAGGTGATATTGAACAACATCTTCAAGCCTTCTATGTGATATGCCTTGATTATGCTTCCAATGATAAACTTTTGACCAAATTATTTCCAAGGAGCCTCAAGGACTATGCTTTGAGGTGGTATTATGACTTACCTCTCCAATCTGTGCAAGCATTAAAACCTCTTATAGATCAATTTTTGGCACACTTTTCCAATTAACAATACCAAAAAGTTTTCCTATGCTCAAATTAAAAAGATCAATCAAGGAGCCAATGAACCAATCAATGAATATGTCTTGAGATATAAGATAATGCTAGCCAAAATGACGAATCTTATGGCAGACAAAGTGTTGTAAGACATATTCAAGCAATGTTTGTTTGCTCTTTTACATGAGTACATTATTTTAAAAAATTTCAATCTTTTAATGAATTATTCCATGTTGTACGAGGCCATGAAATGAAGCTTATGTCATTAAACAAGCTCAAATATATAGCAAACACACTAGATACATCAACATCTAGTACAAAGTTTACAATTAAACCAAGTTATAATGTAAAACCTCCTAAACCTAAAAAATTAAACCATGGTTAACACAATTGCACAATAGTCTAATCAAATTGTCCTATCTAATGCACCAAAGAGATAGTTTACATGTTTATCTAAGCCTCTTACTTCATTACTCCCGCATTTACTAGAGTGTCATCTTATATCTCTCCTTCCTCATATAGAGGTTAATGCACATAGACCTCTACCTAAAAGATATGATGAAAATGCATATTGTGACTATCACCAAGGCCTTAGGAATTTTATGAATAAATTTTTTACCCTAAATTGTAAAATCAAGGACCTCATGAATGACTAATAGATTACATTTGATGATCCTACAAAGGAATTAGGTTCACAACCTAGTGATCACCATAAGTAGAAAATATTTAATAATCCTATGCAAGACCATTCCAAAAATGAACTAGAAGTTCAAATGTCATATGATGCAAATCCTCCTCCATCATATTATGTACACCCACTAGATGGGGTAATTGGTACTTACATGATACATATACTTCTTATGGTTCATAAATATGCCATTTCTTTTGATGACAATGAAATTAAGGATGATGACTTTGATCTTCGTTCTCTATTCATTTGAGCATACCTTGATAAAAAACACATCCAAAATTTTATGATTGATAATGGTGCAAGTGAAAATGTTTTCACCATGACATTACTTACACATTTGGGTTATACTCATCATGATTTACACCCCTCTACTAGATCAATTAGAACATTTGATGGGACCTCCCAGAAGGTTTTTGATGAGATTGATCTACCTATATAGGTTGGTCCCACACATGTGGTTACTAATTTATTAGTTATATATTTTAGAGGTATTTTTGACATGTTGTTTGGATGACCTTGGATACATACTCTTTAACTAGTACCTTTTATAGTACATGGGTGTGTTAAATACATTTAGTCCAATTGGATAATTACAATTTCTAGTATTCCATAAGAGCATTCTCTTAGACAAGATAAATTCTTACCAAGGTAGTTAATTATCAAGTGTTAAGGCTAATACACTATAAAAGTGTAAGAAATAAGCAATCCCCTTTACTAGGTGGCCAATACTTGAGAGACCTTTACATCAAAGACAGATAGTGGGTTCCATAAAATCCTCATCTCCTATGCACCATATTCAAATATCTAGAGAACCTAAACATGTTCTTACTATATATATTCTAAAAAAACCATAGAGTACACATAGATGGGTTTTAAGAACCATATTACTTTTACTGCTACTTCACAACCCCAAAGTATTATTATACACATGTCATATTATTATACATATGTCGAGCATCACAACTACTACAATGACAAATATTGCACCTATACAACTCCTTAATAGTACCACTAATTTCTTGCAAAAAGTTATGAGTGGGAAGATACCTACAATAACCCTTTGGATGAGTTTATATGATGATCTTGTCTCTTCCAAAAATACCAAAAGAATTCAAAAAACATTCAAAAAATCCAAAACACTTTCGGTACCTACATGTTCCATTGGGCCCTTAACATCTATGTGTTAGTTCCATGTTGAGGGATAAAATACCATTTACTCCTACATGCACATACATAGGCATACAAAGATACATGATAAATTTATTGGTTTTTGGCCTTACCTCTACTCACATCATCAAGATGTTGGGGGCATCCATCTTCTATGATCTTGACACAGATAGGTTATATGATTTGAAGATCACTCTACATTATCATGTTTGAGATTACATATGTACTTACACATGCCTATTATCCATGATTATAAATTACACAAGGTACTTGATATGCTATGTAATTTATTTATTTGATAACACATTTGTTCCATGGGACACTATGACATGTTTATTTTGGTTGCTTATGCTTTTCCTTCACACACTTCCTTGAGTGTTTTGCCTTATTATTATGTTATTTTTTTAAGTATTTGAATATGCTCAGTTATATGTGGTCCCTTTACCTATGTTTTGATTTATTAGATATTTGAATATGTCAATGCTTGTTTTATGAACATTTGAATATGTCATTCCTTGATTTTATGTATATTTGACTAAGTCATGTCCATTTTATTTCATGCCATTTGAACATGCCCCTTGTTGGTAGTCTCCTTGGACCATTGCCTTTTGACTTGATTTTGAGTGATCTTGTGTGTGTGCTTGTCTAATTGTTAATATTATACTATTACTATCTAAACATTGCCATGATATTCATCATGCAACTTAGGCTTGCATGTGATTGCATTATTTCTATGCACTTCAATGTTACATTTACCTAGACATGTTTTCTTATATATGCTACATGGTTACATTCATAGATTTACAATTGTCTTACTCTTTTGAGGTGAGCTAACTCCCATGTATTATTTTTCCCTCACATCAAAGGGGGGCATATTACTGGGAGCATGTCATGATGACATGGCTTCCACATTTTCACAACTCTTAAATTTAATGGGGGCATGCTTTGGAAGCATGTTATCCACACTCACATAGTATATGATACTTACACTAGTTTGCATATTCATGGGGGCTTATCATAATGACATGGATTCCACACATTTGTAGTTTTTAGAATAATTGGGGGTATACTTTGGAAGCATGTTCTTCATATTCATTCAATATGGTACTTATATCAATTCATAGATTTAATGGGGGCATACTTTGGAAGCATGTTCTCCACACCTACTTAGTTTGTAACATCTCCAATTTATAATGGGGGCATGTTTTGAAAAAATGTCCTCCAAATTAGTACTTGTAATAGTTTTTGATTTATCCATACATAGTAGGGGCATGCTTTAGAAGCATGTACTCTACACTTATATAGTTTTTTGAATTGGCCAAAACACACAATTAAATGATTCTGATACACATTTATGGAAGAATTCTATACACGGTACCATTTTTACACATAGTTTCAACATGAGACAAATCTAAGGTGCATTTGATATGAACTATGTGCCTAATATTTCAAAATCCAAATTAATTCAGATTCCAAAACTACTGCATGTACTGATACCCCACAAAATTTTATAGACTTTAGTGAGCTAATCTACTACACTAGTTGGTTCACCTTTTGGCTTGGTTGGGGTGATTAAATCACTCAAACTTTCCAAGTTTTTAGTTTGGACCTGATCATCCAAACTCACCAGATTATGAATATTATTGGGTTGCATGATTGAGCTAATCTCAATTGACAGGTGGTAACTCATTTTTTCTCCAAGGTTGGGGGCATTTGCATTCCAATATCTCTATCTATGTCATTGGATATATGCACTCTAAATATTTATCTACATTTATTCTAATCTTAATTTTAGAGCCTTACAATGATACATCTTTTATAAAAATAAATTACCAATAGGCAAGGCAGTTACATTGACACACAGGTGTAATCCTAAACCTTACTATTTCAATTTTAATTAATTTCAATTACTTTTAACCCTAATTGTATGCATTTATTATACACTATAACATTTTATTAATTATAAGTCAATCACCAACAAAGCACTCAAAGCCAACTCCAACAAAGCTCTCAAATTCAACTCAAGTAAAGACAAGGTGTGTATACACACCCAAGTACTTATTCCTTTCCTTTAAATTAGTAAATTTCATTACTATATTAAACAGGGGGAATGTATATTATATTTTGTGATTATGTAGTATCTTGGTATTATACACTTTGAAACTCATGACATTTCTATTCCTCTTAGTTCTACACTTTCCTTGCTTCTACAAGCCTCATATCTACTAGATCTTATCCCCCTTAGCCTATATTTTAGTCATACAAACCTTATATTGATGACACAAACATCCCATATCACCTAAAATTATTAAAATGTACTTATCTTACACCTCTACAAGTTTTTAGCATGTGTCTACTCTCTTCTCCCTATACACTAACATTTAGTACAAATAATAGTGTTGACATTACTATCTTGGCTCGACACAAGTGTTCAGTGCCCTAAAGTCATCCAATTTGCAAATTAAACTTATTACAATGGTTGGATTAAGTTATTTAATTCAAGATATCTCTTGATATTATTGGTTTAAATACAATATAAACCCTCACTCATTCCTCACCTAGAAAAGAGCAAAGAGACCAAGGCACTAGTCAGAAAGCACTCAATAAAGCATGCAATTGATCAAAGCTTGCCTAATTCCAAACCAATCATCGGTATAACACATATATAAGAATACATTACTAAAGGAGTAGTCATAAGGTCATATTTATCAAGTTACAAGCTAGGTCATTGTTGTACTTGCTTTACACACATTGCATGATTCACACATAAGCCAACACATAAGGTAGAAATACATGAGTTTGAAGTCCTCTTCTAGAGTATTGGATATGTAATAAATAACATTTAATAGTGGGGTCATTATGGGTTAGATCAACACTATATGCCCACTAACCCATTTTTCCCCAAGGTCACATTAAAGATGGAAATCTAGGGTTTTGCCATTTCACCAAGAGCAACAATCCATAATCCATATTTAAATGCACCAGAGCAAAGGTGAAGCTAAACCCATAAGCATTCAGGTGGTTGATTCCTATTTGAGTGCATATTTTTTTACAAGACACTAGTGTCAAACTTATACACTAGCATTGATGCAACTATCTTAGGCTGATGCAACTATCTAGATAGCTAGATGTACCAGATTTAGAATTTGATGATTAATCCAAAACTATCTTCTTATATGTACCAGATCTAGAATTGTATTAGCATTATAAACAACTAAATACTTTATTTTAGGTCATTTATATATCTACCATATATGTACTTTCCATTAATATCCTATCTTAGTTTTATAAATTTGACACATGGTACATTTGAGTTTAGCACATTAAGTGGTTTGTTGTAGATTTGATATTCAACCTTGTGCCCTATCATTTATATATCCTCAACCCTATCTACCCAAGTAGGATATCCTCTTATATAAATTAGGGTTAAATAAAGAAATATCATGCATGTTAAAACTTGATGTGATCATTATAGTAATCTAAAATGTCACTTGAGTGCTAAGAGTGTTACTTGAGACCACCCATCCCTAGCTTAGCCTTAGACCTATCTTAATGCCTATTTATACACTTATCTAGCTTTCATGTGGGCCTTATGCATGTCTAAACATCTCAAAATTAGCTCTAGACTATTTTTTAGCAATCTAGGCTCCTAGTTACTTTAATTCTAGCACATGGACATTAGTGCCATAACTGGACACTACCACCACAATGCTAGTGTCCTAGTTGGGTGATATATTCCTTTTATCTCTTTTCAGCTAAAATAGATATATTTTCAATCTTAAAGACACCTAGGGTTATCCTATACATATTTTAACCCTAAACATGTACCAAATTTATTATATATATATATATATATATATATATATATATATATACATACATGAATTTTAGCCATTTTCTCACTAGATGGAAAACAAATGCAAATACACACAAACAAGCTCAAAATAAGTTGTGCACAATCAAGGTTATTGATCTCTATTTTGCCTTACTTTTGCATATAGTCATCTACAACCCTCCTATGCTCATAATACACAAATTCAACGTCTTAAATCTCACTCAAATCACTAAAATGGCATTCATACTAGCTTCACTTGCATTTGTACCAACATTTAGGTGGGGAAAACTTCATCGAGCTTGATCCCTCCTAAGAGTATTGGTATGTAGGCAATACTCATCATATCAGTGTGTTGAGGATGTCTAACCTACCCAACTAACATCAGACCTTATCTACTTGTGCCAATATAATATCCTAATCACATGGAGGTCTAGGGTTTACATAAAAAATTAGTTAAAATAGGTCATAGATAGTGGATCAGGGTTTATCCACATAGGAATAGGCTTGGCAGACTTAGACACAAGTGCTATCAAAATTACAGGTCAATTCGTACAAAGAAGGAATTAACACCAAAAATGGACACTAATACCATAATGCTACTCTCTAAGGTAGGGTGATATTATCCAAGAGGGTTTATGACACCTATATCCTATTTGTGACACTCATACCAACTCTTATACCTATATTTAGCTTCGATATCCTTTCCTCAATCAATTTCCAGCTAAGTATTCATTTGTGTCATTCATTGATACTATTACAAATATCATATTAGCTCAGTTATTTCACAAATCAATGGATATATTTATTGTATATTTTATACCCTAATTTATTGTACTTAGAGCCTTTAACAACCTAGGGTTTACACTCCATAAACCCTTAAAAGTTAACTCATTTGGTGAACTTGACTTACTTTGAATACTACCCAAACCCTAACCTTATATAATAATAAGGTTTGTACCCTTCTTTTTCCTATTTCCCTTGGCTATGTTAGGCTTTTCAGATTTTATATATTTTATTTTAGCAACACTATTTCGAAAAAATTTCCATATGCCATCTCAAAAAGTTATATCTCTTCCTTTAAGAAGAAGTGCTAGGCCTGATGGTAATCCTATTGAGCATACTCAAATTCCTTCCATTCAAGCTTATACCATTGACAAAAGACTAGTTATAACCCCCATCATTAATCCTTCACACCCTAATTATGTTGACTTCAATGATAATGCATGTGAAAATGAATAATATAATCAAAATCAAAATGATACACAATATGGGAATCAAGACATTCTCCTCTGACTTAACAATGAAAATATTATAATTAATAAGGATGAGATCTTACAAAGTTTTAGAGATATACTTTAGGAATAACCCCATGATCATGCACAAATTTTACAAGCCATACTAGAAACAAAAAATAAATATAATAATGGTCAATCTTCCACCCCCACATATGCCAATATTATTACACTTATTTTAGGGGAAAATCAAAATCTACAACAACCTATTTTAACTTAAAAACCTTCAATAATGGAAACACCTCTTATGTCTAGTTCCTCTTTTCTATATGTACAATCCCTTATGCATGAGATGCATGATCTATAAGCCAAGGTGTTACATCTTCAACATGTTGCTAATAGGCCATCCCATGCCGTAGATTCTCATGTTCTTTTACATACACCTTTGGCATAACATACAGGAACAAATCCTTTGCCATCTAGATTTGTGGCACATAAGCTTACTTTGTATGATGGTAACGGTGACCTAAAGCACCATCTATGAGCTTTTCATGCAACATGTCTGGACTATGTGTTCAATGATTGGATCCTTACTAAGTTATTCCCATAAAGTCTAAAGGAATATACCTTATAATGGTTCTATGATCTTCCAAATTAGTCCATCACAATAATCCATTGGAAGATATATTTTTGGCACACTTTTCAATCAACATTAGTGATAAGGTTTCATATGCTCAAGTGGCTCAACTTAAGCAAAAATCCTATGAGCCTATAACATAATATATTGTATGATATAAAACTATATTGGTAAAGATGAATAGCCCTATGGTAGATAGATAACTCCAAGACATATTCAAACAAAGTCTAATACTAGCATTGCATGAAGTTATATTATTCAAGAAGTTTTCAACATTCACATATTTATGCCACATAATGAAAGAAAGGGAAGTCAAGCTTCTCTCTATGGGAAAATTAAAGTACACAACTGGATCATATTCAATTAATAAGAGTTCAAATAAGCCACCATACAAAGTAAGGCCCACTGAAAATAAGAATGATCAAAAGGCCTCAGTTAATGTAGTTTCAAAACCACCTCCTTACTTGGTTCTATCAGCTCCTCCATGAAGAGTTTTCATAAACATTCTAAAATCATTAGCACATGTTTTACAATAGCTCTTGGAAAGCAATGACATATATCTCCCTCCCATAAAATAGGTTGATACAACTAGGCCTCTTCCAAAGAACTATGATTCCAATGCATTCTTCAGCTATCACAAGGCACCAAGCCATACTACAAGTATATGCATCAATTTGAGACATAAGATACATGATTTGATAGAGGCCAATATCATTTATGTGGGAACACCTACAAAG
The DNA here is from genome assembly GCA_037957365.1 of Torreya grandis. NCBI lineage: Eukaryota > Viridiplantae > Streptophyta > Pinopsida > Cupressales > Taxaceae > Torreya > Torreya grandis. The sequence continues at coordinate 2,367,162 of JARHVA010000842.1, forward strand.
ACAGCTCAATTTCAACCAATGGAAGTTAAGGCATTGAAAATATTTTTAGATCCATTTCCAAAACATACATCTAATGAAGCAAGAGGCACTTCAGGTGTTCACTATACATATCAGGCACATCCACCACTGACATCCTATCATACTACTACAGAGGACACATAACCCCTACATAATATCATTAGTGTACATTGTACTACAATGTCAACTAGACCTCTCATTTTATTTCTTAGAGTACGAGATTATCGATGATGATTCATATTTATATGAACTCTTTATACGAGCCTACTTTGATCATCATCATATTCAGAGTGTCATGGTTGAAAATAGGTCAAATGTCAATGTGTACCATTACACTTCTACATCAGTTGGATTATTCAGATCATGACATTTCTTAAATAGATACAATTATTCATGGTTTTAGTGGCCATGTTTAAAGCTCCATTAAACAGATAATACTCCCATTACAGGTTGGAACAACATATGTGGCCACTAGGTATTAGTCATACCTAGTGTAGGCACATTTGACATGTTATTGGGTAGGCCATGAATCTAGCAACTTCAATCCATTTCATCCATTGTACATATATGTCTTAAGTATATACTGATAATCAGGTGGATACAATCAAGGGCCTTCCATATTAGTATCCTTTACCTATCCCATAAACAATTACATAACAACCACCAGTTATAGTTTTGAGTAAAATTTCTATTAGTACACCATAAATTTTAGTTGAGTCACCAGTTTAGGTGAGGTTTACTTCTATAATGTTACCATGCATGCATACTCTCCCATGGAAACCCTTATTAGAGAGACCCCTACGTTAGAGACATGTTATAAATTTTAGAAAGCTTTTTTCTACCTCTTTCATTCTAAGATTAGTGTTATTAAGTTCCTAGGGTTCTTGGCATAGAGCATCCACATTAGCTACAACATATTCTTCTAAATGGGTCCCTAGGAATCCTATAGTTCATTGGCCTATCTAGTCAACTTCTTAGATTCCTATCCCTACTTCATAGATAGTGTCAGCTACAAATCACATAGTATAGTCGGTTCCTAGAACATAGACACCTTTTCCCAAAGCACACACAATCATTCTTCCTTTTTTTGATACATGACACCTTGAAAGTGAGTATCTTGTAAGAGTTATCAGTTTGTATGTTCCTCCCTACTTGTACATAGTTTCATTTACTCTTATTTATTGTATATAGTTTCATTTTCATGTTGATTTTACATAACTCATATCCGAAAAATGCAAAAACATTCAATATGACAAAAATGCAAAAACATTCAAATATTTAATCAAAAAATACAAACTATAGATTGCATGCATTTCCATGTTTATATTTCTTATACTTGCTAGGTACTACATATGTTATCTATGTTAGTGTAGTCAAATTTATCATACATACATGTTTCACTTGTTCTTTTTGAGTGTTTGTAGATTCTTATAGGACTTAGGTCCACCATATAGACCCATATCTACTATTATGTAACCACTAGGTGCACATACATAGGTTCCTCATTTGACACATTCAATTTTTTGGGGCATCCTATACATAATTTTGATTGTTAGGTTACATATTTATAAATCTATATCATAGATTTAGCATTGTTTATATCTTGATATTGATCATCCTACACTACATATATTTTTTATCAACTACTACTATTCTAGACTCAATTTATGAACATATTTGATCTTATACAGATTTGTACCACATGTCCATGCATACTTTCATTTCTAGATTTACTAGTTTGGACTTGATTATGTTTCTATGCTTTTGCATCTATTCAAGGGCATTTGAATATGCCATTGTTCTATGACTTAATGCTATTTCCTTTCATTACATGCATGCTTTGGACATGTGCCCATGTCCTTATGTGTGCCTTCTTGATTGTGTATGCAGACATTTAAACATGTCCTTCCATATAGTTCCATGACAACTTGCTTGATATTTGCATATGTGGATATTTAAACATGTACTTGTATGTATTCCTTTCTCAAATTTAGTGACATGTGCCCATGTCCCTTATATTATGGCCCCTTAGCCTACTTTATGTGCCTCATGTGTGTTGTATGTATGATTTCATAGATGCATAATGGCCATGATACTTGTCTCTTGATTTTTAAACACTCCAATTTTATATGCCATGAGGCACCTCTTACATCTCCCCTTCCTACTTGGGTGCCTTGATGGACATCATTCCCCATCCCCCTAGGTAGTTACTTAGTTTATTACTTAGATTTGTTGTCCATTTACATGATTACATTGTTATATCTATCTTGATAGCCTTGTGAATGGTATAACTAACATAAATCGTACATTACCACCTTATACTTAGATTATCTTACATTTTGATGTCATATATACACATTAAATTGGTTTACTATGTAGATATCTTATATGCTTAGGATAACATATATCATGTAAAGATTTTTATTTTGAGGACATTTCTTGCACAGGTTCAAAAAATCCCCTAAAAAGAGGGGGTATTCATAGAGGTTTGTCATAGAGATTATGCCATCCAAATGTACTCAGAGTATAGTTTCCAACATATAGGCATAAAATACAGAGCTCAATTTTAGGAGAACATAGTGGAAAATAGTCAGATAGAGATAAGAGTCAATTTGGTAGAAAAATAACACAGTTGGACACTATTGCTAAAAGTGTACACTAGTGACATAGTGCTATTGTCCAAGGTATGGTGCTACTATCAATTAGCCCTAGAAACATGAAAATCCAAATTTGCTAAAAAAGTATAGTAGGTACAATTTAGGTTTGCATAAATTTAGCTATAGATTATTAGTTTTTGCTTAGTTTTGCATAAAATCATACCAGTTTACTTAGATTGGGGGAATCACACGTGGTAAAATCACTCTCATTTCAGTTTTAGTTACTTAGATATAGATTATTATAACTCAATGTAGAATCTATATGCTTAAATACCAAATTTGGGGGCTTGTGCATGACACATTATTTTTGTATGCTCACTTTTGCCCTAGTTGATTAGATGGAATGGCAAACTCCATGTCATTCTCTAGGTTCTTAATCTAGACACCCTTTTCACTAGTTTATACTATATTTTATGCCATACTCTATTTATAGTGGTTGGCATTACCAAGTATTCCTTGAGCTACACACCCAAGTGCATGAGAAGACCCTAGGTCAATGTTTATTCTATAGTTATCGAGTGGCCATAGAGTCATTATATACAATTTTAGTTAAAAGCATATATCTTCACTTATAGTATATAATTCAATTACAAATGCATATACTACACATGGGTAGGTAATGATGGAGTCATAGTCTACTTGAGTTCTTGAACCACACACATAAGAGGGTTAGACAAGCCATGAGTCTAATCTAAACTATTCACAAGGTATGATACACCAAACAGGGGTGGGAAATGATGGAGTCAAAACTAGATTGAGTTATTGATCCACCCACACATGGGGATTGATCAAGCCATTAATCTCAGTCCAAGTTAATCACTGATTGATCACTAGATATACACACATAAGATGTCACCAAGTTTATGCATTAGTTCACATACCCAGTGAGGTGTATTCATTCCTTTACTCTCTTATCTCTTTACTTAATTTTGTATTTGCTTTTGATATCTCTTAAGTAAGGACTGATTCTATGCATGTTTCATTTACAGGTCACGTGATAGAGCACACTTCACATACTTAGACCCAAATTCATGAGATTTGCCTCTTAGGTAAGTACATATATGTTTATTTTCATTTATCCTAGTCATTTGACTTTGTTTCATTTATAGAATAAACGGGGTGCAAATTTAGTCATCTATAATGTCACTTACATGCCAAGAGTGTTAATTGAGACCATCCATCCCTAACTTATCCCTAGATCTATCTTAGGTCCTATTTAAACACTTATATAGCTTTCATGTGGGCCTTATGCATCCCTAGACATCTTAGAATTAGTCTTAAAACCTTTATTAGGCAACTAAATCCCTAGTGCCTTAGGTTCTGCCACCTGGACATTACCTACACCATAACTAGACACTAGCACCACAATGTTAGAGTCCTAGCTGGGTGCTATTATCCTTTTCCCTCTTTTTATTGCCAATAGATATCTTTTCAAAATTTAAGACACCTTAGGTTGGCTTAGACCTATTTCAAATCCTACATAAGTACCATATCAATATATATATATATATATATATATATATATATATATATATATATATATATATGTATGTATATATATATATAACATGAATTTTAGTCTTTTTCTCACTAGATGGAAATTAGATGCAAATAGACATAAATAAGCTCAGAACAAGATGTGCACAATCAAGGTTATTAATACCTATTATTCCCTAATTCTACATAAAATCATCTATAACCATTTTAAACTCAGAATACTTAGATTTTCAATCTCAAGCCTCACTCAAAGGACTCAAACTGGCATTCATATTAGCTTCACTTGTACTTACAACAACACTTAGATGGGGAGAAGTACATCAAGCTTGATCCCTCCTTGAAGTATTTGTATATAGGCAACTCTCATCACAACATGGTGTTAAGGATGTCTAGATCACCCAACTAATGTTAATAGAGGTTCCTGGGTTCACTAGAACATGTTAAATATAGAGATAACTCCTATGATTTTAAGGGAAAGCTGGTTTGAAAGGAAAGTCATTACTCAGTATTCAAATTTTATCCTAGGATCATAGAGGTTTATCTAGTTAAGATAAGTCCTATGACTATTTACTTTAATAGATAATTCATGGTAAACTCAAATATGATGACATATTTACCAAACATGTAGAGAATAGACCTTTTGGCTATTCATTAATATCCTAAAATTCCTAATAGATAGAAGTAATTTGTAGATGTTTACAACTAAAGAGTATCAATTCATGAGGTTATGATGCAATATTCCTTGACTTTAGAAAGAGAAAATAATACTAATTAGAGGACAAACCTAGATTCATACAATATAGTCTTGTGACATATAACATTACCCAAAAGATATATCTTACATAAGAAGCACAAAACTATTATATTAACTATCAAATACTAATTTGCTATGCCCTTAACCATTGGTGTGTCTAGGGATATGTGTGGCTGACTTGTGGCCTACATACCTCTTTTATATACTTGTTACATTTATCTATGTTCTTAGATAGGTCAGCCTATGGAATAACCTTGGCTAAGTAGACTATATATAGGAGGAAGTGGTTAGTCTCTATTCATTATGTCAAGTATTCTGCTATTAGCGCATTATTATGGAGGTTTTCCCCCCCAAATTGGCTTTGCTATATTATCTAATATTCTATGTTGCTATCAATTATTGCTATATGATCTCTCATATTTACTTATTCTATGTGATATAAAATCATTCTATGTGAATATCTAAGTAATTTCATTACAAGTGGTATCAGAGCTTCAATTTGGGCAAGTTTACTATGGCATTTTTTTTAGATCTGGTAAGGCGTGGCTTCTGGGAGTGGTGGGAGCAAAAAAACATAACTTACAATCTAGGTAGAATTAATTTTTTTCGTCAGCATGGTATTGCTCAAAATGCTTTTTTGAAAAAAAAAGTATGGAAAAAAATTTCCTTTGGACAATTGCAGTTGTTGGATTCATCTCAGTGAGATGATCGCAATGATATATTTTATCGATACACTTTTTTTGGTGCCAAAAGTTTTACCCTAGTATGCAAAGGTAGTCATTAGACTCATCTTGGTAAGGTTATCATAATGGTACCATCTCTTGGTACACTTTTTTTGGGGTAAAAACCCTCCTAGGGTTTGTATATGGTAGTTCTTGGTACTCAGGGAAGAAAAGGGGGGAAAGAAACTCCTAAGACTCTTGTCGATGACATGGAATCTAGAACTTTAGATTCAACTATTTCTTAGCTTTAGGTGGACATAAAAATCTTGGTGAGGCATGTGTTAGGGTGTGGAGCTAAAAGCTTCACCAGGATGCAAATTGGAGGAGGTTGTTAAGGTGCAGAGCAATCAACAACGGTCTGATCAACCGACATCAATCATATCCAGTAAGCAAAGCAATTGACATCAGTCAATAGTTGGCTAACGTCGGTCATCTACAGGCAGATAGGGACTGATGTCAGTCGCCTGTGCATTCCAAAACTGTTAGTTACATGAACAATTAGTTTGTTAAACAACCAATTTGCATGTTAAAGGCTAATTTTAGTCTTGAGTTGCGTGTCTAATTATTGTAATTATGTGTCTAATTATTGTTTGCATAGGATCTATATAATAGACTCATGGGCTTGTATTGTAATTAAAGACAAGGAAGAGATCCTTCCAATTGTAAGATTAGGTTGATCTGCAGGTTGTGAAAGATCAGGGAGAAGATCTACATGGTAAGTAAGGTCATTGATTTGTAGGTTGTTGCAAGATCAGGGAAATCTACTTGGAGTACGTGGAGTACTTGGTACTGGCAATATTGTTACTGACTGGTTGGAGGTGAACAACAACTCTGTGTTTGAGTTGATTGTTGTGACCATAATTGAGAGAGAAAACTCTTGATTGAGAATTACTGGAAGTCCTAGAGGTGTGGGAAGCCTCAAAGGTGTGAGAAGAGTGTGGCATCTTCTCTATTGTATTTTCTTTCTGGATGAGTTGAATACAAGATTGTATTGTCTCTCAAATTCTGTGTTGTTTCTGATTTCTAGTTACTTGTTGATTCTGGTTAAATTTCATGTTTAGTTGCTTATACAAAAGTAATCAATTGTGCTTCCTAATCCTGACAGCATGATGACTTTATTTCAATCTAAGTTGATGTTTTAGGGATACATAGAGAGATTAATGGGGTTCACAATGAATTACATCATATCATTATGGAATTGGCTACCCTTACATCTCAATTTTAGCCCAATAAACCTCCACTTTAACATTCAAATCCTCCTCTCAACACCAATAATTGCCATGCTGGTATGAAACTAATGTTGCCAAAAGTGGAGATGTGTAATTTTGATGGTAAGGATCCTCTCACTTGGATTACCCAAATTGAGAATTTATTTGAGCTACATCAAACCCTTGGTTCTCAGAAGGTGATAGTGGCATCTCTGTATTTGTAACTTGAGTAATTCATTTGGTATCACTAGTTGTTTGCTCAAAAAAAAAGAATGGTGATCCTATTACATGGTCTATTTTCACTAAGGAGTTGTTGGCTCATTATTAGAATAATATCTCTGAGAACTATTTTAGCTAATTAGCCAAACTGTGGTAATCAAGAACTATGAAGGATTATATTCATTAGTTTCAGAATCTCTCTTTACGAGTGGAAGATATCACTAAGGAAAATTTGAATGAGTTATTTTTGGGTGGCTCAAAGATAACATCTAATTCAAGGTTTGAATGTTTAACCCAACATTTGTATTAAAATTTATCCCTAGGGCACATATGGTAGAAGAAAAAGAGATAGTCAGAAAGAAAACTTTCACTACTACTCATGATCTCACCTTTCCTACACCGTCATTTTCATAGCCCACCAGATTAACACAATGACAAATTGAGGAAAAGCAAGCCAAAGGGTTGTGTTATGGTTGTGACAGTAAGTGGAGCAAAGACCATTGTTGTGTTGAAAAGAGGCTATTTTACATTTAAGGTGCCAATGATGATGAAGAAGTACATGGTGAAGATGCAAAAGGTCCTAATGAGGAATTTGAAGACTCTCAATCTACTATTTATTGTCATACCCTTTCAAGTATTAATACTCCCCAAACTCTTAAGGTGATGGGTTTCCTTAAGAAACAAGTCACTATCTTGATTGATTATGGGAGCACACATAACTTCATCAATAGTAAGTTGGTTGCTCGTTTGAACTAATTCATTTATCTAGCTCCATAATTTTAGGTTATGATTGTAGATGGTGGTATTGTCAGCCATTCAAGAAAATGTCATAGTATTAAGCTAGCCATGGGAGACTACTTGTTAGATTCTCCTATGTTTTCTATTCCCATGGGCGGAGTTGATATTATTTTAGGAGTATAGTGGCTCACCACTTTGGGCACTATTGAGATGATTTTCCAAGAATTATTCATGCATTTTCATTTTAAAGAGAGGACATTTGAGCTAAGGGGATTAAGGGCTAAATCTCCACAATTTATTATCTCTCATTAAATGACAGATTTTCCATAAGGGTGCTGAAGAAATTGTAGCTCACTTGTTTTCTATGGAAGTATAGCCAACTCAGCCATCTCCACGTCTTGATCTATAACAAGTGATGATGCCCATTCTATTATTTTTGGTGACATGCCAAAAGGACTTCCACCTAGCCTCATGCATGATCATGCTATCAAACTTATTCTTGGTAGTACACCACCCAAAATCAGGCCATATAAGTAACCCATATGCCTAGAAAAGTGAAATTGAAAATATGGTACAAGAAATGTTGGATGAAAGAATCATTCTCCATAGCCAAAGCAAATATTCTTCACCAGTTGTCATGGTGAGAGAGAAAGATGACACCTGGAGGATGTGCCCTAACTACAAAGAACACAACAAGTACACTATCAAAGGTAAGTTTCCTATTCCTATCATTGATGATTTTCTAAATGAATTAGATGGTGATTTTTATTTTATGAAGTTATACCTACATTTTGGATATCATCAAATCTGGATCTGTGATAAAGACATACCCAAAACAACTTTCAAGACTCATGAGGGCCATTATGAGTTTTTGGTTATGCCTTTTGGTCTAACAAATGCACCATCTACTTTTTAGAGTTTGATTAGTACTATTTTTGAGGAAATTTGTTTTGGTATTCTTTGATGATATCCTCATTTATAGTAAAAATTGGGAAGACCATTTGCAACATGTGAAACATGTATTTTCCATTTTGGAACAACATCAATTGTATGCCAAACCTTCCAAATGTACATTTGGGGCTTGTGAGGTTGAATATTTGGGTCATCTAGTTTCTTATGGAGTGAAACTAGATCCTAAAAAAATCCAAGCAATGTTAGACTAGCCAATTCCTAAGACCCAAATATTTAACCTCTGCTAACTAGTTACTATTCTAACTAGTTACTATTCTAATTGGTTACTATCCAAGCAATGGTTACTAGTTTTTAGATCTTGGTAACTGATAACAACTATAGGGATTTTTGGGGCTAACTGGTTACTATCACAGGTTTGTCAAAAATTATGGTAGTATTGCAACCCCTCTCACCTCTTTGTTGAATAAATACTCCTTTTGGTGGACTAATATAGTTACTCGGGTATTTGAATAATTGAAATTAGCTATGTGTAATACTCTAGTGTTGGCCACTCCTAATTTTTCCAAGACTTTTATAGTTGAATGTGATGCATCTGGGTATGGTATGCGTGATGTACTCATGCAAGAAGGTAGACCACTTATATTTGAATTTCATAAACTAAAGGGTAAAAATTGACACAAACGAATCTATGAGAAGGAAATGATGGCCATTTTCCATACAGTCAAACAATGGAGACCTTATTTGATGGGTCATCACTTTTAGGTAAGGACTAATCATGACAGTCTCAAATATTTTTTGGAACAAAAATTATCATTTGAAGAACAATAGAAATGAGTAACTAAGATGTTAGGCTATGATTTTGAAATAGTCTACAAAAAAGGAAAGGATAATGTGGTGGCAAATGCACTATCTAGAAAGGATGAATCAATTGAGGCATTTCTATGTGCCATAACCATTTTGTAGGTAGATTGGCTAGATGAAGCACAATCAGAATGGGAACATAATAGTGATACCCATGATTTAATTCAACATCTTCAACAAGGTTTAGGTGGATTTGAAAAATTCACATGGAAGGGTAATGCATTATGGTATCAAGATAGATTGTACCTATGCAAGGATTCTCTTCTTAAACAAAAAATCCTTTAGGAACTTCATGCAACTCCAATTGGGGGTCATCCAGGATTTTTAAAAACCTATCACATAATCAAGTGGGATTTTTTTTGGGAAGGACTCAAAGGGGATGTTTAGAAATATGTGGTTGAATGTATGATCTATCAACAAAACAAAGGCAAAACCATCAAAACCCCAGGTATTTTACAGCCTTTATCCATCCCTAGCCAACATTGGGAAGAGGTATCTATGGATTTCATTACAATCTTACCAAGATCTAATGGTCAAAATGTTATCATGGTTGTTGTGGATCATCTCAGTAAGTATGCTCATTTTTGTTCTTTATCACAACCATTTGTTCCTAGTATAGTAGCTGCTACTTTTCTCAATATAATTTAGTAACTGCATGGGACCCCTAAGATCATTGTTAGTGATAGAAATCCCATTTTCACTAGTAATTTTTGGATTGAGTTACTTACATGTTTGGGCACCTAGTTTGCTCATAGTTCATCCTATCATCCTCAATTTGATGGATAAACTGAGGTAGTAAAAAAATGTCTGGAAGGATATCTCTATTGTTTTGTTTCTGATAAACAAGATAAATGGGTTCATTAGTTGCCACTTGTTGAATGGTGTTATAATACTTCTGTTCATAGCTCTCCCAAAATGTATCCCTTTATGGCACTGTATAGATACAACCATCCATCCATCATTTCAACCTTGAAGGTCCATCCTAAGGTTCATGTAGTTGAAGAACATATTCACCATCAATAGGAGGTCCTTTCAAGTTTGCATGAAAATTTAGCTATGGCCCATAATCACATGAAACAACAGGCATATCAACATAGAAGTGAGAGGTATTTTGACATTGGTAATTGGGTCTTTGTTTTCTTGTAACTATATAAGCAGATGTCATTGAAGTAACAAAAAAAGGATAACATGTTGTCCCCTAAGTATTATGGGCCTTATCATATCTTGTAGAAAATTAGTAGTGTGGCTTACAAGTTAGAGTTTCCTTCATCCACTCGCATACATCCATTATTTTATGTATCATGCCTGAAGAAAGTCATTGGACATAGAGTTTCCATTCAAATAGAATTACCACAATTAGATGAGGAAGGAAGAGTTGTTATTGATCCTAAGGTGATCTTTTACATGTGCACTAAGTAACTATGTTCCATAGTGATTACAAAGTACATGATCAAATAGAAGAATTTGCCATGTGAAGATGCCACTTGGGAGGATGAAGCATTTGTGTAGAAACATCCAAAGTTGCCACAACATTGAGGACAACATTTTTTTGAAAGGGAGGGGATTGCTATACCCTTAACCATTGGGTTGTCTAGGGATATGTGAGGCCAATTTGTGGCTTACATACCTCTTTTATATACTTGTTACATTTATCTATGTTCTTAGATAGGTCAGATTATGGAATAATATTGGCTAAGTAGACTATATATAGGAGGTAGTGATTAACCTTTATTCATTATGTTAAGTATTATGCTATTAGTGCATTTTTGTGGAGGTTTCCCCCTCAAAGTGGCTTTGCTATATTATCCAGTATTCTGCACTGCTATCAATTATTACCATGTGATCTATCATATTTGCTTATTTTGTGTGATATAAAATCATTCTATGTGAACATCTAAGTAATTTCATTGGATTTATACATAGATTTCCAATCTCAAGCCTCACTCAAAGGACTCAAACTGGCATTCATATTAGCTTCACTTGCACTTACAACAACACTTAGGTGGGGAGGACTACATCAGGCTTGATCCCTCCTTAAAGTATTGATATATAGAAAAATCTTATCATAATGGGGTGTTAAGGATGCCTAGCTTACCCAACTAATGTTAGTAGAGGTTCCTGGGTTCACCAAAACATGATAAATATAGACATAACTCCTATGATTTTAAGGGAAAGCTAGTTGGAAAGGAAAGTCATTACTCGGTATTCAACTTTTATCCTAGGATCATAGAGGTTTATCCAATCAAGATTATTGCTATAAGTATATACTTTAATAGATAATTCATGGTAAACTCAAATATGATGACATATTTACCAAACTTGAAGAGAAGAGACCTTTTGGCTATTCATTAATATCCTAAAATTTCTAATAGATAGAAGTAGTTTGCAAATGTTTAAAACTAAAGAGTATAAATTCATGAGGTTATGATGCAATATTACCCAACTTCAGAAAGGGTAGATAATACCAACTAGAGGACAAACCTAGATTCATACAATATAGTCTTATGACACATAATATTACCCAAAAGATATATCTTACATAAGAAACTCAAAACTATTATATTAATTATCAAATACTAATTCAACTTACAATATTTAGATCATGAAAAATCGTTATACTTTCCATCCATAAATCCAAGGATTTACTCAAAAGGGCCCAAATACAATATTAATAAACACTTATCCAACACTATCTAACACTGTTTAACCCATTCTACTATAATCCATAGGAATATATAATCCTGAAAGCTATATTATTATAACTATGAAGTCTATACTTAAAATATATGTATGTCAATCTATATTATGTTGTAAAATATTCCATGTACCCAATCCTAGATGATAATAGACTAACTTCATAACAATCATGTAGGATAACCACTAATCAAAAATAAACCTTGATCTCTATCCACATGACACATTCATAGATGTAAGTAGTTAGTGTACACATTCCTCAGCTAACACTTTCTTAGATTTAAACATTTTTCTTGTCCTGAGACAAGAATGCAAAGAAGTAAGAGTCCATAGAACAAAAAGTAGGTAGAATATACATAGATCACATATCGATCAAGGTGCCAATAACTAGTTTTCACCCCTTACACACTACTTAGCTAACATTATGGGTTTTTAACTTAATAGCAAGCCTATCTACCACCCTTTTAGGTTTTTAATAGACTAACTATGTGGGTTTCTAAGGTCCTACCAATAAAAAGATTAAGAATCAAAATTGTAAAATTCCTTGCTATAAGAAAACTTAACTGGATTGAGGAGGTAATGATGAAGGAACTGAGGCAATCAGTAGTTGTAAAGTGGATGAAAAACTCTATAAATAACTAGAAGAAGCAATATTCACTTGGCATAGCCATTGCTAGATTTGGCTAGGAGGAATGATTGTAGAGACATCAATGAGTAGCATGATGGTACTATCAAATTCAGTTACATCCATCTTGTAATTCTACCAATCAATCAAATATTATCGAAGGATGCGTAGGAGATGCCTCAAAAGAATTTGGGCATACAATAATTGTAAAACATTATTGTTCATATTAGAAGAGAGAGAAGCTTTAGTATTAGTCATTTTGCTAGAGATGTCTGCATGTAGATGAGTGAGCTTCTCAACATGTTACTATGCTTGGACCCTAATAAAGCTGTTTCATAATATCTGAGTCTTTCAAGCCTACTAGTGGTGTATGAACGAGTCTCGATCTTGCACAAAGGATTGAAACGTGGATGCAAACCTAATAAAAGTGACTATGGGATCATGGATGATTGCTTTAGAGGAACTCACAATGGTGAATTCATGGAATGCACTATTCCATACCACATCTACATGAGATTTCTAATCAATCAACCCATATGCCATAGCTATGGCTTGGTTGATTACACTAGTAAAGTCAACTTGATAGAGCTACAATATTTTGCATAACTTGTTCAAATCTTCTTTGATAGCTTGAACCTATAATCTAAGATGTTTGATCTATTAGATTCTCACCTAATTCTACATAAGCTAGGCCATAAGCTTTGGAAGTTTTGTATGATCTATCATAAAACCAGGGCCCATAACTTGAGAGTAAAGGGTGGGGTAGGAGTCTTCAATAAAAGTGATAGTGTTACTTAGCATACTCCATAGGTCAAGGTTATCCTGCTACAACTATGACACCCTGGTCTATAATGAAATAATAGTCCACACAACAAAATCCTAAAAAGTAGAAGCACTTTCCAACTTCTTAGCCAAGGAAAGTTTGGATATATCGATAGATGCATCTATGGTGGGTGGAGGCATAATATAGGTAATGGTGAGGGTCATGGTAGGAAGACACTACAATAGATTGAGGGGAAATGAAAAGATGGTGCGATGGAGGGGAGGAAAAGGAACATCCATGAGGGTTAAGTGTTAGAACTTGGATATCATATCAAAATTAGGTTTTGGTGAGGTTTGACCTAGGGGTGGGATGGATGGAGAAGTGGACGAGGTGGAAGGTGGATTCATAGATGGTGGTTGTGGAGGAGTGGTTTATGCAACCATAACCTATGGTGGAAGAGTGGGAGGATCCTTAAGCAACACAAATATAGTGGTAGTCTTTATGGAAATTGGTGGAGGTTTTAGAGGGAGAGGCATGAAATTAATGGGTGCAACATCCCCATATTTTGGGATCTCCTAAGTGGATTGAGATGGAGATTCTAGTAGTGTAGGTGTCACCTCTACAATAATCTTGTGCTTGGCCTCCTCAACAACCTATGTCTTTGCCTGCTCAGTAGTAACATCTGGCTGGCACACTACCCTGGCCTTAGTGAGAAAATCAACCATGGGTTATGGCTCCATTTCTTGGAGGATCACCTTAGTTTGTAAAGGATACTATGCCTCCAAAGCATTTTATTTGGCCACCTAATTCTATTATTTCTTTACTCCCTTTTTGATTTTGTGCTTGACAACTTATTTTTCTAATTCTTGGGTAACCTGCTTCTCCTCAGGTGTTTTTGCATCCAACACCACTTCTTTATTATTTATTAGGGTTTAATCAGATTAAAATGAAGTGTAAATTATAAAAATTCAATGTAACATGTCCCTCAACATAGTCCCTTCTTTCACCGAAAGCTAGGGGAGTCCTTAGGCAATAATGATACCGTCCCTCCCAAAGATAGTGGAGTTACTAAAGATGGTTGGGCTATAAGTGTAATGCCCTAGTCTTCCTCCTCTGTAGTCAATTTATACCTACATAGTGTGTGATGCCTATGTTGGAGTGATTACGGTAGACTTTTAACAAGAGGGTCAACTTGTTGGGCCTGAGAGGACTCATTGAAAGTACCTCCTACCATAATATCTACTTGAAATTGTTGAAATTTAGCTTCCTTATTTATAGTATCCACAATAATGGACTATGGACAAGTGAGATATTCTACCCACAAGTGTGGGGGTACCTACTTTGGAATTTATGTGCATCACTTTCCAAAAAAATAACTCTTTTTCTTCTTCTTACTCATAAAAATCACCAGCTATGTCTATGATTATATTTTGGTAGACCTCCTACTCATTAGTCTAAAAGTTCTACCATTGACATTTTATAATAATTTGAGGCACATGTGGGTCATTCATCTAGGTCTTTTAGTTATGAGTCATCCTTAATGGGGGAGAAAGGGAGTGATGGATCATAGGATATTTATGATTTCCATGATTTGATTGAGCAGACATTGTTGGGGAAGCCTATGCATTATCCACCACAATGGGAACACTAGGTAAATTATCTGTAAAGGGGTCACTCTATGAGTAGCTAGAGTTTTATGCTGAGTAACTTCCATCTAGGCTATACGCATTGCATGAAAAATGGAAAAGGTCTAAACTAAGCCTTTGAAATATCATGAATGTAAACATAAATACCATGTATAAGCTTCACCACCATTGTATGCTGGCCCTTAAACTACATCAAAAGTGGTGGGATTTGTGGGTTATTAAGCAACAGTTATATGAGTTCATCCCACCATGCACTGAATAATTGTTGATGCACTAGGTGACTATTTTCATTATGTTTCTAAATGAAGTTCTAGAATTTAATGTCCAACCAACAATCGACATCTATATTGACAATGCATTTAGGATATTTCCACTATGTAAAGACTAGTAATAATACCAGGAACTGATATTGAATCATTTATTTTATAGATGCTAGGAATTTAATAATATTCATTGTCAACTCAGTCACCAAGAAATTTGGCCAATTGAATTGTCCCCCTTTTAAGATCATGTGATGCACAATGTCAATGACCCCTTTGGTGGCTTCTTTTATGGCTTTAATGGTTTGCCAAAACTATGTAACAATACACTTTGCTAAGATGCAAATGACTTCATTAGGGATATCATCCAAAGGCATGCCATGATTACAATGGGTATAGGCCTCCTTAATCTCAGTATAATTGGAGGATATTTTGATTTATAAGGCACCAAAGAGAAACCTCATACTTTCATAGATGTGGTCCTTACCATCATAGCCTCATTCACATATATAGTGATATCTGTAGATAAATAGATCTTTTTATCATTTTACCAGCCCAACAGAAGTTCCATGATTTTACTAAGTTGAACAAAGGTAGGAATTAAAATTATATGTTCCACATCAATTTTATAAAATCAATGTTTAGGTGCAATTATCAATGGTTGTGCCTCTAATACTACTTCAAGAATAAACCATCTTTCTTTGGCATGTTTGAGTGAAGGATATACCTAAGGATATAAAAATTTGGCTTGACATATGTTTGCACCAACCCCATTATGTTCTAATTATGTATTAGAGAGGTTTTTATTGAATTAAGGCAATGCAACGATGGCCATTATGAATATCTTTATGCTAAAAGGAAACTGGTTGGAATACAAAAGTATAAAGTGGTGCAAGAGTCTTAAAGATAGTCTCACCAATTTGTTTGAAAATAGCTAAGGATAAAAAAATGATTCAATTGGTAACATGGGATATATATAGATGTAGAACATGATCGGTATTATGCATGAGATTTTAATGCACTAAAATTATCTCAAGATCTTTATTTTAAAACATTAGTTACAAAATCTTAGAATTGATTAGTTGACACACTTTTTGTCAATATGGCATCTTTTTACAGTAGTTGGGCATAATGATATGACCCACTAAATTTATGAATTGATTAATATATTATTTTATGTGGATTATGATAATTATTTTGAGTTGATGCTACCTATATCACATACTTGGGTATTAACACCCATCTCTTAGCCATTAGCTATCATCAAGATTTTAGTCAGACAAAGCTTTCCAAAACTTAATTGTCTTGCCTTACTGCCTATTTTAACTATGGTATAGTTGTTTACCTCCCATTACACCCATTTCCTCCTACTTAAGGGTTAATGGAGCCAATTTGTGTACACTGACTTCTGAACTACACATAAAACTTAACAAAAAACCAAACCTAATCTACACAACACAAAAAAAATGAATCCTACATTAAACTGGTATGAATGAGCACCTATTCCTTATTGAGTACATCACTTATTGGTAGTAGGGTTTAAGACTAATTCCATTCAACTTTCTAGGAAAAATGGTCCCTTATAAGTCTCATATGACCACTATTCCTGGTTGTGGTAATACATGAATAATATATGGTCCCTTCCAATGGATGTTCAATTTTCCTAGAAAAGCTCTGAACTAGCTATCATACAACAGGATGATCTATCTCTAATTATTTAGTGCACACATTCTTATCATGTCAGGATTTCTACCTGCACTTATTTACCTCTTACATTTAGGCTAATTTGTAATAGTCTTCATCCATCATGTTTGGGTATAATAGCCTATTTATTAAAGATTCCTAATCTACCATACGTATAATGATTGAAATCTACAGGCTGAGTACAACATACATTAGGGGCATTACTGCTTCTAGACCATAAACCAGTTGAAATGGGGTAAACCCTAAGGCATATTTATAATGCATGTGATATGCCCATAAAATGATAGAAAGTCTATCTTCCCAGTCATTGTGTTGAACATCATAGACTTTTATAAGCATCTTACCTAAGACTTTTTTTGTAGCCTCTGCCTGACCATTTTCCTAAGGGTGATAAGTTGTACTTTTGTGGTATGATATGAGGAATTCATTAGTAAGTGTTTTGATGGTTTTATTCAAAAGTGTGTACCTATATTGCTTACCAACTTGATTAGACACCTAGATTTGGTGATTATGTTCTCATATAAGAACTTTGATGTATCCTTTGTACCACAGTTAGTTGTCATAACAAATTTGACCCACTTGGTGAAATAGTCAGTCATAGTGATGATATAATGTGCATAACTACATTTACTAAGAAGATTGATAGGTCTGACAAAATCAATCCCCCATTAGTGAAAGGGCTACTATGAAAGCATTGACTAGAGCATCATTTGATCTTGATGGTTCAGATTTCCCATCCTTTGATAGACATTACACTCCTATGTGATTCATTGTGCATCTTGAAATAAATAAGTCCACCATAGGCCACTTTGTAAAACTTTTTTGGTTGTAGCATCCTCAACAAATTAACCTCATACAATACCTTGATGTGCTTCTTCAAGTAATTAAGGTTATTCATACTCAAGTGCAACTCAGTGAAATACTTCATCCTTACCTAGATAGTATATAAATCCTCTAATGATACTAAAAGGAAGGGTCTTAGTAATCAACTTCCTCTTTTCTCACTCTATGTAGTGTTTTGGAAATGTCCTCTACTCCAAAAATTGTGTGATCTCCTCTAAATGTTTAGGAATCATAGATACATAAAATAAATATGCATCAAGTGATTCATCATAATTTTACTTTGTATTTTTTCCATTTTGGAGTCGACTCAAATGGTCTAGTCCAACATTTTCTCTACTAGGTTTGACATTAATGCAAAACTAAAACTCCTTAAAAAGCATTAACCATCAAGATATCCACCCTTCCAACAAAGGTTTATTTACCAAGTAATGTAGGGTTTGATGATTAGTGAATAGATCAAATGGTATAGCTAATAATTAATGGAAACATTTATGTAGTGAAAATACTATCACAAGGGCTTCAATCTCAGTATTAGTGTAATTATTTTTAGCCATAGACAATTTCCAATTGGCAAAATGAATTGGGTGATCTAAACCACCCTCTCCTGGTTGTATCAACATATCTCCAACTACAATCCTTGATGCATCCACATTTACATGAAAGGACTTATTCCAATCTAGAAAAATAAATATTGGTGTATTTACCAATCTCTAATTTAAATCAGTGAATGCCACCTGATAGTCATCTATCTAGCTGAACTATGTATCCTTCCTTAATAGTTTCTCTAAAGGGGTAGATATTATAACATACCCCTTAATAAACTTAATTTAGTAGCCTATATGTCTAAGGAAGGATCACCCATCCATTTAAATTATGGGTGGTGGCATTCCCATAATCACTACAATCTTGGTTAGATATACCAAGATACCTTTGCTACAGACTACATGACCTAACAAAACCCTAAATGGTGTAAAAAACAAACATTTTTAAAAATTGAATGCTATATGTAGTGCTCTACATCTCTCTAACATCAATATTAGTCTAGATAAGTGATTATTAATCATTGAAAATACTTCCTAATCATCTAAATAGAACTCTAATAAATCATGGATGAAATCCTTAAATGCAGGTACAATAACCCTTAAGAAAACCATAGGTGCATTTCTCATTCTAGATGGCATTACCTTATATGCAAAAGAAACTCATTCTGTTGTAAAGGTCATATTGGTTCTATCTTCTTCTATGATTATAATTTGATGGTACCCACTAAAATTTTTAGGTTAGGAATACACCTCATGGCCTGTGACTACTTATAGAACTTGATCTATAAATGGGATAGGGAAAGGGTTATCAACATAAGCCTCATCTAAAATATGGTAGTATCCATAGACTTTTACCTCACTAGTCTTATTTGGTTGAACCACCATAGGACTCACCTAGTAATATTTCTCCATAGGGAAAATAATTTTGGCCTCTTGCATGCGGTCTAATTTAAGTTTGACCTTTAGATTCATGTTTGGGTTTAAATGGTAGGGTCTTTTATTAATAAATCATGTGTATTCCTTTACTTTAATGTAAATCTCTCCTAGAGGTGGGCCCACACCCTTGACTTTAGTGAACTTGGTCGAGAAGACATCTTGATAATCTTGTAGAAGTTGTAGTATTTCAGATATGTCTTTTTGTGACCAATAATCACCAATATGTGCCAATTTTATAACATCCCTAATCCCAATTGTAATGAAATTACTTCAACAATAAAGTAGAATAGCATAAATAGATCCAAATATGACTGTAATATATCTGAATATATGATAATAGACAAGCCACTTCGAGGGGGCAATCTCCACAAGCTTTAATAAGAATAGAATTCACAATATGATGATGAATAATTACCCACTACCTCCTATATATAGTCTATCTAGGCCATGGTTACTCCATAGGTTGACCTTCTAATCAAAATAAAGCATAGATAAATGTAATATAACATCAAAGAGGGATAAGTAAGCCATAAGTCAACTAATACTATCCTCATACATGTGATAGGTTAGGGGCGTAGCATGCCCTTCCCCTTCAAACCAACATTGTCCTCAATGTTGAACACTCCAGATGTTGTTGCAAAAAATCTTCACCTTCCCAAGTTGCATCTTCATTGCTCTGGTTTTTCCACTTGATCAAATATTCCCTAATCTCTCTGGTTCTCAACCTCTTAGTACGTGTTTGGAGGATCTTCTTTGGTTCCAAATTGACTCATCCTTCTTCATCTAGTTCTGGGAGCTCTGTCTGGGCTGAAACTTTTTATCTAATGACCTTCAAATAGGAAACATGAAATACTGGGTGTATGTGAGATGAATGAGGTAACTCGAGCTTGTAAGCCACACTTTCAATTTTTTGTAGAACTTGATAAGGGCCATAATACTTAGGAGCAAGTTTGTTGTCCTTTTTCTATTGCTTCAAGGACATCTACTTGTAAGGCTGCAAACAAACAAATACCCAATCACCCACCTCAAAATTTTTCTCACTACGGTGTTGATCTGCTTGTTGCTTCATCCTATTTTGTGCCAAGGCCAAATTCTCTCTCAAACTAGCCAAAACCTCTTGTTGGTGTTGAATGTGCTCTTCCACATCTCGAACCTTGGTGTGCACCTTTAATGAAGAAGTGATGGAAGGTGGATGGTAACCATATAGTGTTAGAAATGGAGAAATTTTAGAAGAGGTATGGAAAGATGTGTTATACCACCATTCTGCAAGTGGTAGCCATTTAACCCAATGTTCTTGTTTATTTAATACAAAACAATGGAGATACCCCTCTAAACATTTGTTAACCACTTTAGTTTGTCCATCAGATTAGGGGTGGTAAGATGAGCTATGAGCTAGTTGAGTACCCAAACAAGAAAATAGTTTAGTCTAGAAATTACTAGTGAAAATAGGATCATGATCACTTACAATTATTTTTGGGGTTTTATGTAATTTGAGAACTGATTCCATAAAAATAGCTGCTACTATACTTGCTTAAAATGGGTGTGAGAGAGCACAAAAATGGGCATATTTTGTAAGCCTATCCACAATGACAAAGATAACATTCTTACCTTTAGAACAAGGTAACCTAGTGATGAAATCCATGGAAACCTCTTCCCACCTTTGACTAGGAATTGCTAACAGTTGTAATAGACCTGGGGTCTTAACTATTTCACCTTTATTCTGTTGGCATATCAAGCATTCTTCCAAAAAATTTTGTACATATCCCTTGAGTCCTTCCCAAAATAATTCTTTCTTACTTCTATGATAAGTTTTCAAGAACCCTGAGTGTCCCCCAATTGGAGATGCATGCAACTCTGCAATAATCTTATGCTTAAACTCTAAATTTTTGCACAAGTATAACCTACCCTTATACCATAGGACATTACCTTTCCATTCAAATTTGTTAGAGGCTATATTACCTTGTGAGAGATTCTAAATCAGAACCTGTGTATCCTTGTCTTGCTCCCATTCTAACCTAGCTTCATCCACCTAATCTGCTTGTAACATGGACATTGCACAAAGTAATGCTTCTGTGGATGCATCCCATCTAGATAGTGCATCTGCTACTACATTATCTTTACCATTCAAAATCATAACCCAACATTTGGGTTAACCATTTTTTTTGTTCCTCAAATGATAATCTTTGCTCCAAAAAATATTTGAGACTATCATGATCTATTTTCACCTTAAAGTGTCTACCCATCAGATAAGGCCTCCATTGTTTAACTTCATGAAGAATAGCCATCATTTCTTTCTCATAGACATTTTTTTGTAGATTCTTACCTTTGAATTGATGACTTTCAAATGCAATGGGTCTTCCTTCCTGCATTAGTACTGCCCCCAATCTAGACCCAGAAGCATCACATTCAACAGTGAATGTCTGTGAGAAGTCTGGAGTAGCCAAAACTGGAGTGGTACATATAGTTACTTTTAGTTTCTCAAATGCTTTGGTGGAATCATCATTCCAATGGAAAACATCCTTATTTATCAATGTAGTGAGTGGAGCTACTATGCTGCCATAACCTTTCACAAATCTTCTATAGTACCTTGTTAGTCCAAGGAACCCTCAAAGGTTTTTGAGAGTTTTTGGCATGGGCCATTTCATTATCACTTTGATCTTATGGGGATCAACTTTGACACCTTCATGGGAAAAAATGTGAATGAGGTACTCTACCTCCTATACTCCAAAAGCACATTTAGATGGCTTCACATAAAGTTGGTGTTTCTCCAAAACTATCAACACCTGTTTCACATGTTGCAGATGTACTTCCCATGTATGACTATAAATCAATATGTCATCAAAGAAAACTAGCACAAACTTCCTTAAAAAAGGCCTAAAAATAGTGTTCATCAAGCTTTAAAAAGTAGATGGTGCATTTGTAAGACCAAAGGGCATTACCAAAAACTCATAATGGCCCTCTTGTGTTCTAAAATCAATTTTATGAACATCTTCATCCTTGATTCTAATTTGATGGTACCCTGAACAAAGATCCAATTTTGTGAAATAATTAGCACCATGAAACTCATCAAGTAAATCATCAATTACTAGAATAGGAAACTTATCTTTGATGGTGTACTTGTTGATTTACCTATAATCTAGCCACATCCTCCATGTGTCATCCTTCTTCCTCACCATGACCATTAGTGATGAATATGCACTTTGGCTATGGTTGATGATCCCTGCATCCAGCATCTCATGGACCATCTTTTCAATTTCACTCTTTTATGCATATGGATATCTATATGGTCTGATATTTGGTGGTTGACTACCTGGAATTAGTTGAATGGCATGATTATGTTCTCTTTTTGGTGGTAGTCCTTTTGGCATGGCCCCAAAAATAGATGAATGGTCCTCAAGAATTATTTGTAGATTAGGATGTGTAGGTGCCACTCACCCATATGACTATCTAGTTTTTCGATCGGGATGTCAATATTCATCCCATTCACTTTTTTTCCTATTTTATCCTAAAAAAAGGGGAAAATCAATCTCATATTCCAACGGATCACACATAGAGATATAGATTACACACATAAAGCTAAAGGAATTTCATAACTAATAGATTGAGCAGCAGCTTGGAGACCACCTAAAAAAGAATATTTATTATTTGATCCATATCCTACTATAAGTAGTCCAAGGGGAGCAATACTTGAAATGGTGATCTAAAAAAAAACACCTATACTAAGATCAAGTAGAACAATGTGGCGGCCAAAGGGAATTACTAAATAACCTAGAAAAATAGGTATGACCACTACCGCTGGTCCAATACTAAATAACATGTGGGTTGAACTTCTATGGAGCATAATCATGCAATAATTCCCTCTGCCCCCTTTTTTAGTATCTTGGTCATATGATGTGAACTAATCAATTGTGGAGATTTTGCATGTAATCCACGTAGTTCAATTTTCTTACCTTCAAAATGAAAGTGCATGAATAGTTCTTGGAAGTTCATATCAATGATACCTAAGGTTGTGAGCCATTGGACTCCCAAAACAATGTCTTTATTACCCATGGGAATAGAAAACATAGGAGAGTCGCAATTGTACCCACCCATAGTAAGCTTAATACTATGGCATTTGCTTAAACAATTAATTGTGCCACCATCTACAATCATGACCTAAAATTTTGGTGTTGGGTAAATGAAATAGTTTAATTGAGTGGCCAACTTATGGTTTATAAAGTTATGTGTGCTCCTTGAATAAATCAACACTGTCACCTTCTGTTTCTTGAGGAAACCCACCACCTTAAGATTTTGTGGAGTGCTAATACTTGCAAGTGCATGATAAGAGATTGTAGGTTAGGAATATTTAGGTACCTCCTCTATATCTTCCTCATCATCATTGGAGGCATCATCTGCTTCTTCATTTTCATTTGGTCCTTCAATGTATAATAACTTCTTCTTAGCACATCTATGTCGTTTACTCCACTTGCTGCCACAACTGAAACATAATCCTTTTGCATACGCTTCTCTTCAATTTGTTGAGGGGTCAATCTAGTAGGTGGAGGAAATGTTGGTGACGATATGCTATGATCTTTAAAGTGAGTGAAAGGCTACTTTTTGTTGGCTATGAATTTTTCCTCAGCTCTACGTGGCATGATAATAGAATAAAAAATCTTAAGTGGATTAAACATGCATACCTCATGTTAAATGTGGTCCTTGAGTCCACCCAAAAATAGGTCATTCAAGTTTGCTTCAGAAATTGTCTCCACACGTAAGGACAGGTTCTAAAAATGATGAATATAATCCTTAATGGACTAGTTTGTCACAATTTTTCCAATTGGCTGAAGTAATTCTCTATCACACTATTTCCATAGTGTAATTGCAGCTCCTCTATAAAAACTGACCACGTGACATTGAGAGTCATCTTTTTCTTTTGAGCACACAACCATCGATACCAAATGAATTGATCAGGTTCAAGATACAAAGATGTCATGGTAACCTTTTGTCTACCTAGAATCTGATGTAGGTAAAAAAAATTCTCTATTTGGTTGATCCAATTGAGTGGATATTTTCCATCAAATTTACGCATATCCACCTTTGGTAATAGGTTCCTCTATGGCCATGGAGTTAGATTTTAAGTAGACTAGTTAGGAGAACCACCCTGGTGGGGTTGTGCAATAGAGTTAGCTTGATGATTTGACTGATTAATTTTCAAATCCATCATGATATCTCCCAAACTATCTTGTATGGCTTGCATATTAGATTGTATGCCTTGCACCTCACTCTAAATGCCTTGCACACTATAGTCAAGCTAGCTCACTCTATGATCTATGTCAAAAAACCTTGGTACAAAGGGTCTAGTAAATCCCCATTATGACTCCATCTCTTTATTTTTAGGAGTTTTACCTGGAGTTTCAGCACCCTTTCCTTGGCCCCGAGTTTGTGAACCTGCCATAAAAGGGTTTTACGGTGTCGACCCTTATTGGCACTTTTGACCCAACTATGACCAAGTGATTTTGGAATTATGTCAGCCTCAAATCAAAATATACAAAGAACAGATCCAAATATTCTTTTTGAAAAATTTATGAAAAACCATAAAATAGCAATAACTTTTGTAAAACAGATCCAAATGAGCTGAGATTTTAATGGAAGCTTAATTTGATTATTTTTCACCTCAATTAAAAATTTTGTAGAGAAATTTGCAACATTGTTTTATATATCTCAAAATTTAAAAATTTAGTGTTTCACCCACAAGATTACCCAAATTGCAGCTCTGATACCACTTGTAATGAAATTACTTCAAAAATAAAGTAGAATAGCATAAATAGATCCAAATATGACTTTAATATATCTGAATATATGATAATAGACAAGCCACTTCGAGGGGGCAACCTCCACAAGCTTCAATAAGAATAGAATTCACAATATGATGATAAATAATTACCCACTACCTCCTATATATAGTCTATCTTGGCCATGGTTACTCCATAGGCTGACCTAATAATCAAAATAAAGCATAGATAAATGTATTATAACATCAAAGAGGGATAAGTGAGCCACAAGTCAGCTAATACTATCCTCATACTTGTGATAGGTTAGGGGCGTAGCACCAATGTTCTCAATGTGATCCTTCAAAGGTTCATGGTAAATATTTTATTCTTCCTAAGGAATAAAATCAATTAGTAACTATTTGAATTCCATTTATGGAATGTTAAGATGCCACAACCTTTCTTCTTCAGATGGTTCTACAACTAGCGTGGAAGTGTCTCAACTTCCCATTCTAATTCAAATAATTCTGCAAGAGCCATATCATTCTCCTCAGCTAAATTTGTTATCCACTTAGCTTCAACTTATATTCTATGACATGGTTGAATAGACACCTTTACCTTGTCCTTATCTGATTTATAATCATGTAGAGCTTGGTTCAAATTATAGGTTACATTGTGAGAGGATGATGAACCGGTTAATTCATCTAAGTCTTCAATCCTCCCATGGCATATAAAAACATTTAGATTCTACATTGCCTTATATGTTAGAAGATTGTCATCTTCAATAATAAATGTCTAAATGAAATTACTTTGAACCTATGCCCGATGTCTTATTTCCCTTGTATGTTCTTGATGGATGTACCAAGTAGTAGGAAGGGTACCCAAAGTGTAATGGAAATAATATACCCAATACTTTGAAGTGATAACCTCTATAGTATAGAACTCAACACATTAATAAATATGAAGCTCACGGTAGTCTCCTTCATGAAATATTAACCAATCCTTCCTTACTCCTTATGGTAACTAGAATTGAGTTAGAAGGATTTCACAAGCTTCATCACATTGTATAGGTGCTTCCTTATGTACAAATACTACTTCATATCAATCCCCTTTGATATATATGCTAAAGCATTGAATCTTTGGTTGATATCAGGCATATATTTTTGGAATCACAGTTGAAAATGGAAATATCCTCAATGGTAAAATAATTTGGTAATTGAAATTCCATTGCAAAAACCATGCACAAAGGTCAAACCTCATGGTCACCCTTTATCTAATTAATAATGTGAGTGTTAGAATCTCCACTGACTAAAGAATATGTATCCCAAGGTAGAATGCCTTCTCTTGTTGGTTTTATGTAATCTTGATCTATTTGACTAGCCTGATATAAAAAATCTATGTTTGACTAAGTTGGTGACCTTATGGACATATAACATACATCATCTACCACTAATGGTGGAATCCCCACACGTGGTAATATATAATTGAGAGGTAACTCATTTAACCACAAAGGTACCTTGGTTAGGCTTGTGAAATTATAGAGGAGGTCACATTAAGTGGCTCATAAGGCTATCATCTATCTTCAGTGTTCACCTTCATCCAACTATTCTCATCATAGACATACAAAGAATTAGGATCTTTAGGAATATAATATGCTTTTTATCCATCCTTATTTAAAGGAATCACTATAATATTATCTCCTTGATGGGATTATAGCTAGTTCCTTACTGCATTAATGGTTATTTGACCATCATAGGCCCATTTTTTTATAATAAGCATAGGATAATGTGTCTCATCCATCTTCATTTGTATGACTTCAAAGTCACCATGCAAACTTAATTCTATGACTTTGATCTTCACATCTTCCAACCAACCAATTGGTTCAATGTGCCCATAATCTAAAAGAATTAGTGTAATTCGGTTGTAACTTAGTACATCTTAGTCAATAGCAACCCATGTGGACCGAGGGACCATATTGACAGTGTTACCAAAATCAAACACTGCATTGGGTACCTCACATGCTGTAATTTCAATATCCATCCTTAAATCAACATCCCATGGTTTCTTCATTTTTTATATACCATATCATCTGATCTACTCATTTTTGGCCTTTCTATACACACTCTAACAAATTATGGAGAAAATTGGTGATGTTCTATGAGATTTCCTTATTTTGTAGTGTATTAAATAACTTCATCAAGTCTGTCAAGGTGGTGACAACACCATCTTATTGAATGATTTGTACTATTTGCCCATACATTTATGTATATGTGGTTACAACATCATATTTGGTGGTTTCTTGTTGTTGAATAGTTTTCATAATCTACAATGCTTCGCACATCAACCCTTTCTTCATGGTGAGCTTCAAATACTTGTCTAATTGTGCTTTCCTGATCCTGTGGTCTTATGGAAATTACAAAGGGGATAATATTTTCTTTGTGTATTACTAATGAGTGATGTATTGTAAGAATACATCCTCTCAGGGCTATGCAATTACCATATTTATATTTCACACAGCCTTGCCTTCATGCTATTTTACCAACACCAGACAATTCTCTATATTATGTTATTTAGAGACCTTATAATAGGTGCATTAGGATTGACATTGTAGATTCAAAGGGTAATTTATTTTTACATGATTTAATTTAACACATAGATAACACTGAATTGGGGGTCGAGGTCTATTTCCTCTACCTCCTTGTGGTCCTCCTAACCTCCCCTCATTCCTCCATGGTATCCTCCTCTAATTGATTAAAACCACTAATTACCAAACTATTGTGGTCCATAGTTCACAAAATTATATTGAGGGTTACACCCTTGAGTTTGTTGGTTTCCTTCATATCTACCATATTAAGCCTGAGTCGGTTGCATGGTCTAATTATATTGTGTTGGCTATGAGACTGTAGAATTCCATCAATTCCAAGTCTACACAGGGGCTATCCAATTATGAATTGGAGGATTCCAACTAGGTGAGTCTATAGGTTGGTATGTTAGTAATGTCAGTACCCAAAGTGCAATAACTAGATTGGTTCCAGACCTATTCATAGTAGGAGTGATGATAGCCTATGGTATTGTAATAGATTTCTACGCAACTATTTCAAAGATGTTTTTGGTAATGTCTTCTCTCAGTTCTTGTAATGATCAACAATTCTTCTCATTATGATTGTGGGCTTTATAGAAGTTGTAGTAAAAATTCTATGAGTTCCTTACATACTATTGTAGCAAATGACATTAAAATGTTGAATGTCCTACTACGCAACAAATATCATAGAACTTGGATTTTATCCTTGGGAACTCATTCCTATGGTGCCCTTCTTTACCATAATTTATACACCAAATATTTGACCAAGGTATCTTTGTTGACTCTTATTGTTGTTCTAATTTTTTAATGAGTTGTAAGGTTTTCTGTATCTATGAACTAAGCGCTAAAGCTCCCTCATAATCTTTAATTTATTCCACTCAGGTTGTAGTTTTTCTAACTTCTACTTTATTAGCAAAGTAGGTTTGCACAATAGTAAACTTTATCCTTGGTTGCAGTCCCTCTACAATCCATGTAGCCTTATCCTTGTCTACCATAACAAACTCAACTTTGTTCATGACATCTAAAAATCTAAGATCATACTCGAAAACAATCTCTTTGGATCCTTGTTAAATTTCCTTGAGATCTTGTATGGTTTGACTAGAGTATTTATAGACTTTAAATTTTGTAATAATAAGAAAATGGATAAGTATAGAAAACCAAAGGGTGGTAATAAAGATGGTAAAAATTTTGTTTTTAAACCAAGCAAAAGATTGGTACCAAATTAATACAAGTAAAGTCACACTAAATAATGTTGGGAAGTATGAAAATAATGTAATAAAGTTGAAAATATATAAAAGAAAAAATGGTATAAAAACAAATAAATTAAGTTAATCAATCATACTAAATCACGTGGGGAAGTATAAGATAAAAACAAAATTGGCAAAATTGATCTTAAATTTATCACACTAATTCAAGCTGGGAAGTATGGAAAATTCAAGAAATGGTTAGATTCTTACATGAAATCAGAAAATAACAACATAAAAGTGAAAGAGTTATGAAGTAAGTATAAAAAATACTTAATCAAGCTAGGAAGCATGCCAATGATGTGTAACTTCATGATCGATCACATCTTATCTCATATTTGACACATGTAATTTTGATTATGACTTGGATTATTAAAATTTTTTGTGAGGAAGGCCAAGTTCTATCCATGGTCTTACACTATAATTCACAAAGAGAACACCAATGAGGTGGAAAAAATGTGAAAATCTAGTACTTGGGGATGTTGGTAATAGGAATGTGAAATTTTAGTAATTTGTGAGGAAGGCTAGGTCCTATCCATGGTGTTACAATGCAACTCACAAATGGAATCCCCAGGGGAGTGATTAGTAAAGAAAATAATATTTCTCAAGAGGAAACATGAGGAATGTAGGGCATGAAAAAGGGAATTTAAAAAGCATAATTGAGGCATCTTATGAGAATGCCTTAGGAGATAGGAGACATTAAGGACATGAAAAGATATTAAGTGACTAATGACCATTAATATATAAAGGAAACTTATTCTCTATAGACACAAATCTGTGTAGGCAAATAAGTGTGATAATAAGATCAACTCATAAAGGTAGATTGGTACAAGAAAAATAAAATGAACCTACCTTCTCATGACGTTTCCCCATTCCTCAAGACCCCTTATAAAGCTGTTAGTCTACTATGAAGATTGGGTACTTGCATGAGAAAGTAGGTAGCACTAAAAGATTTTTTTAGTGTCCTTTTCTAATCTACTAACCTACCACACCCCAATGGACCTTGGATCTATCATGAGGCCAAATATGAAGTTTAACTTTCAAATAGAAGAAGGAGATGTGCTTTGAATCATGTCTTTTTAATGTGACTTGACTTTTTAAAAATGTTGAAATGTTTTTACCTTTTGTATCATTAGCTTTTATTAAATGATTTGGCTTTTGAATGTTTTTAAGGATGTTTAAGATTCCTCCTCCATACAGACTTAGAATGACCAATCATGAGAGATAGAGTGATATACATGAATTATCTATAGGCTTAGGCTAAAGGAAGCTAGGTGACCAAAGACAAGACTGACTAGAACACTTAGGCTTAATAATGAACCAACATGTTGTCTCAAGTCTCAACCATGTATATGCTTAGTTTGTGAAAAGGGAATAAATGGAATAAAGGAGATCCAAAGTGGTAAGGAGATTATAATGAGATTAATTATTTTCTAACTAATGACATGGTAAAAAAGGATGACTAAAGGGAACCAAGTTTGTATAACCAAGTCACAATGACAATTATCCATGTATATAGAGATAAGAAAGCAAACACTTATGAAAAGAAAACAAGAGAGTTTATAAGAAAGAAACTTAAGAAGAAAAAGAAAGAAATAATAAAGAAGACATCCATAAGAGAATATAATTGACAATATAAGCAATATATAAAGTGTAAAATCAAATTCCTCATGTATGATAAATAAGAATTTTGACACAATGTCAAATTATATAACAAATAGATAAAAATAAGATTGGAGCACATGTCTAATCCAAATGAAAATGGAAGAATACCATGCATGTGTTCATAAGTATTGATAGATTTGCCTACACACATTATCTAGAACATCTAATAAGTCTCTATAAAGTTGGATGCAAATTGTAGCTAATGTCTCATCTATCTTTAGTGAAAACTAGGAAAATACTTCACATCTAATCTCTTCAATATAAAATGTAGGAATGCTAGATTGATCATGCTGAGGAGGGATATCAGGTAAAGTATGCTTAGAAGAATGTATATGAATAGACTCTATAGGAGATGAAGGTATCACTGATGAAGAGGGATCCATAGGTGAGGGAAGGTCCACATGTGGAGGAATAGGAGATGATAAAGGGACCATAAGAGGGGATAGAACCACATGACATGGAACCATGGGAGAAGAAGGGGGAACCTTCTTGTGGGAATGACCTATGGGAGGAATGGTAGAAGGTGTGGAAATAGTTAAGATATGATCTTTAAGGTGTTGTTGAAAGATGTGATAATGATCGGTATGATGGGTACTACATTAGTGCCAAAAATTATATACCTCTCCATAATTATTAATATACTTAGGTAATAAATTCTAGGGAGGTATGGCCTTATTTGAGGACTAAAGGATATAAGGATGCAAAGTGTCAATATATTATCATAGCCTGTGACAATGTGTGGATGAATGATTATTTGTGTAGTGAAAGTAACATATATGCCTATGAGTAGGATTGGTAGAGGTACTCATAAGAAGAGGTGTAATAGTATCAAAAATATTATTGGAAGGTTCATCAACCAATTTTTTGGGAAATATATCCATATGTGGTAAAGGAAGTAAACCATCACTGAGAGAAGGTGGTGGTGGGGAAGGGACTAGACTAGGCTTGATGAAAGGAGTGATGGGATCAGAAGCAGGAATATACTCAACTAAAGTAGGAATAATAATGGGATTCAAAATGGGATTTACTAAGGGGTAGGGCCTACAAAAGGCCAAAGGAGGGTTGCACACATCTCAAGGATAAGCAAGATATAGGGGTTTGGGTACCTATCAAAATGGTAAGGCCTAGTCATAACATGATCCATAAGCATACTCCTATGTGGTTCTATAGAAATTGGAGGTGTACACACTATATCTACCCTATGAAAAAGAGGAAAAATGATAAAATTAAGAACTATATATGATGAAATATGGGAAGAAACACTAAAATACTAAAATAAAGAGGAATGATAATGGATAATCTTAGCATCATGGGCCTAAACAAGACTACCTAAGAATAGATAATCTAAGGTGTAAGCATCATCATAATCAAGTGTAAGAATATCAATGATGTAGGTATGGTGACATTATCATTTGATGAGGTGTGATGAATGGAATACCAAGTCTTAATCAAAATAATGAGGATATCATCACAAGGTGGTTTACAAGAATGAGGTCACAAAGAAGCAAGAAGCTGAGATATGAGATGAGGTGAGAGATTAAAAGTTTTAATCTTTAGGTTGATCTCATTAGGATCATCATCATCAAAATCTAAGAGGTTAGGGGGAATATTAATAATGAGTTTAGGATGACCATTGTAACCTCAATTTGAATTGATGGGAAAGTTGAATCATTGAGACTCATGTAATTAAGCACTGGGCAAAGGTTTAAGAGTAGGATTCTTGAAGACGCCAAGGTATTAGAATTGTTCAAAATTATAAGGGTTAGTGTCACCTTGAATACTATAGATGGATCCATTATGAGGGAATTTAATGCATTGGTAGGTGGAAAAAGGAATTGCTCTCATATGGTGAGTCCACGAGCTACCAAGCAAAATGTTATAAGATAGAGGAAAGTTAAATAACATCACCTTCACATAAATAGTGATAGGTGGGATGGTAATGGGAAGCCACACATAACCTAAAGGAAGAATGTTCCTTTGATCATATCCTTGACATGTTATACATGTGGATTTGAGATTGCATTTAGAATATCCAAGGGTTTTGATAAAATTAAGAGAGGTAACTCAGGGCCAAAACCCTCATCAATCAAGTCATACTTGACTTGGATATCACCAATTTGAAAACTAATGAATAGAAGAGGATTATCCACATGAAGAAAAATATCATTGGGGATCATAAGAGTGATGGGAAATTTTAAGGAAAGAGAAGTGTTCATTATTTCATTAAAATGGATGGACATCTCCACATTGTTGTAGTATACTATCTTCAAATCCAGATAAGGTTTTTTCATGTATTACTAGGGGAGGATGAGGGATGTTAATTTTGAAGAAGAGTTACATAAGATGGTTTAAATGATTTAGAGAGGCCTTCATAAGTAAAATAAATGAAATTTAGGATGGGATATTAGTGAGTTTCATGATGGGATCCCACTCATTATAACCCATAAAAAGGCTATTAGAAATAAGTGCATAATAATGAATGAGGTCCTCAAAAGGAGGAGCTAAAGTGCACTGGAATTAATGTTGATAAGAGGGAAAAGGTTTGGAACAAGGTTATAAACTATATTGAGAAGCTGAAGTAGTTGGTTTAGGTGAAGTTTGAGAGTCATTAGAAGAAGTGTTGATAAAATCTTGATTATCATTGGTGTTGGGTAAAGAAGATGGAGGGATGTTAGAAATAAAATAGGAAGTGTTATCCAAAAGAGGAATTAGAATTGGGTCATTGAAAGTTATAATGTCATCTTTCCCTAACTCATTTAATTGAGTTGGAGAAGAATCCTAGATAACACAAAATGTGTAAGATAATGGAGGGGTATAGATAGGTTGAGGGTCAATGAAAGCAATCGCCCTTTGCATATTAGTCATATTAACCACATTATCCTCAAGAGTTGGGTCAAAAAGACTTTATACATTATTGGTGGAAGGGATGGGCTTGTCTTGGTTCTTTTGGTGATTTGGAATAGGGTCTATATAGATAGCCAAATGAGCATTAGCTTGATTCAAGGCTTGAGATTTAGTATTTGTTTCATGGGACTTAAAAGCAATGTTATAGGCTTGTTGATGTTTCCAAATGATAGAATCATGAGAAAAATTAGGACCATGAATAAAATATATAGCTAAATTATGAATTTGCCTATAGGTCTCATGAGAATGACCCCAACTATCATGAAGCCAATTTTTTTTTTGGGATCATACCAAGATTTGATAAGATGGGTGGGATCAAGTTCTCATGGTAGAGGCCTAGGTAAATGTTTTAGTAATTAGGTTGAGGATAAAGGTTTTTTAACATTAATGTTATTAGGTGAAGATAAATGAGGATTGGTATATTTTTGAGAAGGGGGAGCTAGTTCTGAAGATTGGTTAGGAACAATAGCTTGAATATTGTGAATGGTGTCATAAGAGCTTGTGACACCATCATTGGTAGCATTAACATTTTTGATTTTAAGATACAAGTACCCATAGAAGGTTAGGGTGGATTGAATTGATGCATAAGGAAATATTGATGTTTTTATTAGTTAATGGCCTCCTCCAAGGTACGTGGAGAGAGAGTATGGACCCAATATTATAACTTGGGAAAAAGAGCATTGGTAAAGAGATGGAAAAGGTTATCATCGACCATGTTAAGTTCACATTTTTTGGACAATGTTTTCCAAATTTTAATGAAATCTTGGGTAGTTTTATTTTCAAGTTGTTTATTATAAAGTGAGCCAAAGTATTCCCAGGAAGATCAGTAGTTTGGAACTCTTGGACAAGAACATTTACTAAAACTTCCAAACTAGTAATAGAATGAGTTTTAAGTACAACCAATCTAAAGCATAACCCATGAGTGTTGTGGATAATAGCTTGGTAGTGGTAAAAGTATTAAATTTGATCCAATATTTATAAATATTTATAAATTTTTTTAGATGAAGAGTAGCATCAGTTGACCCATTGTAAGAAATGGTAGGGGTGATAACTCCTATATAAATATTAGCAATTTGAGTTGTAAGAGGCTCATTTTGAAGATGTTTAATTATCTTGTTGACAAGAGGATGTTGAGGGATGAGATTTCAATGGGAATCTCAAAGAGGAGGTGGGGGAACATGTTTATTATGCACGCCCCAAGGCATTGGTTGATGGTGAGTTTGAAGATGGAGAAGGTGATTTTGCATTCTCATCATTTGATTTGTATTATGAGCTTGAAAAGTATTTATTTGATTAAGCATTTTTAATAAAAGTTGATGGGTTCGATTGGAATTGTTAGCATTATTTTCAGAATTAGAGTTGGTATTAGTGGATTAGGTACCACTATTGGTATTGATAAGAGCTTGAGAGGAATTGTTAGAATGTGAGGCACTAGTGGAAATTTTTTCTTGTGTGGTAAAAGATGAACTAGTGAACGGGTGAGAAGAGGAAGCACTAGAAGCATGATTACCTTGGGTAGAAAACAATGCACTAGTGGAAGAGTTAAGGAGAGTGGATCTTAGGAAAGGTATAATAGATGTATAACCTATCATGTTAGTGGATATACTAGGCATGAAGGTGGAATAAGTCAAAGAAGAAGAGGTCATGGTATGAGAATGTGTCATAATAGAGGGAAGAGGCTGAGAATCAAAGAAGGTAGTACCCCCAAAATCCATGTGAGAATGTGGGAGAAGGTAAATGAGGCTCTTAAACTTGACCACTAATCATGAGATGGTAAATTTTAGAAGGATCATTTCCTTGATTTTGAAAAAATTTAGAGATAAATAAGAGCATTTCAAGGGTATACTCTAATTTGGGTTGATCTTCAAGTGAGAAGAGAGGAATACAAAGTGAAGAGGAATGAGGAGGGGTCCCATAATTTAGTGTGTGAGTGGATATGTGTACATTAATATCTGATTATGGGAAACCCTATTAGGGTTGGTAAAACTCATCATATCTATTGAATTCAACTTAGTATTGTCTTCAAATAGGAAGTTCATGATGAAGGGAAAAGACTAAATAAGGTAAGATAAATACAAAAATAAGGAAATAAGAAGTGAAATTAAACTATATAGAGTCTATTGGGTTGACCTAATATAGAAAATAGGGGCTAAAAACTATATAGAGTCGACAGGGTTGACCTAGTACTAGAAATAAGGCTAAAAATTGTACATAGTGGACAAGGTTGACTTAGTATAGAAAATGGGAGTTGAAAATAATATAGAGTCAATAGAGTTGACCTAGTATAGAAAATAGGGGTTGAAAAAGTGTACAGAGTTGATAGAGTCAACCTAGTACTAAATATAGGGGAAAAATGAAAAGTCTATAAGAGACTATGTTGAGTAGAATGACTGATTCTTGAAATAAGAAATTTTTTGCAAGTACTTTTGAAAGTAAGAAATGAAAGAAAAAACACAATCAATTAGGTCAATGAGGTTGATATAATTGAGCACATAACACAAAACCTTGCACCAACATTGGCTAATGTAAGTTTTTAAAATACAACATATAATTGAACAAAGATCAAGCAATCAGCTTGGAAAGTAAAAGCTAAGTGGTCATCCTAAATGTTGTTAGATTATTAGAATATGATTTTAGATGTGATAAGAAGTTGCTTATAAGCAAGGAACTAAAAATAAATCTAAATATGGTTTTAGGATGTTTGGGCTGAAAGGGATCTATATTGGCAATGGTACTGGCTTGGTATTGGGGCTTACCCCTTCACTTCACACACCAAAGAAATAAGGGTGTCATGTGCTTAGCCAAAAAATACCATTAACCACATGTTTATACTTGGATTAAAAAAAAAGTCAACTTCCCCCTTGGTGATGAAATCCAAGTAGGTAGGCCTTGGGGAGATAATTATTAAAATGTTTTTTTAAGATTTTATGATTTATTAGTGTGTGCATAAAATAGAAAATAATGTAACTAAATGGTATATTGAAAAATAACCTAATTATACTATGTGATCTATTCTAAGCATACACGTAACAAGAAATAAAACTGTGATCTAATTACTAGTATATAAGTGTTAATTTCAACTTTGAAACATGGTACAATGTCGATTCAGTTGACAGTGTATGTAAAGAATATAGAATAGAGTCAATAATGTTGATTATATACTATGAAAGTAAGGGTCTAAAAATAAACTATGTTGATAGTGTCGACCTATTTTTCTAGATAAAACACAAAATATAGAACTACACCAATAGAGTCAACCTAGTTGACTATACAAGGGCAGTTTTAAAGACTAAAAACCATGAAAAATAGAACTGTAAAAAATGCTAGAAATGAAAAAAAAGGATAAAAAGGAACATTTGTGGGTTGGAGGATGTAGAGGAAGATAAGATTGTTATTAAAGTACCCTAATTTATACTTGCAAATTCTACCAATTGTATCGACTGAGATGGCCTAGTTTTGTAGATCTTGTTTGCTAAAAACCTAAAAAATGTACTATATCGATAGGGTCAACCTAGTATGTTAAACTAGATGCCTAAAAATGTATAGGGTCAATTAGGTCAACCTAATAGGATGAACTAGATGCTTAAAAATCAAATAAAGACAATTGCATCAATGCTGGTATAACTATTTATTGTTTGAGTTGGATGTATGTGTCTAGTATGGAATAATGACTAGATTTGGATGTGACTGCTTGGCGCCTTTTGGGTTTTCTATTACTTATTTTCTAGTGTGCTCAAATTATATGAATAAGATGTTTTTATTTGTAAAATGATCAAACCCTACCTTACTCACCCTTAGAGTGACTATGAAAAAAATGGGTTAGTGGGCACACAATGTTGAGCTGCCCCAAGGATCCCTCCATCAATGGGTGCTATTTACATAGCCAATACTTTAAAGAGGGTCTAAAACTTATGTAGTTATCCTGAGTTCCTATTATTTTCTAAGTTTTTTCTAGGTGAGGAATGAATGAAGGTTGATCTCGTATATATACCAATCCATTTTAAAAATATATCACACTAAACGACTTAGGCCAACCTTTATGATATGTTTTATTTTCAGATTAGATGAATTTTGGGCACTATACATTTAGTTTAAAAAGGGACACTAGCATCGATGTAGGCCTCCAACTGAGACACAAGTGCTTAAGAAACTAGAAAATAGGTACATGTCCAATACTTATAGAGAAGGATAAGTATCAAGTTTATAGCATTTTACATAATATAGAATCCCCAGTCATCAAAATAATAGTGGTCAAACTAACATATAAGCAATTTAGGCACAAGAGACAATGAATGCAAGTCTTTCAACAATTGAAAGTTCTTAGAAATGAAGGGTATAACCATGATAGTTATTTTCCAAGTGTAAAAGATAGAGGTGATATATAATTTAGATTTAGTGTCTACATTCCCCCCTTCATCTAGTGATGAAATTTCTAGTTTAAAGGAAAGAAATGTGTACTTGGGTGTGTATAACACACCTTGTCTTTATGTGAGTCCTACTTGAGTGATTTGATAGTGACTAACCTAAAACTAAGAGTATGTTAAATTATATAATTAGTTCATATAATCTAGAAATCAAATAATTTAAAATTATATAAAGTAAAGAGAGCAAGGTTAGGAGTACCCCTATGTATCAATGTAACCATCTTGCCTTTTGGCAAATTAATTTAAAGATATGCTTTATTATGAAGTATTAGAGCTGATATTAGGATAATTTAATAATTTTAAGTGCATATATATATTAGGACATCATACCCCAAACCTTGGTGAAAATGTGAGTTACTACACAACCATTGAGCTCATCTCTATCATGCAACCTAATCATACTTATAACATGGTGAGTGTGAGTGATCCAGTTAAATCACACTCTATATTTGGTGAGGGTGGATGATTTAATCATTCAATCCTATAAATATTAATAATATTGAGTGATTTAATCACCTCAACCTTTATAAAAGGTGAACCAAATTATAAAATAGATTGGCTCAATAAAGTACATAAAACTCCATCCTAGGTATGATAACAGTCCATAGTAGTATTTTAAATTTGAAAGATGATTTGATTTTGTAATTTGAGGTGCCCTTTACATGGTATATGCATGTCATATATGTCTCAAGATGAAACCCAGGTATAAAAATGATACCAATGTATATAAAACTGACATTAATGTAAATCTAAATCATATAACTATGAAATTTAGTCAAATTGATATTTTTGCAAGTGTGAGGACATGTTCCCATGACATGCCCCACTGAGTCTAGAATCTGAGAACTAGTGTAAGTGTGGAGAACATGTTTCCATAACATGCCCCCATTGTAATATGAAACTATGAAAAATATAAAATCCATGCCTTTATGACATTTACCCACTAATATGCCCCCCTCTTGAGGTGAGGAGAAGTAGAAACTGGTAGTTACCTTACCTCAAAAGGTAAGACAATTGTATAATCAATGTATGGATCATGTAGCATATAAGAGTATCATGTCTAGGTAGATATAAAAATGAGGTACATAGTAGGTGATCACATCAAGTCCTAAGATACATGATTTAAATTATGGCAATGTCTATAGAATAAAAGTACAAACTCAATAAGCAATCAAACACACACATAAGCACTCAAAATAAAAATAAAAATAAATGGTCTAAAGAGACCACATACAAGGGGAATGTTAAAATGCCACAAAATCAAAGGGACATACTTAGTCAAATATCCAAAAAGCATATAATGACATGTCAAATGTTCACATACAATAAGCTATGACATTCAAATGTCAAAATAGGCAAACAAAGGCACGGGTTTGCAAGTCATAAGGAAAGCATGGAATCAAAATCAACTAGCATAAACATATCATACTAGTCCCTAGATATATGTGTTTAGAAAAAAATGTTAAGTACATAACATATCAAGTACACTGTGAAAGATCTAAGCATGAATAAAGGCATGTGTAATTACACAAGATCAAACATGATAGTAGAAATGATCATATAATAATGTAACCTAGGTATATCATGATCTTATAAGCATATGCCCTAATATACTGATGATTTGAGTAGAAGGAAGGCCCAACATCCATATGTGCATATATCATGTGCTTGGGTATTCCTGTATAACACTCAAAATTTGCATGAAATATATGTGTGTATATACAAATAAATGATATGATATCTACCAACAAGGAACCAAAAACATATATGCCAAAGAGATAATAAGACATGGTAATGCTGAAT
Source organism: Torreya grandis (assembly GCA_037957365.1). Taxonomy (NCBI): domain Eukaryota; kingdom Viridiplantae; phylum Streptophyta; class Pinopsida; order Cupressales; family Taxaceae; genus Torreya; species Torreya grandis. The sequence continues at coordinate 2,407,129 of JARHVA010000842.1, forward strand.
ATTTTTGAATTTTTGAGTTTTTTTAAATTTTTTGGGTATTTTTGGAATTTTTGAAAAGACTAATCGAATAAGTATTTATCATCAAAGGATGTAATATCATTTTAGACATTTTTAGCCTTTCTTTATAACAATGTATTGTCACCTCCTCAATGTTTGTGTAGTTATTTTTTGGAAGCCATCGGTAGGAGAGGATGACCATATTCATCATAGTGTATGCAAATCTCCATATCCCTAATAGTAAAGGTGATGCACATATCTGTAGTATTCAATGTTTCTTCTAATTAGTGAACCAAAGCTATCTAAATTTGAATTTAAAAAGTGGTTCTTGATCTATTATCCATATGATCATGGGGAACACCTGTGGTAAACATGCTATAGGTAGGTTGATGTACCCATGAGATTTTGGCATCAATGGAGAGTATGCTAATTTAGATGTATGATGTCATAATTGTTGAAGAAATGTGGTGTTATAAATAATATCCCAATTATTCCTGTAAAACTTGAGATGTTGATAATAGACCCCATCAATATTAATAGTAATAGTTAAATATTCATGCCTTGGTTGCTTTAAAGGATGGTTTTCTTATGAACCTTTGGGAGTATTACATATTTTTAATTTCTCAGGCACAATTTGTATGTGTCCTTAATTATTATATTTATGAATTTGGTTTTGCAATGCCTCACATTCATTTGTATTATGTATAATGATCTGATGATAGTTAAAATATGATAATATTTTCTTAGGAAGAAGTATATTGCTCAATCTATGTCTATTAGGAGATAAACACATCATCCTATGTTTAAGTAACATAAAAAGTATTGTATCTAGAATATCTTGGTTTGATATGATCTATTACTTTTTTTATGTATTTTTATGAGATATCTCCACATTATTTACATGATGTATTTGTATTTGTTCCTTTTAAGGTTGAATAAAAATTTATAGCCAAGATGGGTGTATGGAATAACAAGCATTTACATTCTCATTTTCTATTTTTGATTTATCCTTATTTTGATTAGATTATGTATCTTCTGAAGGTGGATTTACCTTATATGTGTTAGGAATTATAGGTGTGAATAGGTTATGTGAAATATTCATGGACCATCCACCATGGACCAAGTTTTTGAGAAAGTGTTTAAACAAGAATAAAAGTTGAAAATACTTGATGAGGTCAGAGATAATCAAAAATAAATTTAGAGGTCTATAAACTACCTTCAAGAAAAATAATTGGAAATAGGATGGGAATTTCAAGAACATTTTTAATAGTCAAAGTGTAAGGTTCAATAATATTGTAGGGAGCATGAAACCTATAAATGGTTTTAAAGAAGGCTTCAAGGGAGGTAATAAATCCGAGAGAAAGGGACCACCTAGAAGATGTTTTACATGAGGAGGATACCATTATGCTAAGGATTATCCTTAGTGGAAGACAAAAATAAAAAATAAAAAATCATCTACCTCTAGATCACAATAAGGAACCTTCCAACAGTGAATTCACGTAGCTGTTAACAATTACCAAACTAAAATTTAAGATTATCCCATTGTAGTATTAGGTACCTTATTTGAGAATCCTATTTATATTTTTATATATACAAGACCCATTGAATGTTTTATCTCTCCTAGAATGTTAGATAAATTTTCTAGGAAGGTTGCTTTTATGACATATATTTTAACAATCCGCCATGGAAATGATTCCAATGTCAAGGTTGACACATGTTTTATTGAGGCTGAGGTAAATTTACCAAAATTCACCATGATAGTTGATAAATATGCAACACCCATAGGATCATATGACATGATCCTAGGCATAAAGCTAAGGTTGATTACTTTCTAAAGAAGGCTGAATGCTTAGATGTTTGGGGAAATCAAACTCAAATTAAAGGTGAAAAGAGAGAGTAGATTTTATCCATTCAATTGAAAAAGATTTAGTGAAATGGATATCAAGTATTATTGGTTATGTTTGATAAAATTTGAGGAGCCAAAGAACCCTCTATTGAATACTACCCCTTTTTATAAGAGTTATATGATGTTTTTCTAGAAGAGTTACCTAGTTTACCTCCCAAAAGGGAATTTGATTTCACTCTTGACATCATTATTGGATCATAACCTTAATCCAAGGTTACCTAAAGAATGGAAACAACTGAATTAGTCAATTTAAAATCCTAACTGTAGGAAATTTTGGCTAAAGTATTGATTCAATTAAGTGTTTCAACATGGGGTGCACCTATAGTTTTCATGAAGAAGAAGGATGGAACCCTTCATCTATGCATAGATTATAGGATGTTAAACAAAGAAACCATTAATAATAGGTATCCCCTACCCCACATTGATAATATTTTTAATCAAATATGAGGTGAAATAATCTTCTCCAAGATTGACCTATGAGCAGGATGTTATTAGTTGAGGATCAGGGATGAAGACATTTCTAAACTAGCCTTCAAGACTAGATATGGGTGCTATGAGTTAAAAATGCTTCATTTTAAGCTAATGAATGGACCTAAAACATTCATGAATCTCATACATAGTGTTTTCAAAGATCACCTTAATTAATTTATGCTTGCTTTTCTTAAAGGCATCCTCATTTACTCTAAAAGTAAAGAAGAGTATATTAAGCAAGCAAGTTTGGTTTTGCAATGGTTGAAAAAGCACAAGCTTTATGGGAAATTATTTAAGTGTGCCTTCATCCAAATAAGAGTACAATACATGAGGCATATTATATATATAGAGGGAATCTTAGTATATCTAACTAAGATAAGGGACATCATGGAATGGATAACACCTAGGAATATGTATGAGGTGCGTAGCTTTATGGGTTTAATAGGATATTACAAGAAATTTATGCCAAATTTATCTAATATAGCTAATCCAATCACCTCTCTAAAATGAAAAGAGAAACTTTTTGTTTGGACTGATAAGTGCAAAAAATCCTTTCAAATTAACAAAAAGGGGCTTACTTTAGCACTAATGTGGATTTTAGATCTGAATGATCATTTTTAATCATAACTAATGCTTTTGGGGTTGGTTTAAGAGGAGTGCATGATGGTTTATTTATAGCACATGAATCAAGGAATTTGAAGACTTATGAGGCTAATTATTCTCCACATGACTTGGATTTAGATGTCATAGTGCACACTTTACAAGTATGGAGGTATTATTTGTTGGGAAAACTTTTCTAACTCAAAATAAATAATTTGGGGCTCAAGTACATATTTACCCAACCTGAATTAAATGCTTGACAAAGATGATGGCTAGAATTTATATCATATTATGACTTTGATATAAGCTATATTAAGGGCAAAGAAAATAGCGTTATAGATGCCCTTCGTCATATAAGGTACATTATAGTTTTGGCTACTATCAAGAGTACCTTCACAAATCAGGTATTGAATTTCTCACCAAGAGATAAGTTCTTGAGTAGGTTAAGAAATATCTATAAAAAAATCTTAAAGATCTTAAGTATAAAGGATTCCAATTTGAGAATGATGGAATTTTAAGATACAATGGAAGGGTCTATGTGCATAATAAAGAAAATTTGAGGATAATTGTGTTAAAATACATGCACAACACTTTATATTATGGACACTTGGGTGTGAATAATCTCTTAATAGAGTTCAAATCATTGTATTTATAGAAAATAATCAAATGCAACAAATTTTTTTTCAAGATGGTTAGAATGTCAGTGAGTCAAAGCTAAACACATGCATCTTACTGAGTTTTACCCACATTCCATACCAAAATGAAAATGATAAGTCATCAGTATGGATTTTATCTAAGGCTTTAGTATGTTAAGGAATCATCATGATATGGTATTGGTATATGTTGATAAGCTCACCAAAGTAGCACACTTCATTCCAAGTAATTTGATTGATGACACACCAACACTTGAAAAGAGGTTCATTAAGGAAGTATATAGATTTCATGGGTTTTAGAAAATATCATCTCAGATAGGGACCATTAGATGACATTAAAGTTTTTGAAAATTCTTAATGTAATATTAGGCACACAAACAAACTTTAGTAAAAATCACCATCTAGAAATGGATAGGAAAATAGAAAGAGTTAATCATATCTTAGAGGATATTTTGAGGATGAATTTCATGGATGAATAATATAAATTGGAGTAATACCTATAATTAGTTGAGTTTGATTATAATAACTTACTTTAATAAACATTAAATATGGCTACTTTTGAAACATTGTATGGTAGGAGGTGTAGAACACCTATCAACTGAGATAAATTAGAATATAGAGTGGTATTTAGAGCTAATATACTCACTAAAATAGAATAACAAGTAAATATAATAAGGTAAAGATTAGCTAAACTAAATGATAGGCATAAAAACTATGCTTATTTGAAAAGAACATCAAGATAATTGTCAGTTATAGATAAGGTTTTTTAATGAATCAAACCCCAAAAGAGTTCCATTAAGTTTGAGAAATTAGCTAAACTATCACCGAGATATGTGGGACCCTTTGAGGTTCTATAAGTGATAAATCATTGATGCAGGAATATCAATAATAAGGTGTAAATTTTATATAGTATAACTTAATGAGTCAAATAAACCTTGATGTAAAGGCCAAGAACCCATGTCATGCTTCAAAAATGCACTGCAAAGGTTTAAATAGTTATCATGAAGCATAGGGAGTCTTATTTTGATCCATTAAGGATGGTAATATAGTTAGAATGTCAAAATTTGGAGTTTTAAGGTAATTTCAAGATTTTCCCACCAAAACCTTATATTTAGAAATTCAAATTCTTGAAAAGGTCTATAAACCATTATGGCGAGTTGCAAAGGGAATACATCCTTTGAAAAAGGCCCTAATGGCTTGTTAATATGTTGAAAACATCATTTTTACCTTCATGTAAATGTGAATCCACCTCAATACCTATCTAGAAGAATTTCCTACATAGAAGAAGGTTACAATAGTATGTGGTTGAGAGAATATTGGACACTTTGCATGTAAAATGGAACTAGATAGCCAAGAAAAGGATTTCATACATGGATATAAGTTATGAAAATATTAAATATTAGTTAATAAAGTATGAAGATGCATAGATAAGTCAATTAGGGAATATAATAGTGGAAGGTTTGTGAAAAGGCAATAAATCTATATATGGAAGGGTTTACAAGTAATCAGGGGTATATATGTAGAAGTTTTTGATTTTATATGAATAATAATAGATTTTGGTGATCATTTTTTGTATTCTTGGACCCTTTAATATTTAATTTCATGTTTATTATGGTGTTTTGATTCTATTTTATGTGTATGTGATGATTTAACAATTGTACTATAAGAGAATAGGGTATTTATATACATAGTTTGATGTAATGATGAATTTTGACATTTTTTTTTGTATTATGAGGGTTTAAGGGTGTTTAAAAGTGTTATAGAAACTTTTATAGGTATACATGAATTCAAAAATAATAATTTAAGGTATTTGAAGGTTTTGTAAAGGTGATTCTTGAGGGAGTTTCAGGTTTGAAAGATGATTTTTGTGTATGAAAAGCAATAAAGTTCTAATTTATTGTTTATTGGGGATTGTTCACACAAGAAAGAAAATTTAGGGATTTATTTAAATGTGTTTTATAACACAAATAATCTTTAAGACTCCATTTTTGTGTGTAAATCTTGAATGAATATGAAAATAAATGTTTTAAGGTCTAGATGACTTAGAAAAGTCTGTGATAGTAATGGGAAAGAAGTTGTCTTTGATGTTTTAATGCCTTTCCAAGACTAAATATAATGGAAAAGGTTGGTAATATGTGTAATTAAGGATATAAATGTATTATAACTCCATTAAAATAATTAAGATTTTAAATAAATATTTTTAAACGATCTTGCCCTGTGTGTAAAAACCTAGGGTTTCTCATTACTAAAATATCCATGACTTTCAATCTACCCAGCCAAATGGTATAAAATTTAAAATGGAATTATGGGAAAGTTTCTAAAGTGTATTATATTTTTTTTAGGTTTAAATTATCTCTATAAATTTAGTTATTAATTACTGTGTGTCTACAGGTCTATTGGAAACTTAGGAACCTTGTTTGAAAGTAGAATATAAAGACCATAGCTCTAAAAGTATTCAACCAAAAGACTTTAAATTTGGTATGGCTGTTATATAAAACCTTATTAAAATTAATTTTTTTTTATGAGTCTTAATTATTCAATATAATCTATATATTCATGACTTTGTATGCAAGTAAGGATTTGAGAGATCCAATAAACTATATTTCATTATAATATTGAATGCTTAAAGAATTTATATGAAGGTTTAAAGTAATGGTTTAAGTGTGTTAAATATTATTTAAAGTTTTTTTGAACCCAAAAATATCTATTTTTATGGTTGTAAGACTGTAATTAAGTTGTCAAAAGAGGCTTCGAGAGTTCTATAGAAGTGTCAAAACCTAAAGGAGTGTTTCCATGTATTTAAGGTTTAAGAGGGATCAAAATAAGTTTATATTGGAGGTTATAAAGTTGTGAAAAATCCATTCAAATTATATTATAAGGTTAATTATCTAAGCTTAGGTCTAACATAAAGACCTATTGGAAGGTTATGTTCTTGTGAGTGTAAGATTAGACCTTATAGAGAGAAAGGAAACTGGAAGAAGGAAAGAATAGATCCAAGAGATATTGGGAGATCAGTGTGGAATATAATTGGTTTTGTAAGACCAATCATATAAAATATCAAGGCCATAAAAATAAACATAGTGATAATAGACCTACTTGATATTGAGTTTGCAGACCTATAGATGGAGAGTATTGAATCAAACTTAAACAAATCAAGATTGGTTATAGACACAAAAAAAGGTGAATGAAAGTGAAAAAGTGACGTTAAAATAGTTTGAGTATGTATTGGGCATGGGTCTAAATTACATCAATTTTAACTATATATCATAATATTGTGTTATTAATTGGGACCTAGGTGGAAACATAATTGAAGATTGTCATCAATCCTATTGCATATGGACTTGTTTTGAATGTTAGTGTAGGATATTATTTTCAATGTATTTAATTATTATGGATTATTACTTCACATGCATTTTTATTACACTTATGGAATTAACTTGATTAGGTGTACTTAGTCATAAGGAGTTACACTTGACCACCATTACTAACTAGTGGGAGTTACTCTATGATCATCTATTCTAGTTATCGATTACAAATAGATATAACCACCCCCATAGATATAGAGTCTAGGGTGGGAGATAATAGTTGGATATATATAGTCATAGTTAGCTACCTAGGGAGTTACATTCCATTCTTGAATATTTGACCACTTTTCATGGAGGAGTTACACATTCACTCTCCTATTTGTACATATTCATGTGTGTGTTATTAATGAAGTGTGTTGGATGATATTGTGATTATTTTTATTTCAATATTCTCATTTATTTGATTTTAATTAACTTCTAACTGTGTTGTGCACTTAATTTACTCATGATTGCATTGAACCAATGTATTTTCTTCATCTAGAGATATTGGTGTAATCCTTGATATGCTATTAGAGCCACACTGGTATTAATTTATTTAGTTTTTCATTTACTATTAATTTATTAATCTTGAGATTATTATTTATAAAATCAACGATATTTGTATAAGAGATCATAATTTTTTAAAGTATTTTCTTTTGTGTATCTGGTTGTTGGTTAATGTTAGTTTTCTAGTGTGTGTCATATGCAATTTGAAGGCACCATTGTACTAAAAATTTATATTCATTGCACATGCCATACTCTTAGTCTAAGTAATGGCATATAGACCTATATTGACATTTTTCCATCTACAATGTGAAGCTCTTTCTAGCAACTTACAACTAGGTGGCCATCTACCTCAAAACATGTAGATATCCATTGTCATTTGAATATATTCCAATGTATTTCTTACTTAGATGAATTATATAAAAATTAAAAAATTCTTTGGTTTAGTCTTATGAGGAACAACCTTCAACTATGGTAAGGGGATACAACTAGCCTGCTTGAAACCCCCTTTAAATCTGGCATTCAGTCATGCTTGATGCATGTAAATCATGCGTGAGATATTATACCAGTAACAAAACTTTGTTTCACATATTACCATCTGTATTTTTTACTTAAACTAGTTTTTTCAAGTAAAAGTGCACTTTTTTGTGCAAACCTTTAAAATGGTCTATTAATGGTAGAAAATAAAATTTATTATAACTCTTGATAGGCAAATCAGATTGAGTACTATTTTTTTTCAAAAGTGATTATATTTTTTTGTGCTCATTCCTTTGGAACCATTTATATTATAATCACATTAAAATTATAAAGTGCCAAAATATGGGGGGAGGGGGGTTGATCATAAATAATTTTAGGGTGTGTTATGTATCTATTTTCATTATGTTCATGCCTTATTTTCATTTCTACAACAAAAAACTTAATTATACATTATGGATGCTAATTAGATAAGTCTTCTAACACCTTTTTACTATTATTAATGGAGATCTAAAATTAAAACAATTCTGAGGAGCAAGGATTTACATCACATAACTAGGGGCACTAAGATTGAATGAAATATGAATGCAAAAAAATTAAATGGTTTAACCATTGTGATGAAGCCTTTGGATTGTTGTGTATTTATGTGTCTCCTAAGCTAATTTTTCATGTTAAATATATAAAAAATCCCAATGAAGTATGAACTAAATTATAAAATCTCTTTGGGAAGCTATATGTGATGAGAGGTCATGGACTAGAGAACAAGCTTATTAATTTGAATTCTAGTAGTTTTGACACCCTAATAAAAAATTTCACCAATTTTAAGTCTTTGATATTATAGTTGAAATAATTTGGAATAGATAAGAGAGATGATCAATTGGTTCTTTCTATACTCTCTAAACTATGTCTAAATTATTCTATATTCGTCTCTGCTTTCCATGCTACCAAAAGTTCTCTTAGAGCCACATGTAAAATGCCCTATTTAGATGAATTTGTTGCTAGCTTAACTTGGGATCAAGATAAGTTGATTTAGATGGGACATTGAATTTATCAAAACAATAATCCCTAATTTATAGAAATGGGAAATTGAAGGCTTGAAATAATAAAAAGAAGAAACAAAATAAAAAGGATCAAGAGAAGAATAATGACCAAAAACCTACCTCCCCAAAAATCACCACTAAAACCTCCTCTTCTAAATCTATACCTAATAAATGGAATGTTAAGTATGTATTTTATAATAAAAATGGGCATGATGAACACAAGTGTATGAATAAATAGATTGAATACCAAACTCATAGTTTAGAAAATAAAATCATAGGTGTTATTGAGTCTATCAAACATAATTCATCAACTCTAGATTATTATAAGGCAAAGGAAAATAGTACAAATAAAGTTAAGGGAAAGGATATTATAACACTTACAACTCCTACTTCATATTGAGTTATTGACTCAGGTGATTCACATCAAATGGGTTATTCACAAGTTGAGTTCACTTTCTTAGAACCATGTCGCATGTCTTCTATCACATTGGGTGATGACACTCCAACAATAGTTTTAGGAGAGGGTATATTAAAGTGAATGGAGGAACATTCACAAATTTTCTAAGTGTTACTTCACTTTCAACTAATCTCTTATTAGTGTACCAAATCACTCACATCAGTAAGGGCATGAGAGTTGAATTATCTCTATATTTGGTAGTCATCAAAGAGTTACACAATGAATATATAGTGGTAATGAGAAGGGAAGATCACTAGGATTGGTTATACACCTTATCACATTTTTCACCTCATATTTATCCTACTACATTTCTTATTCACATAGATGGGGTAAGTGATCTATATCATGAGTGATTTGGCCACCTTAACTATCATTATTTGGAATAACTTAGTAAACATGATATGGTCACAAATTAGCCTTGTGCTCATTTATCTAAGGGTCTTTATGAGGATTACATCCTTAAAAAACATCTTGAAAATAGATATGACAAGGGAAAATCATGGAGGGATACATAGGCATTAGAGTTAATACACAATGATGTATCTGGTATATTCCCCAAATCATATTTCACTTGGGTTAAGTATGTTCTCACCTTTATTGATGATTTCTCAATGTATACATGGGTATAATTCCTTATATAGAACCTTGAAGTTTTGAATTTTTTTTGAGACTTCAAGGCTCTTATGGAAAAAATAATGGGAAATTGATCAAGGTTTTGTAGTTAGATAATGGTGGTGAGTATGTCAACAATAGGTTTGAGTAGTTTTGCACATCAGAGGGGATTGATTTGTAGTGTATAGTTCCATAAATTTCTTAGTATAATGGTGTTATAGAACACAAGAATTGGTATTTGAAAGAGATGTATAACTACATGATTCATTCCAAATAATTGATACTTTAGTATTAAGAAGAGGTAATCAATTATTATTACTATATTCAGAATTGTGTTCCTCATAAAGCATTGAAATGAATCAATCCTTTTGAAGCTTGGAGTAATTAGAAACCCATAGTTGAGAATTTTAGGGTCTTTATATCTCTATATATGGTATGCATACCTAAGAATAAACATAAGACCATGGAAACTTAGAGTAAGTCTTGCATCTTTGTAGGTTACCCAAATGGTGTTAAGGGATATTATCTTCTTCATCCAATGACACAAGATATATTCATTGGAAGAAGTGTTCATTTTTAGGAGAGTCCCTTAGAATCAACAATTGAAATTTATCCAATTTCATTAGACTCACTTGGATTCAATGATGATTATGATAATTTAGATCAACCTGACCACATTTTAGAGGTTGATGACTCTTCTATTCAGATAATGAGACTAGCGATGGGGATTCACATCCTTCCACATCTAGCCACACTTTAGAAGATGATGATTCACCACCTAAATCATTTAATTAATATCCTATTTGGGATATGTATACACTATAGAGCATAGGAACATGGGTTTGGGATCCTTTAGATAATAGGTAGGCACATTCATAGTTTCAAACTGGGACACATTCTTTCTATTACTCTGCCTTTGATCCATACAATTTTTGGGAGGCATATGACATTTTTAAGTGGGACATTTATATGTATGATGAGTTTAGTTCCTTGATTAAGAACAATATTTAGGATTTTACACACCTTCCTCATGGAAGGAAGATAGTTTGATACAAATGGATATATCAAACTAAGTATGTAACATATGGGTTAGTTTATAAGTTCAAAGCATGATTTATCACAAAAGATTTTTCATATGTGCCTAGAAGTGAATATACTAAGAAATTTTAATTAATTATAAAGATGAAATATATAAAACTCACTCTTTCCATTTCTACAACTCATCATTGGGATGTTCATCAGATGAATGTAAAGAGTGTTTTTATTTATGGTGACCTCAAGGAGGATATTTACATGGATCAGCCATAGAGTTTTATCTAAGACTCTTCCTTAGTATATACATTTCATAAATATAAATAGAATCAAATATCCCCCTCGATCTTGGTATGCCAAGATGAATTCCTTCCTTCTCTCATTAGGATTTAGTTGATGCCATTCTAATCCAAACATCTATTTCTTGTGGTAGGATGATTGAATTTTGATTTGGGTCTGATATGTTGATGATATATTGATCATAGGGGGTTTTTCATCATCCATTATAGTAGTGAAAGAAGTTCTTCATGACAAATTTTCCATGATTGACTTGGGTTTGTCGCATTACTTCCTTAGGATCTTGATTTCATAGTCTGAATCTAGAGTTACCATTTCACAACCTAAGATGCTCTCAAATTACTTGCTTAATTTCACATAGATGATTTTAAGAAAACTCCAACTACCTTTCTATCTAGATTCATGCTTGAGGATAATTATTCAACACCATTGGTTTATACTACCTTGTATTGATAACTTTTTGGTAATCTCATCTACTTGACACATACTAGATATGACATTTCATATGCTATAGGCATGGTCTCCAAATTCATGTAGGAGCCTCATGAGCTACACTAGAAAGTAACTAAGAGGATTCTTCACTAAATTTAGGGTACACATAGATTTGGTATTCATTACAAAACTCACATTGATGTTAACTTGGTTGGATACACATATTCATATTAGGGTAGTGATCTTTAGCATCACAAGTCCACTCCAAGCTACAATTTCTCCCTTGGTTTTGGTATGATTAGTTATTCAAGCATATATCATAATGCTATTACTTTTTCATCTACCAAGGTAGAAAATAGAATATCTATTAATACTACTACTGAGGCTATTTGGCATCAGGGGATTATAACAGAGTTTGGTATTCAGTTTAGGTAACCCATAATCATCTTCAATGATAACTAGAGTACTATTCAAATTTTTAGGAATCTAGTTTAACATCACTAGACTAAACACATAGATTTTCACATGCATTAGGGAGATCATTCATGCGCATGTCATCGATCTTAGATATTGTCAGACCACATAATAAATTACTAAAATCTTTCGCAAACCCTTCACTGAGAGCAAGTATCTTCACTTGTGATCTCTTTTTGGGTGTGGGTTACATTGGCATCATATTTTGGGAATTTATTCTAGTCCTCTTCTTGTTTTATCTCTTTGGGGGGGGGGGGGTTTCCTATGGGTTTAATCCTTTTCTCCACTTTATGAGAGTTGCATTGTACTTAGGTACCTCATTAGGCCAAGTTGCGGGGACCCGTTTCTTTTACCCACCTAAGCTATGCTGAAGGGGGGGGTGTTAGTGTAGGATATTATTTTCCATGTATTTAATTATTATGGGTTATTCCTTCACATGGAGTTTTTTTACTACACTTAAGGATTTAACTTACTTAGGTGTACTTAGTCATAGGGAGTTACACTTGACCACAATTATTAATTAGTTAGAGTTACTCTTTGACTGATTATTCTAGGTATGGGGAGTTACATTCCATTATTAGGTCTTTGAATACTTTTCATGGAGGAGTTACAAATTCACTCTCTTATCTGTACATCTTCACTTGTGATCTATTCATGAAATGTGTTGGATGATCTTGTGATTACTTACATTGCAATATTCTCCTTTATTTGATTTTAATTATCTTACAACTTCATTGTGCACTTTCTTAACTTATGCTTACATTGAACTAGTGCATTCACTTAATGTAGAGATCTTGGTGTAATCCTTGATATTTATACTAACTTTAGCACAAATACATAATGTTTATTCTATATCTTATCTTAAAAATTATATGGATGATCCTTCACATGTATTGGAGTGGAATGCATTATAGGTTTTGAATCTAGGGGTAGTAACAATAAAATTGATCAAAATACTTGATACATGCAAGCTTAACTTGTGTAATAGAGAAGTACCATAATGAAGGGTCTTATGGGACCAATATTCTAAAGATAATGCCACATGGCAGTATTATGAGGAATTATATAGGATGTTTCCTCATCTATTTAAATAATTTTCTACTAAACTTTATTCTATTTTCAAAACTTATGTTTGAAATAAAAGTCATCAGGGCAATGAACTATTTTAGGGGGGATGATGTCACATCTATACTCCTCTTTACAAACTACATTATTATTAGGAAATGTAATAAACTAATGATTATTTATTTTTCAAATTTTAATGATATATTTGGATATCTATTCTATTTGATTAGACAACTTTATTGTTTTATTTCATGATCTACTATGATTGAGTAAATTTTCACATGTATCTGGATATACTAAACTACCATGCATTAGAATATTATGTTGAGTTGATTTCATTTGTAGATTTTATTTGTCATACAATAGTTTGTTTGATGTATATAAATTCTAAATATTTTTTTATCTTATTATAAGCTTGGAATAACTACTATTTTCTTTGACCAAGGTACTTGTAGGATTATCTTACCCTCATTGAGTGGAATAGAGGGAGAACGTCATAGGGGATGGGGAAGTAAATATTGCCAATGTGGATTGAAATAATGAAACCAAACTCACACACACACTTACACATTGCATGCTCAAATGTTAGTATTTTTGGTAATTTGTAAATGTGTTGTGTGATTGATTTTAAATAGTTATTAGTTTGAAGATTATTGCATGCTTTACATTGGTTACAAATCATGAACTTGCTATGTTTTTGGTAAACTAGTTTGAATATGGATTTTCATGTTGGTATTATTTATTAACCTTGCTATGTATAGTGTTGTGTGAATATCTATGGAATTGGTATGTGGGCTAAATTATGCTGTGCTAGTTGTGATTGAAAATGGATATTTTTTTTTTTCATTTTTAAATTGAATAAGGTTTAGGATGTTATTTAACCTATTTTATTTATAACTAAATATGCAAAGTTTGTTGGATTAAATTAGCCCATTTGTTGTGGCTTAGGGGACATGGGATAAAAGACACCAAAATAGTTTTTATTTTGTATAGTATTAAACTATTTTTATAGGGAAGTCATTTTGGAGGTTCTTATTTGGAAGATAATTGTGTTTTGTCATGAATCACTACCATTCATAAATTCAAACCCAAAAATTAGGGTTATCTTGAAGTCTTTAGACGAAATTAGATTTTTTTCTATCATTGTGGTTTTGACTTCACCATTTTATGGAGAGCTAAATTTGTGAAGTTAGGCATGAAATAACCATTCTAAGACAATCTTAGTGTAACTTCAAGCTAACTAAAGTAAAAATGGTTATGGATTTATAAAATTTGAGTCATTTTAGAGAGAACTTCCAAAGTTTTAGGAGAAATTTGAGGGCATGTAGAACATAGAAAAGAAAATAATAAAATAAGAGAGGGGAAATGGGGAGAATCAGAGACATAGGGAAAATAAGGAAGAAGTGGTTTGGGTTATCCATGAACATGGGGTTTGACTATTGTTCTGGGCATTTAATAGGCATTGACCATCATTATCTTCAATAATTAGGCAAATGGTGTGATTGAAATTTTAAGCCATAAAAACATTATGTGATTTTATTAATTTTGTATGGACTATTTAGTTAATTATTTTAGTCTATAAATAAGATTTAGAAACCATATGGATGTTGAATTATTAAAATGGTATCCCATTTTTGGCCACTTAACACCTTCATACTCAACCAAATTGAAGAAAAAAATCAATAGGGCTTTATTTTGATTTTTTCACTTGAGTATAAATACCATTTTTGGTTTAAATAAAGGTCACTCTTACATCTATGGGGATGAAACTCGCTTCCATACACATGTCTATATGATTGAGGATACATAAGTAACATAAAAATATAAACCTTTGTGGAGAATTGGTACATTCTTGTCTATTATTAAAAACTCTTATAGGTCACCTCACTTGTATGAAAGTGTGTAAATAGAATCTTATTATTTTATGGTTATGCCAAGGTTGTATAAATGGTTCTCATGAACTTTAATTAGATATGGAACATGTTTTTGATTTTTCTTGCTTGCCTTATTTGAGTTGTAAGTTGTTGTGTAAACAAATTGGAAACATTATTTTACCCCCACCTACCAAGCACCTTTTAACTATAGGTAGTGTTATACAACAAACCAACTAAAGGTATATAATTTATTGAAGATGTTACTATTATATATATGGATTCATAAGAGCTATAGGTGGGTGTTTCAGTCAAGGTAACTAATGAGTTTTTATCTCTTTTCCTTGATAATAAGGTTTGCAAATTAGGCAGTTTTAGGTTCATATTTTATGAAATTTGTGGAATTATCTACAACCATACATAATTTTATAAGGATATGTAAGTATGCATTTTTATTTTCGGTAGTATCATAAATTTATACAAGCTGTAGATGTATATTTTGATTGAAGTTTTTATAGTCATATGTATTTATGTATGAAATGTAGGTTTGGATTATGATTAAGTTGTTTAAAATTGTTTATATATATACATAAGTATGATCTATAGGTAATTTTCATGGAATCAACATTTAGATAGATTTATGAAAAATTATATAGTGTTTTGGGATTCAAATAAGTAAATCATTAACAATGATTTTAAATACATTTACCTACTTATAATAATCTTGAGAAAAAATGGTTTTCCTCTCACTTGGTTAGTGGAATTGTTGGATAAAACATATAGATTTAAATATCTGCATATAGAATGACATTAGTTAAAGATTTACTAAGCAAGTAATTAATGGGAGAGAATTATATTAAATAAAGGTTATGATGAATCTAGTTATTGGTGTAAAGGAGGATAGTTTCCTTTCTATAAACATTGGAATTAATTGTCCAACATAAAAATAGTAAGTCTTGGTTGTCATGCCTATTCTATTATGCTAAGTATTCTTGAGCTTGTTTGAGCCAACGATCTATTTGTAAAGTGCTAGGAAAATATAATGATAGGAAAATTATTATCATTTTATAAACATTTCAATTAGTGCATTGATCAAATTGATAATAATAAATCTATTTTACTTAAGATCTATCGATATGTTAACATATGCATTAGCCATGATCATTTTTAAAAAATAAGAATGTAAGTTGATAGATATAAATATGCATTGCTTAGATGTGACAATGATATTATGTTTTTTTGAGAAATAAAAGTTGTTTTTTGTAAGTGAAAGATGTTCTAAAATTGTATTAAATGGTTAAGCAAATCTGCCATAAATTAATAGTTGACTTTATGTTATAAGTTTGTAGATAGAATGTCTTTGAACTATTTTATATGTTTCTATAATTGTATGATCTCTTGTGTTAAGGTAAAATTGGTATATAAGGTTGATTCCATGAAATGTATACACCTATCATCTAGTAACATAAAGGAGACTAAGATTCATTAGCAGTGTGTGTGTGTGGATTTGACTTAGATTCATGAGAAATATGAAATATATAATGAAAAAAATTAACCAATGTAATGTTATAGCTAAAAAATTGTAAATCCAATATATTATCTAGTTTACGTGCATGTGCATGATGTCATATTAGATAGAGGATTATTTTCCATGGTATGTATGACTATTCCATGTATTAGATACTGTACTACACATGGTTCTAATTGATTCCATGATATCCACACTATCATTATCTACTCCTTCATTAAGGGAAGGGCCAATCCTAGTGAGAAGGTGCATGGGAGACTGATGGTCTGTGGTTGGAAGAAAAGTGCCTATATGATGTTATCCCTCTCTTTATCTGATCAACCATTTTGGAAGCATATCATGGCTATTATATTGATTTTGAGTTGTGTTATGAAGATATAATGTACTATTGTACTTCATATCATATATTATTGTAATATTCAATGGAAATTATTTTATTTTCACATTCAATTTTATAATGATTATTTATAGTAATGACTATATATTTTTACATGGTTCATTATAATGAGAACAACAATGGATATGGATTCTTGTTTAGCCGTAAGAATGATTTATTTTAGTGAAATTTTATATCATTCATTTTTTATATAATCTACAATATGGATTTTATCTTCTACACTATTAAATGTTGTTTGTAAGCTAAATATATCATTACTTAACCAATGGGTTAGTAGTATTACATGTTGTATTAGATGTGTTTATCTCTAAAAAAATACAACACTTATGTTAAATTAGTGAAGAGGATTATACTTAAAGTATGTTGAAGTAAAAAAAATACACCTTTTATTTAGTAATTACTATTGGGGTTGTAACATAATGTAGATGGTACAACTTCCATTGTGTGTATCCATGGTTGACCCAAAAGTAAGTTATAATGTAACGATTGGGACGTGACTTGGAATTATTTTTTGCCCCAATGTCACATCCAATGTGATTTGGTCAATTGGAGGTCTATGTGAATGATCAAACCCTTTTATATGAATAACTGATTTTTGGATAAGATTGGTATCAATGCCCATGGTGGTTAATAAATTTATGCTACAAATGTTTAGGCCTGATCCATTATCAATGAGCACCCTTTTGATCACTTTGTTATGAATACTCACTTGTATAAACAAAGACAAATATGGATCAATAATATCCTTGGATAGATAAAAAGTGATTAGTTTTTGCATTATTTTTGAGAGCTTCCATAATATCTACAAAGTAATTTGGTTTAATGTCACTTAGAACTTAGGTATCACACAATAATTCATATAAAATATAATTATAGATAGTAGATTGATTTATAAAGTTGAGGATTGAGATGTTAGCATGCATGTTACTCAATTGGTCAATAAAGTCATTTCCCTTAGATTTTATCAAAAATTTAGGTTTAGGAGACACTTGTATATTAATAGGTGGAAAATTAGTTTGTGCACCTTTTCCTTTTTGTGTAGTGAAAAAAAGGACTGCGGATCCAATATAATCCATGGGTGAATAATGGGTGTGGGATGGTAACTGTCACTCAAATACGAGGTAGGTGGAACAAATGGTTGAGATTATGCACATTGGCATTAGGATACCTACTATATTTTATTAAAAAAGAGTTATAAAGAGATGATTAAATGTTGCTTTTGTTTAAAAATACTCTCATTATATTAATAGAATTCATTTATTACATTATATGACATGTTTGATTAGGCATTTATTATAAAAAACCATAATTATAATTAGAAATTGGATGCAAAAATGGCCTATAGATGCATCCATATTGATCATAAGTATAAAAAAGGAAATTTGATTTTTACATGCTAAATATTTTAAAATAATAAATACTTAGGAAACCCTAGATCAATGTTAGGGTTTCGAGACCAAAGGTTGGGTTCACAAAATGTTTAACCCTAAATTGATAAGTATGGGGGTTACCTATAGGATTAAAAATATAAAAATGAATAAGCACAAGTGTGATAAACATATCTATAACAGGCCAATTAATTTTCAAACTTAGATAAACAATATTCTAAATTTATAAAATTAAGGTATGCCAAAAATAAAAAGTACATCTATTGATTGATATTAAAATAAATTGAAAACAAGAGTTTTTAGATAATTTATTATGCATATGCAGATTTGGCTTGAAACATGATAGAAGTCAACTAGATCAGGATTCTAGAATAGTAGTTAAATTCAAGAATTTTACACTATATGGCCTCATATGCTTGTGTTAGATAATGATAATTTTTTGACACTTGTGTCTAAGTTAGATGCATGTGTTTAGTATGAAATAATGACTGAATTTATATGCAACCACCTAGATCCTTTTATATTTTTCTATCACCTTTCTTTTGGTGTGTTTAGATTATGTGCACAGGCTATCATTTTTTATCAAATGATCAAACCCTAGATTCCTCACTCTTGGAGTGATTGAGGGAAAAATAGATTAGTGGGAACATGATGTTAAGCTACCCCAAGTAATCCTTTCTCAATGACACTACCTCCATAGAAAATACTCTGAAGAGGGCCTCAAACTTATGTATTTCTCCTTACGTGTTAGCTTGTGTGTGGATGAGGATGTAATGTGTGATTAGCATGTACATAGAGTGCCCTAACTTATAACTTGAAAAATATGGCTCATGGGATGATCCATTAGTACTTAAAACCTATAAGGGTACTCCTCCTATGCCTGATATGGAAATAAAAATGAATAAGGTAGATTTATGTCAAGTATGGTCATTGATGTTTGGTTATCATTAATGTCAAAGAGAGCTTGTAGTACTAGTGTATTAATGAAAAAGTGATTAGATTGATGGTTTGGAGAGTGTTTGAATCAATGAGGAAATTAATGGATGTACTGATAATATGGACATGTTTAAGAGACCCTATGGTATGTTATGAGTGCTTATAATGCTTATGAAAGTGAACAATATTCATCAGAATAGTTATATGAATGTCTAAGCTTAAGTAGCCATCTTGAGAGATAAAGTTGAGTAAATAGTTTTATGATGTTATATTTCACACATGTGAAATTTTAAAGAGAGTATTGATATATGGATATATTCCACTATGTGAGGAGATCATATGGTTCAAATGTTAGGTCATGAGGTTGGGCATAGTAAAAGTTACTAAGGTGCAAAGTTGGCTTCTCAAATAGAGTTTACTAAGTTCCCATACTTAGAAAAATTTGCATTATCAAAGATCTACAATGAGAATTTAATTGGATCAAATATCTAATGGTGAGCATTTAATATGATTGGATAAGGATCTAATAGAGCATGTGATCTTTTTAGTAGTGATCTAATGGTGCATATTTAGTCAATATGTCAAAAAGTCTAAGATTTCACATGATGGTGACAAGTGTCACAATCTTGAAGCTTTGATAGTAGATCAACAACACATGGGTGCTTATACAGATGGATACCAATGGTGTGGATTAATTCAAATAGTTAATGTGCTCAAAAGGCACGTAGAGCTACCAAGTGACACAATCATGGGAGCTTAGATCAAAGATAAATGGTGAGCATTTCAAGATAAAGACTAGGATAATTATGAAGAGATAAATGGTGCATATTTGTTCAAAGTTTCTAGGGAGCATGGGATGAGGTCAAAGCATCCAATGTTTAATGATTACTCAGTGACCATTGGCATTTGAATTTAACAAAGGAAAAACTAGTGCTAAATATTTTGCTTATATCTAATGATCTAGGATGATTTTTAAGGTGATGTAAAAAGAAAAGTTGAAGAGGAATTCAAGGAAAATCCATATATGTAAGTTATAAAGATTTAATGTTTGTATAATCAAAGATATTGAGTTCTAAAGTTGATTGTGTGTTTGACCATGTTCTATAAGTGATATGAGAAGGATAATTAAGTTTTTATTGATAGTATTTTGATGTTTCAAGATGAGATAACTATTGGAGAGTATTTTATAATTTATGAAGACTATCTATGTGGATTTTGGAGGTTTTAAAAATCCATATTTAGTGTGAACAATTTCTTAGAAGTTGATTGTGTTTGTTGAATGCACTAACAGATTAAGTGACCATGTTACTAAGTTGAAGGTGTTCTAAGAATAATTTAAGAAGTAAATGTGTATGGAGATATTGTATAAGTTTATAAGGCTTATGAGAAGGAATTTTTTGTCATATTTTTCCCTTGATTAGATATGGAGAGTCAATATAGTATAATTATATTTTGGCTGTGTGTGACCAGTCTGAGTGGTCATTTTGTGAGAATTGATTTAAGTACTTAAAACTTGTGTTGAAGTGTCTAAAGAACATAGATGTATTAAAAAGGTATTTAAGGGTTAACCCATGTTATATAATCATATTTATATGTGAAAAATTTGAGTGTTTTCTTCAAAAGTTTGTGACTATGTTATTTGTATATGAAGACTTGAAGAACAAGGATACCTATTTGGTAGGTTCTAGTGTTGATTTAGTGTTTCAGATGTCATGGAACCATGAGGGAGTTATAAAGGGGATATTGGAGACAATTTTTAAGTTTTAAAATAATTGGTAAAGGATAAAGGTGGTCTAATTAGTCTCACATGTAACATGTGAGTATGAAGGCCTAATTGTTTTAGGTCTCACCATGACCTAATGGTGGTTTGGGGATAATGAGGGATTGGACAATTTAAGGACTGTGTGTTTATTAAATTTAATGTGTATGATGACATATTTAAAAGGTAAAAAAAGTATTATAAGGATATTTTCCTACCAATATCGGTTATACCAAGAGAGTGGTATACATACAAGGCATAATTAGAATAACTGAGTTAGTTGTGAATATGTGGATTCAAGTGAAGTAGAGAACCTTTAGAAGAGAAGTTAAAATTGAGTGAGGAAAATAAAAGAGTAAATATTATTATTAATTTTTATCTTATCAAGATGATGTAGGTGGATACATAGGTCATTGGACCTAGTGAGCCTAGACGAGGCAGATTGAGCGAGTGAACCCTTGAGACTATTTGGGTGAAAGAGTAAAGGTGAAGAGAGAAAAAATAGGTGGTCATCATCAATTGAAAAGTATAAAAACATGTTGAAGATGATATATTAAAGTTATCTAGGTGTGTTCTTGGTTGCCTAAGGGGTTGGTTCCTCCTTGTAAGGTGAAACTTGCTAAAAAGTTTAGTTGTTGTGGGTGCTCAGCTAGATAGGGGTAGTGGATCCTTATAGGACTGGTGTCTCACTAAACTAAGGGATTGGTGTTCCTTGATCAATTGGTTCTAGTATAAATGTTTAATATTGTTTTATAGGATTTTAGTCCATCTTGTCGGGTTCAATTTATTTTATCCTCTAAGAGGGTTTCTCACATATATCATGTGTTATGTGCTTGATCTTTTTATAAGTTACCTTGTGATTTCTTGATATTTTATAGGTGATGAATGAATGAGGGTTGATATTATATATATACCAATCCATTTTGAAAATATTTTGCATTAAAACACTTAGGATAACCTTTAAAATATGTTTCATTTTAAAATTGGATGAATTTTGGGCATTAGACACTTAGTTTGAAAAGGGAAACTAACATCAACCTAAACATCTAGTTGGGATGTAAGTGTCCAAGAAACAAGATAAAGGTATAGTTCCAAAATTGGCAGAGAAGGGTAATTATTAGGTTTATATCATTATTCATAGTATAGAAGGTTTGGTCATGAAAATAACAATAGTTGAACTAAGAGATAAACAATTTAAGGAAAAGAGATAGTGAATGTGAGCCTTTCGACATTAGGAAGGTCTTAGAACTAAAGGGTACAATCATGATAGGTATTTTACAAGTGTATAAGATTGAGATACTATATAATTCAGATTTAGTGTCTACAAAGATGAATATAAACAAATAAAAAGATGAGAAACTAGTGAATAACAAGGATCAAATATACTTGATTGGGTATGCGAACCATTGTATTTTTTCCTAATGTTTAACCCTAAAAATTATAATGTGGGTTATCTAGGGTTAATAAATATATAATTAGTTATAACACAAGGGTGATAAAGTAATCTATAGTAGGCTAATTAATATAAAATTAGATAAATAATATTCTAAATTTATATAACTGAGATTGTTATAAATAGTAAAACATAACTATTGAAAGATATTGCAATAAATAGGAAATAATAGTACTTAGTTCAATATGTGAAAATATATTTAGACTATAAACAAGTGTAATGTAGGATTATTTTTATGGATGAGTCATTTGATTCTATAAATTTTACTTCTATGAATGTAGATACTACCATCAATCTGGACATTACTATCAACATTAGTATTTGATCATGACATAGGTGTCTAATACATAATAATTACTAGATCAAGATGTGACCAAATTCACTATTATAGGTTTACTATTACTTTTTTTTTTATGTATTTAGATTTGGGATATAAGTTATTATTCTTTGTTAATTAATCAAACCTTAACTCTTCATCCATTCTTCACCTTTAGAATGAGTTTTTTGAAAATGGTTAGTGGGCTCATGGTATAGAGTTGCCCCAAAGATCCCTTTATCAATGGGTGCTTCCCACATATCAAATACTCCAAGGAGGGCTTTAGACTTAAATATTTCTCCCCTATATGTGGAAAAGTGTGTGCATAATGGTGCAATATACTACATGAAGATGCATGTAGTGATCTAATTTCTAATTTGAAAAATATCACTCATGGGATGATCTTTGAATGATTTATACTTTTAATATAACTATTCCTATCTTGATATGAAAATATGGATGAATAGGGTATAATAGAGTGATTGTGCAGTCGATTGATTTAGCTTTAATAGGTGTTGGCTTGGTATTTTCTAGATAAGTAATGAGAAGGCTTAGACTTATATTTATACCACACCTTTTGAAAATATTTTATGGTGTGGTTAAATAAGACAAATAGGCCAACCCATAGGTTTTGATCATGTTGTAATTTGGATGAATTTTTTCTACTAGACACTAGATAAGGATCTAGACACTACCATTGGTGGTAGTGTCCCTTTGTGGTCAGTAGTGTCTAGAGGGATAGAAAATAGGTATAGATCTAAAATTGATAGTGAATGATGTTTATCCAATTTTAAGATTTTTATGTAGTGTAGGAGACTTGGTTAATTAGAATGATATAGATCATACTAATAGATAAGCATTTGGGAATAATGAGATGGTGAATGTGAGCCTTTCCATATCAAGGAGGTTTAGAACTAAATGGTAGATCCTTAATTGATATTTGTCAAATATACAAGACTAAGATGCTATAAATATTCAATTTTAGTATTTAAATTTACCCCCCTTTAATATAGTAATGCATATAGATGAAATTACTAGGTTAAAAGAAATAAATGCATACCTGGGTGTGTATAACACACCTTACCTTTACTTGAGCCCACTTTTAGTGATTTGATAGTGTATGACATATAACCAAGAGCATGGTATAGTCTAAATCAATGCATATAATCTAAAATTTTAAATAATTTGAATGGTTGGAAATTATGAGAGCTAGTAAGGAGTACATCTATGTGTTGATACAAGTATGTTACATATTAATGTTTTGACTTGGTAAAGATTCTTATTTATTAAACATTAGATCTGGAAAAAGTTCATACCTAAGGGATATTGGAAGGTATTATTCTCCCAATGTGGTTTAAGAATGAGTTGTGACGTGACCATTGAGATCATTATATTTCAATCATAAAACTCAAGTGTGAATATATATAATATGGTGAGGGTGAGTGATTTAATCAACTCATCCTATAAATTTGGTGAGATTAGATGATTTAATCACTAAAATATATAAATATGGTGAGATTGGATGATTTAATCACTCTAATCTATAAATATGGTGAGCTTGAATGTTTTAATCACTTCACCTATAAAATAAATCCACTAATACAACAAAAAAGGCTCGATAATAATACATCTTAGTGTAATTGGTGCATCTTGGTGAGTCGTATAATTGGTAAATTTTTAATTTTTGGTGAAATAACATGGATATGCACCTCTAATGTGTCTGAGTTGAAGCATTTATGTTATATATCTAAAAAACTTTGTTTCAAATTTGTGCAAAATTAGTACAATGTATACATTCTAACCCAAGTGTATATATGAATCATGAAACTGAACTAGAGTTTATGCAAGTGTGGAAGTGTGGAGATCATGTTATTATGACAAGATCCCACTAAAATATGGAGATACTAAGTGTATAAGTGTGGATGTCATGTTATTATGAAATGTACTCATTACAAAATGGAAACTAATAAGGTATATATGTGTGGAAGTCATGACTTGTGACATGCCCCCACCAAAATCTGGAAAACCATAAAAATGTGGAGGTCATGCCTTTTATGACATGTTCTCACTAAATTGTCTCCATTTTGAGGTGAGGGAAATAGAAAATGGTAGGTAAGTTACCTTAAAATGAGAGGTGGATGTATAATATGTGTATGAATCATGTAGCATATAAGGATAACATGTCAAAATAGATATATCAATTAGGCTCACAATATGTGATCACATCAAATCATGAAGATGCATGATATAGATCATAGAAATATCTATAAAATAACAATACAATCTCATAAAATAATCAAGAACATAAATAATAGAACTCAATTTAATGCAAAGTAATGGTCAAAGGAAACCTCATACAAGGGGCATGTTCAAATTCTGCATAATCAAAAGGGATGCCATATTTAAATGTCCAATGCACATAGAATGACATATTAAAATGTAAAACCAACACACAATGTCACAAGGATATATAGGCAAGGAACATGTTCAAAATTTACAAAATAAATACAATAAAAATCAATGTAAGACACTCAAGGATGTGAAAAATAGATGAAGCATAAGCAACCGACATAAGCATATTATACTAGTCCTTGCATATATGTGTTAGCAAAAATGTGATGTAATATGGAATATTAAGTATACTATTAAAGATGTGAGCATGGGTATAAACATGTGTAAGTAATATAATCTCAAACATGATAATGTAAAAATGATCATAAGGATATGTAACCTATATCAATCATGATCAAAGAAGCAGATGCCCCCAATGTACTATATGATGTGAGTAGAGGAAATATCCAACATCTAAAAAATGCATAAATCATGTGTTTAGGTATGTTTTTATCACACTCAAATATGCATGAAAAATTTGTGTATATAGGAATGAAATGATATAATATCTAATAACATGAATCAAACAACATAAATGCCAAGAATCTAGAAACATCTAGGAATGCTAAATATTTTTATATTTTTGAATTATTTGAATGTTTTTCAAATTTTTGTGATTTTTTTTTAAGAATATTTGATAATAAAAAGGATTTATTATGATCCCATCCAAGGGATACTCATAGGTAGCTCCAATCTTAGAATATAGTATGTGAAACTAGTGGTACTGCCAAGGAGCATGCATAGGTGTCATATATAGATCTGTAGAATTTATGATGTCCTATGTATGTGTAATATGATTCTATGGTTGTTAAAAATAAATAAAAATAATAGGGGTTTTTAAAACTCATCATTAAGTTCTCTATGATTTATTTGGAGTAGCTATAATTAAAATATGTTTAGTTTTTCTCAGTAACTAGTATGTTGTGTAGGTCTAGATGAAGATTCCATAAAATCCATTATGTCTCTGGTGAAAAGGCCTATCAAGTATAGGCTACCTAGGAAATGGGATTCCTTATTGCTTACCATTTCATGGAATATTATCCTTAGTATGTTTTATAATTAACTATCATGGGATAAACTTCTCTTGTTCAAGTGGATGTTCATATATATTTATAAAAACAATGACCACTCTATTGGTCTGAATGTATTTAATACACCCATACACTATGGAAGGTACTACACAAATTTTATGTATCCAAGGTATTCCAAATAACACATAAAATAATTATGTAAATGGTATAATTGAGAAAGTGGTAACCACATGTGCTAGGGTAACCTATATAAGTAAATCAATCTCACCAATAACATGTTGCAATGTGCCATTGAATTCTCTAACCATTTTGGTCAAAGGGTGTAAATAATCATGTGTATATTTAAAGTATGTATGTAGTATCATGCTACATATGTTATAAATAGCACCATTATCAATAATGACACTATGTTTAGGCTAATGGTCAAGGTATGATTGAATAGATAATGAATAAATATTTGAGTCGTCATCTAGTATTTCATTGTTATCAAATTTAATAAAAGGTATCAGAACCATAAGAGGTAATGTGTATGTATAAGTACCAATAATTCCATCTAATGGGTACCCATAATGTGATGGAGGAGGATGTACATTGTATGCCATTTACACTCCTAGATATTTATTAGAATGATCTTGTAAAGGATTTTTTTTATCATGGTGATCACTAGGTTGTGAACTTGAATCCTTTGGAGGATAATCAAAAGTAATATTGTGGTCATTAATAAGGTCTTAAATTTTATGATTCAAGGTATAAAATCTATTCTTAAAATGATTAAGGCCTTGGTGAGAGTCACAATATGCATTAGCATCATATCCTTTGGGTAGAGGTCGACTCATATCAACCTCTATGGGAGGAGGGAGAGATATGATATGACACTCCACAAGATTTTGAAGTAAATAAGCTAGAGACTCAGGTAATCATACAAATTATCTCTTAGATGCATTGGATAAGATGAGTTGATTATGTTTTTGTGACACTATATTAACTATTGTTGTTGTTTCTTTTTTAGGATATGTATATTTCACCTTGTAATTTGGTTTGATATGAAACTTGGTACTAAATGTAGTCATTGTGTTTGCTACATACTTGAGCTTGTTCAAGGAAATAATTTTCATTTCAAGGTCTCAAAATATATGGCATAATTCATCAAAAAATTTAAATTTTTTGAAAATAATGGACTCATGTAATGGAATAGGTGATATTTTTTTCAAAATGCCTTACAATTCTTTGTTTGCCATTGGATTTGTCATTTTGGCCAACATTATTTTATATCTCAAAATATATGCATTAATAGGTTTATTGGTTCCTTGTTTGATCTTTGTAATTTGAGCATATGTCATTATTTTAGTGATGTTGATATGAAAGTGTGCTAGGAATTGATTGGATATAGGTTTGAATGTTTTCAATGATTGGAGTGGTAAATCATAAAATCATCATAAATCATAGACTTTTAGGCTCCTTGAAATTAATTTGGTCAAAATTTTATCATTGGAGGTATAATCAAGACATACTGCATAGAAATAATATAGATGATATTTAGGATCATTCTTACCATCACAAAAAGTGAACTTGGGTGTAACAAAACAAATTGGCAAAGGGTGAAAAGATATTTTAGGTGCAAGAATGCAAATCAATATCATAAGGTGATTCCATATACTTTTAATCAACATTAGTAACCTTATCTTGAAAATGTTTCAAGTTTGTACAATATATATCATATTGTGATCACTAAGGTTTAAAATTTGAGAAGTCATCAAAGGAGGTGAACCCATGGTTTGAGTTGATATAAGCATTGAACCAATAATTGGGTTGAAGTGATAATACTTCCCATGGAGGATGTAGCAATAGTAGGATTTGGTTTGGGGAACAATGGTGTAAACACATAACCTATGCCCCTATTGGATGTATTAAGTGATGATGTGCTCAAAGGGAGGGTTATTGATATGGAATCGGTTATGGTACCACCTAAGGATTCACCATCACTAGGTGAGGATGCCTTAACCTTAACATGTTTACTGATCTCATCTCTTGTAACATATGGTGAGATGAGTGACTAGTGCTTCCTTATATTTCATTTGAAAATCATTTTTGTGATTAACATTTTTCATTGCTTATAAATGAAAAAAATTAGAATATGAAACAATAATTTAAAACAATAAGAATTAGAAAAGATAAAAACCTAGGTTAATGTAGGGTTTTGAGACCAATGGTTAGGTTCACCAAATTTTTAACCCTAAAATTTAGAGTGTGGGGTATCTAGGGTAAATAAATTTAGTAGTTATAACACAAGGTTGATGAAATAATATATAGTAGGCCAATTAATATAAAACTTAGATAAACAATATTTTTAATTTATACAAATAAGATCACTAATAATAGTAAATTTTTAATTATTAAAAGATATTGTAATGAATAGGGAACAATAATACCTAGTTGGTTTACTATGTGTAGATAGATCTAAACTCAAAACATGTGTAAAGTATGTAGGATCAGTGTTCTAGATTATTCGTAAGATTTTAGAAATTGTAATTTTATGTTTGTAGATGTGATCATAGAAATTTGACAATAGTGAAGAGGTTAGAATAGGTGTTAGTTTCAAAAAACAAAATGAAATCAACACACTAACAAGATAACATCTCTAAGCCTAGATCTTAGAGGGAGTATATTGAACAAAATTCATATGAAAACACAACTAAAATTCAAAGAATGACAAATCCCTTACCTTCCTCGAGAGATCCAAATGATTTGTTCATGGCTTGATTGGCTTGTGCTCAAAGAGTCTTTAGCAATGGAGTTTGACTATTTCCTTCTCTCCTTGGCACAATGGTTGGCTTGTGGCTTATGCTTGTTTGATGGCTTGGATTATGATTTTGGAATTATAACACTATTGATTTCAATCTTGCTATAAAATTTGCAATATAACTTTACTATATCCAAGCTCTCCAAATGAAGAGGCAAATGCTTATATTTATAGGTTTAGGAACTAACCCCAACTCAAGGTGAGTTAAGTTGTAGTTTAAACATGGAATGAGTTCAAACATAACCTAAGTGATTTAATTCAAACCAATAGAGTTAAAAGGTGTCCAAACCTCATGATTTTTAATAAATAGGCATGGGTGAGATATTTTAAGATATTTACAAAGGCTTGACAACTCACAAAAGGTAATCATGAAAACCTAGGATATTCTTGATTTTGAATTTCCTTTTTTAGAATTTTATTAATTATTCATTGATAATTCAACTAAGACTTTAATTTGTTTTAGAATTTTATTTAATTCTATTTAGGATTTTTAACATTTTCAAGATTTGATTTAATTCCACGTGGGCATTTACCTCATTGAATAGGTCTATAGACCAAATTGCATGTTGTGATGTTTTATTATGAATATAGATGAATCCATGAGAGGTTTTTGTTGCTTATGGTAAGATACCCAAATTAGGGATGTCTTAATGAGATTTTAAACTTTGAATAATTATGCACAAGAAAATTTGGGATGTTATGTAATTCTTAAGCTTAATTTACAATCGTTGGTAAGAATTGGTCTGAAGTTCAATTGAAGCCATTGGTGGCCAATTTTAGGTGTCTATATTTTGCCCTTATTTGGGAAGGTGTTGTAAACTATAAGCATAGTAACATATTCTCAAATAATTAAAAGGTCCTATATGATTATGACTTTAATGGTAATGGATGAACTATAGGTGTCACTTTAAGGGAGTAGTTGGCAAAGTGGTCAGTAATCGATCCCTCAAAAGGAGGAAATGATTAGACCAAACATATGAAATGGGGTAGAAGGGACTGATTTGCCCATAGGTAGTCATAATCAGTGGCATATGGAGCTACCCTAGTTAAGGTAGACAAATAGGATGATTTACCCATAGGCGATCATAATCATTGGCATAGGTGGGATAAAATAGGTAATGATTTAATAAAAGGTGGTTATAATCATTGAAAAAGGCTTAGGGTAACAAGAGGATGATTTTCCCAAAGATGGTTATAATCATCAAAAGGGAAAATGATGATTTTCCCATAGGCAGTTATAATCAGTGATAGGATAAAAACATGCCCCAGTTGGGTGGATAAGGATAATGGTTTGCCCAAAGGAGGTTATAAGCATTATCATAATGAAAAATTGCCCCAAGTTGGGCAGAATAAAGAGAATGATTTTCCCAAAGGTGGTTATAATCATTAACCTTAAAATAGATAGAAATCTAATGATTTGCCCAAAGGTAGTTAGCATAATTTCTAATACAAGTGAGACAATATACAATTATTTGACCAAAGGTGGTTATAATTATACCCTAATTATGGAAAACATGATATGGAAGATGATGGCAAATTGGAATAAAGGAGAAAGATGAATATGCAACTTGCTAATAGGGAGATGCTCATCTGAATTGGCAAGGAGGAATATTCTATCATTTTTAATTACTCTATTTAGGATATGAGTTGGATTAGATTCAAAATGTTTTTGGTGCCAAGGAGATATATCACTGATACGTTACCATGTAGACTCCTTGAGCTGATTTTTATTATAGCAGGTAATGGTAGGCATCATGATAGAACACTATGATAACTTGGTTGAGATATACATAAGGACTGACACTCAATACAATAGAAAATTAAAAATAATGTACCAATGATAAAAACCATGATGATAATTTTGATGCATGAATATGAATGGATTCAAAAATAATGTGCAAGGAATCACCCAATGAATGCATATAAACTGAATCAAGGCACAATAAGAAATCAAACAAACAAACAAAAAATGAGAAAAGAAAAGAAATAAAATAAAAGAAAGAGAAACAACAAACAAAAAATAGTTAACAACAATGTTAGTACAAATAACCCAACACAAACAAGATGAAAAACATTGCTCGTAGAAAATAGGATGCAACATAACAAACAAACAAAATGGGAGAATAAAAAAAAACGAAGGGGGCGGCTAAGCTAGCTCTAGATGCACTAGGCAAGTGGATGCTGCCTACATAATTCTATAGATGTAATATCCAACAACAAATTTAGGACAAATGTAGTTCTCCCAGGGAATGGGATAGAAGAAAATGATGAGAAATAAAAAATGATTTCATTATATAAGAATGTGGGAATGAACCCAAAAAATAGTGAGAGCAAGGGATAAAATGCCAGTAAGGATGGAGAAGCTAAATAATAAGTGGTTTCTTATGACTTAGTGAGGGTTCCTAGAATCCTCAAGGTAAAGAATTGGTCAATATTTTATTCTTGGATTTTCTAAATCTATTTTACAAATGGTTTTTTTTGAAAATTTCTAAGCATCTCAACTTGATTGAGAATGATGAGACACTAGATGGTCCAAGATCACAAAATGGTGAGAGCATTCAAACATACATATTGCTCACAAAATGATGAGAATGTGGCTTAGGTTACTTGAAAAATGTTATGAGCATGGGTTAGGGGTGATTGAGTTGACCTCAACGTAAATTAAGAATTACCTACATAGTCCAAGGATGGGACCTCAAGTCACTATAGTTACACCTTATAATAGAGGAATTTGACTAGTGTAGTAGCCAATTCAAACAAAATAGGCAAAGTTGGAAAATGTCACAAATGACATAGGCATGGCAAGGTGGTAATTCAAGGCATGATAAACAAGTGTTACCCGTATTTTACCCATAGGCATCTATAATTAGGAAATAATGACATAAGTCAATGATACTAATTTTCCTATAGGTAGTTATAATTAGTAGCAAGATGGTGGGACACTAATTTTCCTAAAGGTGGTTATAATCAGGCACACTTGGTATAGAATAAAACAAGAAATAAAGGATGCAACTACCAAACCTCTCTCATACTAATCCAAAAATATGGCTTCTATCTAGAATACTTGAAACAACTACTAAAAATGATCTAAATATTTGTGCTAAAATCAATCATGGAACCAATGGAATGGAACTAAGGTTAAACATACTCGAGTAGGAAGAGCGAAAATAACTTGATCGATAGGAAAGGTATGGTAGAATGAAATGGTGGAATGGTAAAGTGATGGAATGGTAGAATATAAAGAAGAAAGTTGATATTATGGTATAACTTGAAATGGTCCTCATATACAATACACCAGGTCTCTCTAGTGAAGTAATGCTTGAGGTGTATAATGTTCATCATCTCATCAAGTTCATCCCTATTTGATGTAGCACGCTTGTATTCTCCCATGCCATAATTTGAAATAATGATAGAAGAACCTACCCAATTGGGTTTAAACTTACTTTTGTGCTTTTTCTTGGTTGTGTTATTCTTTTGGTTTTCTCTAAGGACAAGATCACCAAGCTCAAATTATCTATGTTTTACACATTGATGTAGTGGACCTAGAGTTAGTTCTAGTATGCTTTTAGGTTATTTACTATGGCCAAACATTTCTCATCTAGTATTTCTAGATCTTATAGGTGATCTAATCGATAGTCTTAATCATCTAGTGTAGGCCAGGATAAATAAATAACACAAAAACATTTCCAAGAAATTTAATATGAAAAAGTTATTTATTTTTGTACAATGTAAGCATTTAAAAATATTATGTGAGAGAAGTTGGTTAAATAAAATCAACTCACAGGTAACCAAGCCATGAAAAAAATAAAACATAAAATACATTAAAATAAAGACTAAACAATAAATTTAATTTGGATCATAAACCTAATAAACTCCCCCTTGATCCAAAGGGGTATAAAAAGACTAAAGCAATGAAACTATGAGTCATCTAAGTAGACTCTATTACAACTGTAACTAGTACACTTTGCATCCTAGATTGATTAATGCCCTGATCATCCCCATACTAAAGTAGAACAAGATCATGCCTTATCCAACTACATTGATCCTCACATAAAATCTATCCAATAAGTGATTTCCCCAGTACTATGTATAACACATATCAAACTAATGCCCAACAATTGCCAACATCTCCCATAGGCCTTTACTCAACACTAAAAATGCTAGCAACTCAATGCTAACTCGTATCACAAGCACTAATGACTGATTGAAAAACTAATATACAATATATTCTCCCCTTATTAGGTGATAGGTGAGAAGCCATGCAATAAATAAACCAAGTATAAACCACTGAAATACTCCAAAATAAAGATCATATCAACACTAGATCTATGAAATCAATGTACACAAGACAAAAAATGCTACTACATCAAATCCCAATCTTAAGCCTTAAAAATCACATAACATGGGTGTGTTATCATCTCAAAATATATAGTCAACATTTGTAGATCAAGAAATTTCATAGTCATCCCATCCACTAGAATAATATGCATAAGAATAGCCAGAAAAAGAACTAGAAGAGTGACCAAAATGACTGGATTGACCAACAAAGTATGCTTCTTCCTTCTATTGATGTCGAGAGGACCTCATTTTGGAGGGGCACTCTATAGAAAGGTGTCTTATGCCACCACAATTGTATCATGTTCTCTCATGTCCACTATAACTAGGGGAAGAATAGCCACATGAATAAGAATGCTTGTGTTTGTGCTTGTGTCCATGTGAATGTTTATGGTGATGCTCATGCTTCTGAGAACCAAAGTGATGTCTATTATTTAGAGAACAAAAATGATACCTATGTCCAAAATGATTCTTATGTCTAGAAGTGTGCCATAGAGAGTATTTCTATCTCTAAAAGTGCTTCAAAGAGTGTTTTATATTATGCTCATATAATGGATTATCTATTTTGGTATAGTGGGCCTCCGTAGTAGGTTTTTATTTTTATTTTTACAAATTGTTTCTCATGTTGAGTGATCAACTCACAAATGGAATCAAAAGTAGATTTTTTAAGCTTATCACTAAGCTATAACATTTCTAGAAAGTTCTTATATCTATGGCTAAGTTGATTCAAAACAATAGAAATGAGAATTTCATCATCATTATTTCCACCAACAGTGCCACATTCTTGTTTTAAATTTTTAATTCATGACACATATTCTGAAACATCTTCATCATCTGTTAGTTAAGTGTTGAGTAACTGCATAAGAAGATCAATTTTTTTATAAATAGGTTATTTATCATACAAGTCTTTTAGAGCCTTCCATGTTTTCCAAGCTTCAAACTTGATGACCTCTATCTGAATTTTAACCTGTGCAATGTAAGTTGATTTCAATAAAGCAAGGGCACACTTGTCGTGTTTATGAAATTCTGCAAGCTTTGTGACATCTATTGGCAATGTTGGTTGCTTTTCAAGTACTTCCCAAAAATCATTAAAGATTAATATATTTTCCATGTTAATTTACCATTCCTTATAATTTTTAGTAGTTAAGAATCCATTTTTAGAAATTAAGCTCATAATTTTAACCATGGTGTTTATCAAAACAATGTTGAAGAATAAGGAATGCTATTGAAGTTTTGCCTTTACCTTCTAAATAGCTTTTGAATAGAAGAGGATCCTAGAAATTGTAAAAAAGTAATACACCTTATAACTCCCATTACACCCTTATATCACCATTTTCATTAAAAATATTATTATATCCTTATAATCTTTTTACAAAAATAATGTCAAATAATAATTTTGACAAAAATTTTTACTAATGGGTTTTGAACCCTAGACTTCCTACCTTCAAAGATTTACATAAAACAAGCTTTTCCAAGTGCTCCAAGAGGATTTAAAAGACACAAGGAGATATTTTTACATTTGAACTTGATTTCCCTCTGTATGTTAAAATTTTTACTTTTCCTTTTAAAAACAAATTTCATTTGGGAAAAATAATTTTGAAAAAAACTATTCACTACTTTTTAGAGGGCCCACATGTTAATGCAAAAAAAAATTTAAATAATACCTAATTCTAAAATGCTTACTATACTTTTTTGATTTCCATTATCAAATAATGTAGGTCTACATTGCCAATAACCACATACCAAGTGAAGAATGAAGCTTCAGTCACTGATTTGGTAGAAATAACAAACACAAATTGTTGATGTAATTATCAATATTGATCTAAGAGAATATGCAACATGAATTGGATCTGCTGGTGTCATAGGATGGCAAGTAGTTGATATATCCTCCTTGAGATGCATCAATCAAATAATCTATCTTCTTATTGCTAGTACCTATGAGAGTGTATTTTGAAACATCAAAATAATTTCCATGTGTCTTGCAGATGATCTTATCAATGCTACAAAGGAATATTCAAATATTTATGCAATAAATAAGAAGTATGAGATTAAACATGTATCTAAGGAAAACAATTAGAGCAACATATGGAATTAGTTTTTGTTTTTTTCTCAGCACATAAAAAATGCATTGTAGATGCTATAGGGATCGTCGTAATATTGAATCTCTCTAGTGATTGCCATACTATTGAATCTCTCTCTCTTTTACATGGTTATTTAAATCTCCACTCTTGAAAAAGCCCAAGCTCTGATACCACTGTGGGCCAAGATAAATAAATAACACAAATATTTTTAGGAAATTCAATGTGAAAAAGTTATTTATTTTTTGACAATGTAAGAATTTAAAAAGCTTATGTGAGATAAGTTGGTTAAAGAAAACCAAATCATGGGTAACCAACCTATCAACCAACTAAAACATAAACAACATTAAAATAAAAACTAAATAATAAATTTAATTTGGATCAACCCAACATCCAGGACATGCTTCAAAGAGACGCAAAAAGAAGGTAGATTAACCTTAATGGGAAGAATGGCCTCAGTGCCATAAACAAGTGAATATGGAGTGGCTCCTATTGGATTATGGTGATTGATACGTTATTCCTAGAGGGCATGGAATATTTTAAGGTGCTAATCATGGCTGCCATCATTGAAAATATTTTTAAGGATGTTGACAATGGTTTTGTTAGATGATTCGGCTTAGGCATTA
The DNA here is from genome assembly GCA_037957365.1 of Torreya grandis. Classification (NCBI taxonomy): domain Eukaryota; kingdom Viridiplantae; phylum Streptophyta; class Pinopsida; order Cupressales; family Taxaceae; genus Torreya; species Torreya grandis. Next base: position 2,443,396 of record JARHVA010000842.1, read on the forward strand.
CCTTGTGGATAATATGTCAAAAAAAATTTAATTTGATCTTATACTCGACACATAGTGATTTGAAATCCTTGTTCTTAAATGATTTGTCATTATCAGATATAATGTTGGAGGGGATACCTTAGCAAAAAATGATATGGTTGAATATGAATTTGGAAATTTGCTTTCCAATCATGTAAGTGAGGGGTATAGCTTTAACCCACTTAGTGAAATATTTGGTGGTCATAAGTATATGTTTATGGATGTTTGATGAGGTGGGGTTTATTTTCCCAATGATATTGAGGCCCTATGTAACAAATAGCCATGGTGTCAACATTAGTTTTAGAGTCTTGGCTGGGGCATGAATTAGATTGGCATGCCATTGACATTTATTGCATATTTTTACATATGCAACTGCATCTGTATCCATCATAGGCTAATAGTAACCAATATGCAAGAGATTTTTGGATAGGATGGCCCTACTTTTGGGGGATCCACATACTCCTTTGTGAACTTCTCATAATGCTAATGTAGATTCTACTCAAGTTAAACAATGAAGTAGAGTTCCATCAAAACTATGGTAGTTTAGGGTTGATCCAAGTAAGGTATAATGTGCAACATGATGGATGAAGGCTTTGAATTATTTATAGGATAAGTCTAGTGGCATAATTTGATCTTGGAGGTAGGTGTAAATGTTTGAATACTAAGTAGAGTTAGGACCAACAATATCATATATCACTATGATAGTTGAAGGTTTATGAGCTAGTGCTATCATATTTTTAATGAGAAACTAGTATTCTTTGGCTATGATTGTATGATGAATCAATGATCTAATGGTGTACATAGAATCTACTATTCTATTATTAGCCTTTGGTATATGGTCAAACTATACATCGACAATCTATTATTTGAGAGTGTCGACCATGACCTTATATGGTACCAACTTGTCATCCTTGGTCTAAAAATGGTCTATAGCTTGATTGATGATTAATTGAGAATCAACATAAGCCTTGATATGTTGTATGTTCCATTGTACTTCCTGTCAAAGCCTTGTGATAAGTGATTCATAGTTAGACATGTTTTTCATACAAGGAAAGATGATTCTAAATGATTTAGGTATTTAGATCCCCCTATGATATAATGAAAAAAGGCCTACCCTTGATCTATGTGTTATGAATGACCCATCAAAAGATATCTTCTAGTGATGCTCCTCAAGACATGTTTCCATGATGGTCATAATGGATTCATGTGGGAATTGGAATGTTAGTGGTTTTGTATCTATAAAGGGTGATTCAGTAAGCTGATCTGCAAGAAATTACCCCTTAATGGATTTTTCATTGACACACTCTATCTCAAAATCACTGAGAAACATGATCCATTTAGACATATAGCCTTGTAAAGTTATTTTAGATAGTAGATAATTGAGTGGATCTACTTTGGAAATGACCATGGTTTTATTGTTTAACATGTAATGTCTTAGTTTTTGAGATGTGAAGACCATATCTAAACATGATTTTCAATGGGCATATAATTATGCTCATATGCTACAAGTGTATAGATTAGATAGTACACAACATGCTCCTTTTCGTTCTCATCATTTTGATCTAGAAGTGCCCCTAAGACTTTTTTGGTAGCTGAGAGATATAACAAGGATGGCCATCCTGGTATTGGTGGCAATAAAAATGGTGGATTTACAAGATAGTCCTTCAAGTGCTTCTAGATGATCGATCTTGGTCTTTAATCTACCTAGTATGTCATTGATGTAATCTTTAATAATGTCATGCATCATATCATGAAATATGAAGGTTATGGCTCTTTGGTAGATAGCCCCAACATTTTTGAGACCAAATAGCATAACTTGATAATAGAATGTTACCCATAGAGTGGTGAATGATATTTTATGTTGGTATTCTAGTATGATTTGGATCTACTTGTACCTTAAAAATCCATCCATCAGTGAAAGCATTTCATAACCCATTATGGAATTAATAATCATGTCAATATTTGGTAGTGGAAAGTAATCCTTCAATAAGGCCTTATTTATGTCCCTAAAATTAGTGCACATTCTAATTCCTTATAGCTTTTTACTGACTGGTAAAACATTTGAGATCCACTTTGAGTAGTCAATTGGTCGAATACATATCAATTTCAAGAGATTTTCCAAATCTTTGTTTACTAATAAAACAATTCAAGGATGCATCTTGCACAATTTTTGTTTTATAGGTTTAACATCAAGATGTACCACAAGGTGGTGTACAACTAAGGTAGGGTCCAAAATAGGGATGTCATAATAGGCCCAAGAAAATATATCAACAAACTCCTTTAAAAGGGATGTAAAGACTTCATGTTCCTCCTATTGTCAATCAGACTCCAATGCTTGTGAAGGTAGTTTTAGGCCTTCACAGTCTGTTGAAACATGGAAACAATCTTAGGCTATGGGTGGCCTAATTAGTGGATTGAATCTCTAGATTCTAAGGGCTAGCTCCCTTTAGTGTATTAATTAGGATCCATACTCTATGCTATAAACTGTTAGGGAAAAGGGAAGAGGTAAGAAATCAAATTGAAGAAAAATCCTATTTAAAGATGGTGAAACACTTGTATTTTGGTTCATCCACTCAATTTGAGTTTTAAAACACTGATTAGACAAGAAAAGACTAAATATTCAACTCTAATTGACTCCTATGCATCGGTATTTCATGAAAAGGATTTTATCTAGTGATCAAAGCTTAAGGGAAATGATGAAATAGGCTTGATTCAAGGCACTAACCAACCACTTACATCTACTATAACTTCAACCAAAAGACATCAAACATAGAACATGACCTACATAATCTAATCAACTAGTAACTAGGTAAGAATCAAGACTTGACGAGGAAGAAAATTCTATCACATATGCAAATCACTGACATAAATACACTATACCAACACCTTAGAATCTAAAAATAGTCCTTCTATTTATCTAAAAAAGTTATAAAAATCAATCTGGATAGAGTCTAGTTTTTTTTAAGAGAGGGATCCTTCAAAATGGTTGAAAAGCCAAATTATATTGTAAAAGCATACAAAAGCCTAGAGATTGACATTGAAAATTGGGTAGGAGATCAACTCCCACATCACACAAGTCCAACTTGAGCTATCAAAAGATAAAAAAACTTTCAAAAATATACTTTTGTCTTATGTCATGCATTAAAAAGCTCTTTGGCATTGGAAAAGGATGATGGGCCCATCTTGGACTAATCTCCTTCATGCATGGAAAGCTATGCCAAATCTTCTAAGAGAAACTCCACTTGATATGTTTGGAAGTTGAGTTGAAACAAAAGAAATTCTTTCTTTGCATGGAAAACAAGAAAGATGCATGATAAGCCTTATCTAGTCAACTCCAAGTAACTCCATCATGTATGACATGATGCTACATCAATCCTTAGGTGAAGAACTTTAGTTTAAACAAATTGGAAGTGTTGAAAGCCTTCAATTAACAAGATAAATTAGAATAGATGTGACACTTTGACAAAAATTTAACTCAAACTCAAGACCAATCAACTCCAAATGGCCTCCACTTGCATGAAAAGGGGCTTTGAAAATTGAAGCATGCATGAAATTCTATGTTAAGATTAGATATGCAACATTTGAAGCTCCATGTTATCTCCTTGAAGTTCTTCAGCCTTTTATTCTTGGGCTCTTCATTTTTGCATGTATTATTTTAGGCTATTATCTGGTCTATAATTCTTTTAGGCTGTTTATTTATCTACTTTCTTGTGGAAAAAGGTCTTCAAAAATTTTCTTCAGATTTTTTACTTCTATCTATTTCTTTTAGAGTTTTTTTCTTCAAGCTTTTTGCTTGGTCCTTTCTCACAAAAAAAGGTCTTCAAAACTTTTTTTTGGATTTTTTGCCTTGAACAATTTCCACAAGAAAAATGTTCGAAGGAAATCATGTCTTTGGGAGCTCTATTTTGGGCCACTTTGCCAAAAATACTCTTCAACCTTCCTGAAAATGCCCTCTTTGAAAGGAAAGTGCCTTTTGACTTTATGAAATGGACTGTTTCCTCATGAAAAGTACCCTTCAAAGTTTTAGTAAAGAACCTTCCAGATTTAGAATTTCTCCTACAAAAATCATTCAAGCAATATTTCTAAGGGAATTCCTTCAGGCTTTTTGTAAAGTCCTCTTGGCTTGTTTGAAATGTCCTTTCAAAAAATTGTAAATGGTCCCTTGGCTTCTTAAAAGTGCCCTTTGGGAACCTTGAAATGACCCCTTCTTGAAAGGAAATTACCCCTCAGATTTTTTGAAATGATCCTTTGGATTTCTTGAAATGACCCTTCAGCTTTCTTGAAATGACCCTTCCTTTTTGAAAAGAACCCTTCAACCTCTTTGAAAATGGTCTTCCTAAAAGGAAAGTACCTTTAACTTTTGTAAATGAACCCTTTGAAACTTTTAAAATGGTCTTCATAATTTCTAAAAATGACCTTTTCCAAAGAGAAAGTGACCCTTCAGGTTCTTGAAAGTGACCTTTTTGTTGAGAAAAGTGCCCTTCAGCTTGTTTGAAAGGACCATTGCTTCAAGAAAAATACCTTTGAGAATTTTGGAAAGACCAATTCCTTTCAAATTTTCTAACTGGATGATTCAAAAAAATTTAAGTGCTGTTCAAAAAAGTTATTTCAAAAAAAATGTCCAAAAAAATATCTTTAGAAAGATATCTTTCAGGAAAATTTCTTCAGATAAAATGTCTGAAATAATTCCTGACACTTAGACAAAAACCCTAAAAGCAAAAACTCTGAAAGAATGAACACTTGGTGAAAAAGAGTCCCAAAAGAAAATAAACTTGTACTTTTGATTAATTAGGTTCTCCACTTCTTCTTACTTTGGGATTTGGGATAACATGATCATGCTTGACCAGCTACAAGGGGAAATTTGACAATTCTAGGAAAGTTTCAGATAATAGAGCTAGCAATTTGGCCTTAACAGGTCAAAATTACTAACATTTTGGTTACTCACCTGGGAAGTATGCCTACTATGATTAAGAACCAAACCATTTACATGACTCTTGGACTCATAAATTAATGAAAAATTTGATCCATTATTGTAAATTCTCCTTTTAACCTAGCATGAGACAACCTTTATCCTCCAAAATAAGAAGGAAAACACACAAAACAAGAAAACTAACTAAACAAAACAAATGTGCAAAAAAGCACTTATTTAAGAGAAAATAAAACTAAAATAATGTGATTAAATAACACTTGGAGGAAAATAAACAAATAAACCATGCACAAGGAACTTATCTCTTTAGTAGCAATGTTTTAAATGTATCCCATTGACTGGGATTGGAAGCTCCTCACCATCCATCTTTGCAAGGTGGAAGGCATTATGGGATTTGCAACTAGAGATTGTGTATGGGCCACTCCAAATAGAATCAAAATTTGTATGCCTTCCTAGTTTATCTCTATCCTCATCCCACTTGAGTACCAAATCTCCTTCTTTTAAACTTCATGAAGAAGCTTCCTTATCAAAAGCTCTCTTCACTTGTGCTTGATGATTTTCCATGGTTAACATGGTTTGATTTCTTATCTCTTCCACATACATAAGGTCAATATAATTGATCTCAATGGGCTCATTATCCAACAACTCAAGTTGATGTATTAGTTATAAATTAGGAAACTCAAGAGAAATGGGTAACCTTGCTTCCTTATCATATACTAGCTTGTATGGAGAGTTGACTATTGATCTTTTGTAAGCGATCCTATCAACCCATAGAGCTGACTTTAACTTGAGATGCCATGACCTATGATTGTCTTCAATAGTCCTTATGATCTTAAATAGGTTTTTATCCATAGATTCAGCAAGGCCATTACCTTATGGATAATATTTTGATGAAGTCCTAAGATAAATTCCATGTTGGACAACCCATTGGCTGATCCTAGTTGTTACCCCTATTATCTGAAACTTTGCTTAAAATGGTCAAATTTTCCATTATAACTGGTCAGTTATGGTCCTATTAGCTGAAAGCCCAACATAAGAAGTGGAGAACTTGATTAATCAAAAGTACAAGTTTATTTTCTTTCAGGACTCTTTATCACCAAGTGTTCATTCTTTCAAAGTTTTTGTTTTTGGAGTTTTTGTCTAAGTGTCAGGAATTATTTTGAACATTTTGTTTGAAGAAATTTTCCTGAAGGATATATTTTTTAAGGGATTATTTTAGACATTTTGTTTGAAACAACTTTTCGGAAGGTCACTTCAATATTTCTAAATGGTCTAGTTATAAAATTATGAAGCAATTAGTCTTTCCAAAATTCTTGAAGGTATTTTTCTTAAAGAAATGGTCCTTTCAAAAAAGTCAAAGGGCACTTTTCTTGGAAAAAATATCACTTTAAAGAACTTGAATGGTCACTTTATCTTTGAAAAAGGTCATTTTCAAAAATTCTGAAGACCATTTAAACTTTTTCGAAGGGTTCATTTACAAAAGCCAAAGGTATTTTCCTTTTGGGAAGACCATTTTCAAAGAGACCGAAGGGTTATTTTCAAAAAAGAAGGGTCAAGAAATCCAAAGGGTAATTTCCTTTTGGAAATGGGTCATTTCAAGGTTCTCAAAGGGAACTTTCAAGAAGCCAAGGGACCATTTACAATTTTTTGAAAGGACATTTCAAACAAGCCAAGAGGACTTTACAAAAAACCCAAAGGAATTCTTTCAAAAAGGTTGCTCGAATGATTTCTATGGGAGAAATTCCAAAGATGGAAGGTTCTTTTATAAAACTCCAAAGGGTACTTTTCATGAGGAGATGGTCCATTTCAGAAAGTTGAAGGGTACTTTCCATTTGAAGAGGGTATTTTCAAGAAATTCAAAGGGCATTTTTAGGAAGGTTGAGGAGTATTTTTGGCAAAGTGGCCCAAAATAGAGCTCCAAAAGACATGATTTCCTTCAAAAATTTTGCCCATGGAAATTGTTCCAGGTAGAAAGTCTACAAAAAATCCAAAGAAAAGTTTCAAAGACCTTTTTCCATGAGAAAGGACCAAGCAAAAATCCCAAAGAAATAAAACTTTAAAAGAAATAGATAGAAGCAAAAAATCTGAAGAAAAGTTTTGAAGACATTTTTCTATAGAAAAGTAGCCAAACAAATACCCTAAAAGAATTATAGACCAGATAATAACCTAAAGGAATACATGTAGAAATGAAGAGCCCATGATCAAAAGGCCAAGGAACTTTAAGAAGATAACATGGAGTTTCAAACATTGCATATCTAATCTTAACGTGGAATTTAATGCATGCTTTAGTTTTTAAAGCCCCTTTTCATGCAAGTGAAGGCCATTTAGAGTTAATTGGTCTTGAGTTTGAGTTGAATTTTTGTCAAAGTGTCACATCTATTCTGATTTATCTTGTTAATTGAATTATTTAAACACTTCCAAATTATTCAAAGTGAAGTTTTTCACCTAAAGATTGGCGTAGCATCATGTCATATAAGATGGAGTTACTTGGAGTTGACTAGACAAGGCTTATCATGCATCTTCCTTATTTTCCATGCAAAGAAAGACATTTTTTTGTTTTAACTCAACTTCCAAACATATCAAGTGGAGTTTCTCTTTGAAGATTTGGTGTAGCTTTCCATACATGAAGGAGATTAGTCTACGATGGGCCCACTATCCTTTTCCAATGCCAAAGAGCTTTTTCATGCATGACATAAGATAAAAGTATATTTTTGAAGGTTTTATTATCTTTTGATAGCTCAAGTTGGACTTGTGTGATGTGGGAGTTGATCTCCTACCCAATTTTCAATTCCAATCTCTTGGATTTTGTACGCTTGTACTATATAAGTTGGCTTTTCAACCATTTTAAGGGATCCCTCTCTTAAAAAAAATGGACTCTATCAAGATTGAGTTTTATAAACTTTTTAGATAAATGGAAGGACAATTTTTAGATTCCAAGGTGTTGGTATAGTGTATATATGTCAGTGATTTGTATATGTGATAGAATTTTCTTCCTTATCAAGTCCTGATTCTTACCTAGTTACTAGTTGATCATATTATGTAGGTCATGTTCTATGTTTGATGTCTTTTGATTAAAGTTACATCAAATGTAAGTGGCTGGTTAGTTCTTTGAATAAGGTCTATTCCTTCATTTCCCTCTAGTTTTAATCACCAAATAAAAACCTTTTCATGAAATACTGATGCATAGGGGTTAATTGGAGTTGAAGATTCAATCTTTTTTTTTCTAATCAGTGTTTTAAAAACTCATTGAGTGGATGAACTAAAATATAGGTGTTTCACCATCATTAAATAAGATTTCTCTTCAATTTTCTTTCTTGTCTTTTCCCTCTTCCCTTTTCTTTGATAATTTTTAGCATAAATTAGAGATACTAATTGATACACCAAAGGGATCTAGTCTTTATAATCTAGAGATTCAATCCACCGATTAGGCCACCTACAACCTACGATTGTTTTCATGTTTTAGCAGACTATGAAAGCTTGAACTACCTTCACAAGGGCATGAGTTTAATTAAAAACAATTTTTGGCATGCCTGGTGGGACACTTACTCCTTGTCATAGCTAAAGTTTAGAGTTTAGGAGAAATATTTGTAGTAGAGGAGAACATCTATCTTCATCACAAGATAAAGATTCTTCAAGTTGTAGAGTTAATAACATCAATTAGGAAATTATTTCATGCCAAAGGTTACTACAAGGTTGGCTAGAAAAGGTATTCCTTTTGAATTCATTAAGTTATCTTCTACATCATATAAAAGATCAAGGTTTAGTAGGACAAACCTATATCCTCAAAAACAATATTTGTCTCCTGGTTATCCTATTGTTCTAATCACTACAACCCCACTATCTAAATGGCTATCAGACACCAGGTGTTTGTTCCATTTAATAGAGATAACCCATTAAATTTATCCTAGTTTGGTGACTTTCTGGTGTCTGCCCTCAAGAGCATCCCATTAAACAACCCTTATTGAGCATATCTAAGATGTAGCTAATCTCTGATTGGTCCATAATGTTGTTGAAGATAATGTTGCTATTAGATTAATTGTTACTTTATTCAAAGGAAAAGCATTGTAGTGGTATATAATCTTGCCACTAAACTCCATTTATACTTAGGATGAATTGGGTGCAGCCTTAGTCAAGTAATTTGAGGATAAATCTATCACCTCTCTTTGGTTGAACAATTAAGTACCATAAAGAGAGCTCCTCATGAGTTCATGTCTAATTTTAGTCTCAGATTCTAAAAGACATGGACCAAGATATCTATGTTGATTAGGCCATCCCTTGAATATACATTCCTATACTATTTGAAAGCCCTTAATTCTAATAGTATTTTGAAAATAAAGTTAATGGTTGGTAATACCTTACCAAATGCTTATGAGGTTGCAATAAGGGTAAAGAATAGTTGTATACAAGATGGTAAGATTTTTCCAAGGCCTTCAATTCTTAGATTCCCAAAATTGAATTCTATACTAGCTCCTCAAGTTCCTCAAATTCCTCAAATTTCATCTTTAGATCCTATTCCATCACCTCAAGCTCAAATTGTAGCCCTTACTAGTCAAGCTAGTGAGATAGGAGAGTTGAAAGGCTTGTTACAATCCTTTGGGAATGAAATAGTGTAACTAAAGAGACAAAAATATCAAGTGAATTATCCCTATCAACAATAAAATCAGACCACCTATCATCCCTTCAAAGATCAAAGGCCTCCTTATCAAGGTTTTAGAGAGAATAGACCACCTTATCAAACACAAGGATCCATAACTCCAGCTAAGCCATATGCTACCCTTGATCTTAATGATCCTTCTAATTGAAAGGCCATTTTTCACACCTCACCTCAAAACAACTTGATGTAGGATTCAAGTTGGTAGTCCTCAATTCTCAATGATGCTCAAAACCAAGCCTTGGTATCACAAAACATCACTCTGCCATAAATGGCACAATAATATTTTGTTTTCAAGGAGGTCAGTACTAAGATACAAGTTTGGCATCACAAGGAGAGAATAAAAAATTTCAAGGGTAGCCTGATGCCATTAATGTAAATTGGCAAGTGGATGATCATGTTGCTTTTACTCAGGGTGTTGGAACTAACAATATAAGTGGTCAAGTTGTAGCTATAACTAGAGATAAAAGAAGAGCCATTGATGAGGTGTAGGAGGTGATAAATGATTCAAGTGCTCATAATTTTTTTATAAGAGTACACAAGAACAACTTTCTTCCCCTAAAACTCAAAAAAATCAAAATATAGAGGTTAGTAAAGTTTATCTAATACCTCTAGTTCATGAGCAATCAGTGCTTTAGAAAGTGAAAGCAAAGGTTGATAGATCTCAGTTTAATATAGTCGATAAGATGAAGAAATCTAATATCAAAATTAACATGTAGTATTCTATTTTCATCCTAGGATAAAAAGATATGCTCATCCAAGAGTTTTCAGCTCTCAAATTATCTCCAAAAGTGGGTGAGAAAGGTGTTGTCTTAACTAATTTAGATCAGCCAACTAAGCAACAAGTACATCAAGTAAATAAGAGGGTAAACATAGACAAAAATGAGGTAAAATAAAATAAAACTCCTCCTTTACACCTTTATTTGATAGTGGGTGATACTTTGGTTCATAACTCTATGGTGGATAGTGGAGCTAGTAGTACGGTCATACCTAAACAGATTATAGACAAGCTTGGCCTTGTTTATGAGCCAAAAAATAAGGGGGTATTACAATTGTATGGGTCACCAAAAAAGATGGTAGGCATCATAAAAGATATAAAATTGACATTATATGTTTATCCCAATGTTACTATTCAACATGATGTTATTGTGGTAGACTTGCCTCCTTACTTTGCTATATGCCTTTCAAGGGACTTCACCTCAAAGATTGGGGGATATTTATCAGTTGATTAGACTTATTTGATGTTCAAAAATAAGTATGGTACCAAGGTAATGATTCATTCTGAACCTATTTCATGTTTCTATATGGATCCATATATGCCAAGTATTGTGAACACTAACTGTATCATCTCAAATGATGTACTAGAAACTAGTGGAGTAGAAAATGAATCACCTTTGGATGGAGTTACAGATTTGTTTATTGATGAGTGGGCTTCCACTTTGCATGAAAATGATCCTTTTAAGATGATTGAAGAAAAAGGACTTGGTGTGTATTACCTTCATGAGAATGATACACTAATTTTGGCCATGGTTAAGGATGATGAATCTAATTAAGGTTTGTGGCAATTGTAATTTGATGGATCAAGGAATAAACATGGTACCAAAGATAGAATGATGTTGGTTTCTCCAAAAAAGTAGAGATATTTCTCTTCTATTAATTTTTAGTTTAGCTTTTCATGATTTTTAGTAGGCTAGGAAGATGAAAGTCAACATCTTGCAAATTTTTAGTGATAGTGAACTTATAGTTCACCAAGTAAGAGGTTAAAATGCATGTAAAAATTTATTTCTTAAATATTACAGGCATAGAATATGGGACTTACTTGAAGATTTCTAAGATTTTAACATTCAGGCAATACCAAGAGGTGAGAATAAACATGTTGATAGGCTAGCTACTGTTGGGGCATAATTTAGTATCCCATTTGATATTAAAAGTGAAAAAATTTAGTCACATATAAAGGTGGTTATAAGGCCTTCTATTCTAGATAATCATAAGAATTGGAAAGTGTTCGAAGATGACAATCAAATTGTGAGATTCTTGCAAGAGGAGGCTAATTTTCCTTTAAGAAACTAATCAAATTATTTGTAGCAGTATGGTGATTAGGTTGTGTAAATAAAAACAAATAAGTTGCCCAAGGTTTTGGTCACACTTGAGAACATTTTTAGTGGTGGTGATGAGTTAAGGAAGGAGAAGTCATCCTTGTCAACAAAAAAAGAGCACTATGCTAATGTAGAGATTATAGTTGGTAAGAATTTGAAGTTAGGTAAGGTATTCACTCCTTCACAAAAGGAAGCTTTCATTGAGTTATGCACAAGTTTTACTGATGTGTTTGCATGGAATATAGTGACCTCAAGGGATCTGACCCAAGTTTAGCTCAACACACCATTGAGTTAGAGGCTAAAACTAAACCAGTGAGATAAAGACAAAGGTACATTAATTCTAAGCTTAAACCTTTGATGAAAGCTGAGCTTCACAAGATCATAGAGTTAGCTATTATATTTCCAATCAAGTACTCAACTTGGGTGGAAAATCTTGTTCCAGTATAAAATAAGAATGGTGAAATTAGATTGTGTGTTAACTTCCATGATTTGATTAGGGCTTCACTTAAAGATCACTATCTATTAAAATCAATGGAACAAATTTTATAGTTGATTACAGGTTCAAAGAGGTTTTCTTTGTTGGATGGATATAGTGGCTACAATAAAATTTTGGTTAAGGAAGAGGACCAATTTAAGACAACCTTCACGACCAAGTGGGGGATATTTGCATAAAAAAAGATGCCCTTAAATTTATCTAATGCTGGAGCAACTTTTCAGAGAGCCATGGATATGGCATTCCAAGGCCTTCTTAACAAGTTTGTACTTGTTATTCAGATGATATAAAAGTGTTTTCAAAGAGTGCAAGTGATCACATGGTTCATCTCAAGCAAGTGTTTGAAATGTGTAGGCAATTTGGGGTATCTCTAAATCCCAAAAAGTGTGTCTTCTCAGTTCATGAAGGTAAGCTCCTTGGACATGTCATTTCAAAGTATGGTTTAAGCATAGATTCTAAAAGGGTAGACTCCATTCTGGCACTCTCCTTGCCTAATTACAAAAAGGCTTTGCAAATCTTCTTAGGGAAAATCAATTTAATAAGGAGATATATCTTAGATTTTGTCATTTTAGCTAAGCCATTTACAACCATGTTAAAGAAGAATCAGTGCTTCAGCTGGTCCAAAGAAGGAATAAAGAGTTTTGAGGATATTAAGAAGGCCATAACTAGTTCTCCTACACTTATAAATCTAGATTTCACAAAATATTTCATTTTTTATACATATGCTAACATGGACACCATTTAAGGCATTCTTATGCAACAAAATCATGTGGCTTTGGAGCAACCAATAGCCTTATTTAGTCAAGGTTTGGAAGAGTATGAAACAAGGTATTATTTTGTTGAAAAACATGTACTTTTAGTTATAAAGTCTCTTAAAAAGTTTAGATACTTGTTGTCTAACAATAAAATACACCTAATGGTTTCTCATCCGAGCATCAAGGAGTTCCTTCTAAACAAAGATATAAATGAGAAGAGGGCTAGTTAAACAACCAAGGTAATGGAGTATGACATGTAAATTAAGGTTACAAAGCTAATTAGAGGAAATGGACTTTGTGATCATCTAGCTCAAGACTTGTAAGAGACTAATGAGGTTGTTTCGGTGTCAAATGATGAAGAGGTTACAGCTAGTCATACCTCACCTTCCAATTGGTTTCATGACTTGGTAAGCTATCTCCAAGATGGTATTTATCCCTCTCTTAAAAAAAACTAGACTCTATCAAGATTGAGTTTTTTGACCTTTTTAGATAAATAGAAGGACTAGTTTTAGATTTTAGGGTGCTTGTATAGTGTATTTATGTCAATGATTTACATATGTGATAGAATTTTCTTTCTTGTCAAGTCTTGATTCTTTCCTAGTTACTAGTTGATCAAATTATGTAGGTCATGTTTTGTGTTTGATATCTTTTGGCTAAAGTTATAGTAGATGTAAGTGGCTAGTTAGTGCCTTGAATCAGGTCTATTCCATCATTTCCCTCAAGCTTTGATCACTAGATAAAAACCTTTTCATGAAATACTGATGCATAGGAGTCAATTGGAGTTGAAGATTCAGTCTTTTCTTGTCTAATCTATGTTTTAGAAGCTCAAATTGAGTGGATGAACCAAAATATAGGTGTTTCACCATCATTAAATAAGATTTCCCTTCAATTTTATTTCTTAACTTTTCCCTCTTCCCTTTTACTTGGTAGTTTATAGCATGGAGTAGGGATCCTAATTGATATACCAAAGGGAGCTAGCCCTTATAATTTAGAGATTCAATCCATTGATTAGGCCACCCAAAACCTAGGATTATTTACATGTTTTAGCAGATTATGAAGGCCTAAAACTACCTTCATAAGGGTTTCATTCTAATGGACAACACCTCCTTAGTGAGGGACGTGCCTAATTTTATCCATTTTAGGTCATCTAGAGTCCTGATATTAACTTCTGTTATATCCTCCACAAGAAGGGTCAAGCCATCTTCTAAAATAATCGACAAAGATTGAAATTGGCTTGCAATATTAGAGTCCTATATTAGGACTAGCTCTTCAAGTCCTCCTCGAGATGATGAGTCAAAATCCCCTAATGGTAGGGATAGTTATGTGACAAACATTGTTGGAAACTCTTAGATGATTTGATTAAAAGCCTACTATTCTTCAAGACTGAACTTGGCCCCATAGGCAATTTCATCATTGGTGGTCTCCTAAGCTATGTTTGAGGAAGGTTGAACACCCTCATCTAAGGTCACCTAAAATAGGTTTTCATCACTAGACTGACCTTTATCTTTACTATTTCCCTAGTCCAAAAGCACCTCAAAGAGGTTTTCACTTTGGGACCTCAATGTTTTATTTAATTATTTATGGCTAAGGGTGTTCACCCATTATCCAAAATAGGATTCAAGATCTAACTTAATTGAGAAGCCTTGTTTGTGGTCTCCCAAAAAAATATTGTCCCTAAGGAATAGAAAACCATAGAAAGCTTCATCATTTTGAAACTTGTGTAGTGTCACTATGGATTCTTGCTAGCCCTAGTCTATCAGTTGAGGATAATATAATAGAAGTGGAATATGGCAAATAACTGGTCAAAGGGTACAAATGGCATTAGTGTTAAATAAATTAGTATTAGGTATGTCATTGAAATGGCTATGATTAGACTTTGCTTTGCTATTGGCATTGTCATCACTAGTTGTTGGTGATGGTACTCAAATAATATATGTGGGGTCACCTCCAAGTGGTTTAAATACATGAGAATATGTTCCTTTATTCCAACTGGCTGAAATTAACTGAAGTAGACCTTGTTGATTTAGTCCAAGGCATCCTCTTTCATAAGTGTGCTTTTCCATGATCCTATTTGATATTAGATACTTGGAATATATATAATAGTCAACCATTTTTTCATTATACAACCATGATTTATCATCTGCAAGAGGGTCTTGTTTGTGGCTAGTGGTTGGTATAAAAATGATAGGTGTTGGACTATGCATTTTGGCATTTCCCTTTCTTTGCCATTCCATGCAAGGTATTTTAGCTTTTGATCATCCAAAGGTTTTGGGGTTCTATGGAATATGAGCAATGTGGAAGGTATCATGTGTCAACTATTCTCCAGGGCCATTAACAAAGATAGTATAATGATTATATATTTTAGGTTGTAGCATGTGGGAAAGTGAATCAAGGGTATCATGGTCAATGCAGTTGGCCTCTATTGAATGAATAAGTATTTATTTCCCCTTGTACTTATTTACAACTAGATTCAATCCAAAATGGTAGTTATAGCTTAGGTACTAGGCCTCTAAATGCTTGCAATGTTTGTATGGCTACAAATCTTCATGAATAGTAACCTCCATACTTGAATGGGGGAACTTGATATAATGGTGCAATGTTGAAGGGATTACATGAATTTCATGTATCCAAGGTTTACCCAAAAGCATATTATATGATAAATCAAGGTCTAACACATGGTATAATGTATCATGGGTCAAAATCCCAATGATAACTAGCAAGATAATGGTGCCTTGTGATTCCCATTCTTCATTGTGATAGGCTTTGATTGTGATTGTTTCTAGTTACAAATATACTATCGTGTACTTGAGAAACTTGATGAGATTTAGAGACATGATATTTAGGCCGGATCCATTGTATATGAGGACATGATTAACTTTATGCCACGTTATGACAACTTTGATGTACAATATATCATTATACAAAGGGACAAAGGATGACATATCACTTTGGTCAAAGGTTAATTGTTGCCTTGGAGCTAGATGTCTATACAAATCTTGAAATTTATCTGGAGATATATCATTAGGAACTTGGGATTGAATAAGGAACTCAATCAAGATATTTTTATGTATTGTAGATGTACACAACAAATAAAAAATGGAGATTTATGTGGATGTCTTCTATAATTATTCCATAATATCGAACACATTTTCTTGAACAATAAGAAATAGCTTGTTATTCGCTAGAACAGTTAGTTGGATGATGGGTGAAATGATAGATGGTTTGTGCACTAGGTATGGTAATCTTCAATCACCAAATTATGATTACACAATCAAGATTAGATACAAGACCATTATTACTAACAAATGATGGTGGAAGGGGGCCAAATAGGATACATCTTGATTATTGGTGCACTTGCACATGGTCATGGGCTAATGACAAGTTATCAATATAAGTCCCAAAAGTGGGAATCCCAACTTGTTGGTTTGCCTATATGCAATCCTAGGTCAAATAAGGATCACCAACATGGGTTGGTTGAGTAAGAATGGTTAACAATGGTATTATTTGATTGGTACTTGGTCTCAAATTGATGGACATGGTGTTAATGTGACCTCCTAAAATATGACTTACAACCTTGTTTTAGTCATGTGAAATTGCATGGTAGGTCTATTAGTTGTTAGAATCATTTTAGCCTTGGTTTCATCTATTCATTTGACATTATTTGTTTTACTACTGATTTTGTTGGTTGTATTGGTTCTACCTTGGCTATTGATACTATTATTATTGTTGTCCTGGTTGCTATTTCTATTTTTGGTTGTTATGTTGAGGAAAAGGGTTTTGATAACTACTGAGGTTTTGATTGGATGTAAAATATCTATAATCCAATGTTATCTCTTTATTTTCTAACATGTTTTTAATCAAATGTTTAATCTACACATAATGGCACAAATTATGGCCATTAACCCTATGGTAATCACATAATTCATTTTGCCTATACCAGTTTAGATAGTCAATGCCCTCAAGATAGTGTTTTAGAATAGGCCAATTAATTAGATTAGCTACGATGAGCTTGAAAAACATAGATTTAGTGGGTTCTCTAAGGTCACTAAAGATAATATAAGTTGGTACATTTCTTCATGGAAGATGGTTTTGTAAGGGCAAGATTACTACATTTGTTGAGTTAGTCTAGGCTATTGTGCTCACTACATTTTATGAATGGGTTATTGGTGAGGAGTAATTTGGATATGAAGTGTAGTATGAGCAGATGGTGTTTATACCATTTTGACATGTCACAACTGAGTTAATCCATCTCCTAAAACATTCCTGTTGAAATGGAATTACTTGGGTTTTTTTATAATTGTTGGCTTGGGTTTGTTACGATGCTTGTGCTTGGACTTGGATATGATTTTGGCCATTATTTTGATTTTCATTATATCTCTAATTTGATGGGTAAGTTTAATGATATCTTTTTTAATAAGGGCTCTTTCGATCAACAAACCTTTGTCAATTATTTCCTTAAAAGTGTGTGCACACTGCAACTCCAAATGATATAATATCTCATTATATATATTTTTGATAAACACAATGGCTAGTTGCTTATCTGGTAGAGTGTGGGTGAGTCGGCTTACAAGGGGTCTATATCATTGTAGATAAATTACAAAGCTTTCACTAGCTTTTTATTTGGATTGTGTCAAATCCACCAATGAAATATCATGCTCAAGATTATAAAAGAAGTGCTACAAAAATTTATTTGAAAGATCATTGAAATCATATACTAAATTCTTGGTTCCAATGCTTGTCTTGATAGACTTCATGGAAACAAAAATAAAATCTATATGTCACTATAGGCCATTGGTTGGCATGTAAAAAATAATTCCATCAAATGGGCCTTAGAGCCACCTTTACCTCTATATTTGTCAGTCTTTGGTGGCTCATACCCTAGAGGAAATGGTATCTACAAACACTCCATGTTGAAAGGGTAATAACACACATTGTCCCACTTAAACTTTTTGGTCTATTTCCTAGCTTGGATGGTGGCAATTACATCCTTCATTTATTGTAGTTCTTATGTGAGGAATCTAATGGGAACATTAGATTGAGGTGGAGGCATGGTTTTCTATGTAATGTTGGTTTGGTTTGGGATTGGACCAAAAATGTGCATGCATAGATTATGGTGTGATTATTGAAATTGCATGTAATACTATGTGATATTCTAGTTGGGATTGGGTATATGGGCCTGGTTTTGGGGAAATTAAAATTGAGATGGAGGGATATGGTTATACTATGCCTATTGAGGTTGAATAGGGACATGTTGCCAAATATTTGAAGCATGTTGATTGAGAGGAACTTGTGAACCAATGCCCTATTATTTAGCTTATAAAACATTTGGAACTAAATGCAATTACTACTTAAATAGTACTCATGAAACATTGGAATCTCTTGGTTGTATGAATCCTTATAGGGAAGTAGACACATGTTGAAGGTTTGGAATTTGAAGCTAACCAATATTTAGATGCTATTGATTAGACATCATTTGGTTTTACATTGTCATGTTGGTCTGTGAATGAAGAGGTATGTTCATCACTACTTAGCAAGGTGGAACATTGGTTTGCCCTATTAAGGTAGCAAGATGTTTTGCCTCTGCTACATGGGTACATTAGATGGTGCCTATTATTATGGAATGTTACTCATTACCTATTGTGGTGGAGTAAGATTCATCACATTTTATTGAGGCATGGTACTAGTCATGGTTTGACTACTTAATCCTTAAGGTTAGGTGCTTAAAGAAGTAGATGGTTGTAGATTAGAGGTAGTTTGTCGAGGGTGGGAGGTATAAGTTCTTTCCCCTTGCATTTGAAAACCACTCATGGTGTTGACTAAAGGAACATTTTGTTGTTGACTAGTTATTTGTGCATTTACACCATTGTGGTCTAGATTGGATGTTGCTTGCACATTGTCTAATATGTTTGGCTCACTATTCTGCATATAAGCATAAGACACTTCTTTGATAGTTGGGGTATTGACATGTTTTATACCAAATTAATTTTCATAAATGGGTATTTACCCTAATTTTTTTGGCCTATCAACTTAATTAAAACTCCTATTGAAGGAGCTAGCTCAATAAGAGGAACACTTGACATGGTCATATTATTAAAGTTACACATGAGGTTGATATATGTCTAGTATGATGTCTACATATGAATGAAATGATCCTCTGAGGAGGCCTTTTATTGTGACAAGAATACAAGGGTATTGATATGACATTGACATAATGACATTAGGGTTTATAGAAGAGGCCTATTTGTTGGTTTGATCATAAGTCATGTTGTATAGGCCCTCTTACTAGACTTGGCAAGTTTTTATGGGGAAAGTATGCCAAAAAATTAACCCCTACCTTTACAGCTTTAATTAAGACTTATTTCTTGTTCTTAATTAAGTGATGATAAAAAAAATATGGGTTATAGGATGATGGCATTGTAACATAGTAAGGTTAACTGTTAAACTTGTTCTATAATCATAGGTACGTTAGCAAGGTATTATGATGTCTATTCTTGGTCATGCTCTGAGTATGGAGGCATGTTGACCAAATAATGGGCCAAATGGTCTTGAATTTTATCCCTCATTTTAGTGTTTTAAGGTGGGTAAGGGTCCATCTCAAAAACAACATCATCTCCATAAGGTTCTCGATCAAAGTCTTCTTGTGTAATAATATTTACATACCCTAGATTGTACATGACACCACTATGTGTATGGTGTGAGATGGTTAAATAAATGGTGAATGTTTAACAACAAAAGGGGAGAGTTCTAGAAACTCTAAAAAATAATGTCTAAAAAGATAAAAGGTTCAAACTAGGTCTAACTTGGTCAAAGGTATGGAGCTGTATCTCTAAAATGGTTTGTGACAAAACTTGGTATAAAATAGTATAATTTCAAATGTCTAATGTTATATGTCTCATGTAAACAAGGTAAAGTGGATGAAATAAAAACAAAATGCCAAACTCTAGGTTAAAAGTCTTCCAAATAGGTATAATCTAGGGAAATAAAAGTTGCTAGGTCTTTTGGCTAAATGTGGCATCAAAATCTAGGGTCAAAAAAGGCATGTGATAAGACTCTTTGCCAACTACAGAGTAAAAATATGGACTTAAAACAAAGGGGTATTTAATCTAAAAAATTTTAAACACTTTGGCATAGACTAGACACTTGATTTTAGACATGAATTTGATCAAATTTGGTATAAAGAACTAAACACAAGGCACTTGGAGATATATTATTTTCTCCCAAATAATGGTACAAACAAATAGTTTTCAAAATTGGGTAATAAATTAACCTAAGTTAGACAACCCAAAAGAGAAAAAATGTATCTAATCCCTAATTAAACAATGCCTAAACAAAAATCAATCAATGTTTGGAATCCAAACTTATCAAGGTTAATTATAATTTTCAAGGTTAATTAAAAACTCAACTTAGGAAAACTAAGACATTTAAACAAACAAGTTAGAAAAAATTGAATCGAATACCAACACTAGAAAAGACCACAAAGGCATACATGGATTGGTTTAAAATGTGGACAATTTGGACACAAGACAAGATGAGTCTATGAAATAATTTAAGTAACATAAGAATGTTATCACTATCTAAAGATATAAACAATGGTTTGTTTCAAAGACTCAAAGGCAAAAACTTGAAATGATTTGGGAAACATAATGTTACCCATTTAAATCAAGTGAGACACATAACCTTTTTGACACAAAAAGTCTAAGGTAAAATCATGGTGGCATAACACCTCCTCAAACAATGGAGTAGTGTGAACAAATAACTCATTTTGACATGGGAAGACAAACAAAATTTTTAGATTCAAAGACAAAGCAATAAAGGAAAAAGACCAAATACAACTAAGTAAATCATCCTAAGCCCTAAAATGACAAGGTTGATCAAATGGGGTTGACTAAAACTATAGTTTTTAAAACATCTAGATTGGTCCTAAGTGTGATTACCACTAAAAATTCATCACGTCAATTGAGTTCATACCAGCTAACTTAATATACAAGGGTGTATTCCTTTGCATAAAGATTCCATCTATGGACTACTTAGTGGAATCCCTTAATTAACTTGACATATCTCATGTTTTTGTTATGAAAGGAGAGGTTAGCTGCTCAACCCCTTGGCTCTTATAGTATGCATGCCATGATTTATATACCCTGCTATGGAGTGGGTTGAAACACTATCAAGAGATGAAGCCCCAGGTCATTGATTTCCTAAAGAATTACTGAAGAAGCTATTAAATTCCCTTCAAAAGCCAAATTGCATGAAATAAAATTTTAAGTGGAAAGACTTTAGAGGTTGTTTTTAGATCACCCAAACTATGTGAGTTTTGGGGAGAGCCTAGACAACATTATTTCCATGCCTTGGAATAGGCATAAATAACAAGTGAATAGGCACTTTTGATCACCCAAGTTCCCTATAGGGGATACAGGGAGAGCATATGCACACTCTTCATTTTTCACAAAAATACACACAAGTAACAAACACCATCAAAAAATTACAATCTAAGTGAATGTTTGTTTTAGGCACTGAATTGAGATGTGTGATTAAGCTCTTTGGCCCCTTGGATTATTTAAAAAGCTTGTAAGAAATTACAAACACAAATTAAGTAACAACACCTATATTTATTTTAAGCACTAAAAATAAAATTTTCAAGACTAACAAATTCATTTTAGGCACCTATTGGCCATTTTTGGCCCATATACCAAGATTTAAAAAAATGAGCAGAGTTCATGTGAAGTTGTGGATCAAAGGATTTGAAATAGGTCCAAGTTTGTAAAATAGGGGGATCTAAGTAGGTTCTCATATGTTACAAGCATTTAGAAGCATGGACCAAGCTGCAAAAACCATAAAAATCCATCAAAAACTTGAAGGATTGATCAGAGAATGAATTATGAAAGCTTTGAGGACCAGACCATCATCAAGATGTCACATAGGAGAAAATAGACCAGTCCATTTATGCAATTTTTATCTTCACTCAAGAAGCCCCTACAAGCTAGTAGATAATTTGAAATTATATTTCTTCATGCTAGGATCATATTCTAAAATTTTCATTCCTGCATGAGGTTTTTGGTTTGAGTTATAAGATTTTAAAGTTGGTCCTACAACTTAAGACATTCGTGCTAACATCAAGTTTAAGCTCAAGTAAAATAGATCCTTTTGAGCTTAAATTTGATGGTCATATAAACATCAATGATGATCACATAAATGTAATTTAATGGGAGCATAGATGTCAATTTTAATCTCATAAAATAGCTAATGGTTTTCAAATAGTGGGTCTCAATAGACCTAATAATCCTCACTCAATCATACATCTTGATCTAATGGTACAAGATGAGTCAAACAATCAAAAAGCTTGAGAGATTGACATGTGCTATAAGTGTGTGAACTAATAGATTGACAAAAGGATCTTGATGATCAATGTGCATTTAACACATGGTGTAAACTTGGACAAATTTTATAAGTCAAGGGGAAAAATAGATGGTTGGTGCTTGATCATAAAAATCAAGATCAATAGAGCAAGCAAAGGTCAATAAGTCAATGGAGCCGAGTCAGATTGTTGACAACCAATGAACAAGCCCAGGACATTTTTGATGGAGGTTGGTGAGATAATTTCTAACCTTAAGCAAACAAATATAAGGAACTAATCTTGAGTTTAACCTAAGATAGTAGAAATACATGAAACTAAGTTTGATGTGAATCTCGATGGAACTAGAATGAATATTTTGAGACCAAACTCCACCATTAAGGCCCTGTAGAGATAGATTATGTATTTTAGACCTAATATAGATCAAAGGTCAGCAATTTGGTGGCTAGATGGGACTAGGCATCTAGCATAATGTCATATCTATACGGAATATAGGAAAACCAATAATCTTAGATTGGTTTTCATCTGTAGTTAACCCAAGTCTAGTTTTCAAAGCAAGGGGTAACTATATATAATCAATGAACGAACCTCCTGATCCATGCTCTCAATAGATATCCACCTAAAGCAAACATAATCAAAGCTTAGTTAGGTTCATATATGTGAAGGTTTTGTCCTTATATAGATTCCAAGTGAAAAGATGCATCAAAGATCAAAGATAGAAATCTAGTGGTTGGGGAAGCAACTTGAGCACTTAATAGATTTTTAGAGTGCCTAAGTGTCCCTTTCATAAATAGGATCATGACTTGCAATCTTTGGAAAAAATCTTATCTTCTAGTGTATTACTTAGAAGCTATTGGGAAAAATAAAGACTATCTTGTTGATGATAGATTACATCCTGATTAGACCAAATCATGGTGGAGCATTCCCTTGAAAGCTGGCAGCTCATTAATTATTCTCAAAACATGCTCCCTCTTCTCTCTTCCCCCCTTCTCCTATATTATCCCATTCTTTTCTCCTTTATAAAGGTTCTCATATTTTTAGACTTTTTATCTTTTTGGGAGATAGAGAATGTTTTGAGATACTGTAAAGTATGCTCAAATTGATTAGGCTCAACCCTATCAAGCATTTATAAGAACTACCTCTTGATTCAATATAAGGACTTTTTCCCCTATCTCTTGCCTTAGATTTGGTTTGGTGAGTTGTGCATGATGGCATTGTGTGAAGGAGAATCTTACTCATCCATTATCCTCCTTTTAAACCTTGTTTAAGGAGTTTTCAATGTTGCGTATAGGTCTAGATTAGTGTTTTACTCTGAACCTATTCTATGAAACACTTATGCAAATAACTTGTTCTTTAGGTTATGTGAGCTAGTATTATATTTTATAGATCTAGTGTAGGTTCAATCTTATGGGAGTTTCCATTTTAAGTTTCATGCATTAACTAGTTAAATTTCTTAGGATCCCTTATCCCCTTTATAACCCTTTTCCTTATGAAGCATTAAATTAGAATTATTTTAGGTGAGCATCAAAGATGAAGCTGACTTACTTAAAAAGTTTAGCCCCATCAAAGAGGAAGCTAACTTACTTCATAAGTTTAGCCCCAACATAGGTTACCCATAGCCTAGGGTTATCCCAATATTGTGGCTTAATGTGAGAGAGCCTAAAGAACCCTTTCTAAGGGTGCACATTAACATCATAATAGTTTTTGGCATGCTTGATGGGACAAGGTCCAAAAGAGTGGAAATATCTTAGTGTGTCTTTCCTCTAATCAACTTTTGGAAGCAAGCACATTAGCACCAATGGTGACTCTGAATCAAAGCTTTTGGTTATAAGCAAACTAGGTATGTCTCAATGAAGTTTTTAATCAATATTTTTTTATCTCATTCAACATATGAAGTCAATATGAATAGATATGGTGAATATCCCTATTGTCCACCTCCTTATCAATAGTCCTAATATGATCCTCATAACCCATATGACCCTTATCAACCTTGTCAAGAATCCTATCAAAGCTATGATTAACCTTGTCAAGTTCCTCATGATCCATATACTCAAGAGTATTCCTTTGATCTTTCCTATAGATAGCAAGCCCATCATAATACTAATCCTCATCAACCCAATCATGATCCATCCATACTAGAACTTAGGTAAACTTTAATGAGCCATGCCAAGCATGCACTAGAATTATGCTCACAAAATTATTATGGACTAGATGTCCCTACTCACTAGATCTATTATGTGAGGGAATCATTGTAATAAATAAAAATAATATGGACACATATTGAGAGATAAAATTGGAATAATCTCATAGGTGAGATGTTGGATGTAGGTGGTTACATTCAAAGCATTGAGGATAAGATAAAAGGCCTTGAGAAATAGTAAGTACAACCTCATCAATCTTATGTACATTCATAGACACCACCTCAACCTCCTTATCTAAAATCCATTCCTTTCAAAGAGACCATTCCAAGTTCCCCTTTGAGTATGCCAAGTTCCTCATGTGTTTTTCAGACCTTCCATTATTAGATATCTATCCAAGAGAGCTATCAAATAAGGAAAGAAATTACTATGGAATAGCTTGATATTGAGGTTCATGAGTCCATCCTTCCTAAAGTAACCCTTATGAATTCCTTCAAGGTTCCAAGTTGGAATCAAGTGGTCAACTCATGGGGTAGGCAAAGTGAAGCAAATCTAGATTTGAAAGCCTAAGATAAAGTAGGATCAGAACATGTACAAACCTCTCTCATCCCTCTTCAAGAATATTCTTGTGTTCCTTATCTTCATGAAGCCATTGAAAACAAAAAGGAGGAGATATTCCAAGAGAATATTTATAAGCAGATCACAGAGTTAGAGATGAAGACAAGGAAAGAGGAGGATAACCAAAATCAAAAGATCAAAGGATAACCTCTATCTTTCCCATCTTCGAACCATGTTTTACAGTCAAGTAGATCCAAAGCTACTCAACCCCCATCCCTCCCTCTTCAATAATATTGTTCATTTACATCTCAAAAATCCATCCAAAATAACATTCAAAAGGAGGAGGGCATGACTGCCAAAGACAAATAGTTAGACCAGGGAGGTGTTTTATATGTCTTGTCTCTCTTAGAGTCATCCTAAGGATATATTATGCCATTCCTCAAAGAAGTAAGTAATGAAATCCATGTTGAAATCATAACTAATAATGATGAATTATAAAATTCAAAAGAGGAGATCATTATTGGGACACCACTTCGCAAGAGCAAGAAAATCCTAGTCTTTTATGAGGTCAAAGAGGTGAGTTTCAAGAGCAAGTGTATGTTAGAGATGAGATCCAACAAGAATAAGACCAATGGTAGTAGTTGCACCATAATTTTATGGGTGAGATTGATGAACTTATGATGATAGACTTGGATGATGAGATAGTATAACAGGTTGAATCTTTTGAGGATTCCTTTAATATTTTAGATCTTCAGGAAGGTAGCGCTACTTTGAAGATGCCCAAGTAAAATGAGAAGGTTGGTCTTGATGCTAAATTGGTACAAATGAAGGACATGGATGAGGTTGAGATATCTCTTATTGAAAAGGATCTAGTGCTTGAGAAGGTGTACAAAGAATTTCCCATGGAGGATAATGACTAAGATTGGGTAGAATATGCATAGCTTATTGATGAACCTAAAGAACTTGAATCAAAGAAGAAACCCAATCTTATTAAAGATACCATGGAAATGAAGAAAGTATACCTTTTTGAACCAAAATTGGATGATATAGTTGAGAAGCCATATGAGGAAATTGAGACTGTATGAATGCACATAACTGACTTGTTTGGGGCTGCTTGGTTCTCATTAAGCATCATGCCAAAGAAGCTAACAGTTGTAACAAAGAAGAAGCAAACACAAGACCAAGGGTCAAGGACCTAAATGCCTCATTCAATTCCTCATCTCATGAGGTAAAAAGGTTATCAAAATTTTCTTTTGATCTAGGAGGAAAGGTACACATTGTTTTAGGCTATATATATTAGATTAGATTTATTCAAACTCCTCTAAGTGTAGTTTTTGACACATCTATTTTTTGTTCCATGTTTTTTTCTAGGTTAGTTTCCATTTAAATAAGTGACTTGGGCACTCTATCTTATTTTGTTCTCATTTTGGTTTCTATTTTGTTTCAAGAGAGGTTAGAGCTAGGATTGGCACCAAGTCAATGTGTTGGACACAAATAAAGACTCCATGCTCAATAGACTAGACAAGGCACATGGTTTAAGTTCTCTTGAATAGATAGGCATGTAACCCTTATGAGTTATGAAAGATGTTGGCCATTTTTGGCCCATATACTAAGATTTGAAAATATGATAAGAGTTCATGTGATTTAGTGGACCAAAGGCTTTAAAATAGGTCCAAGTTTGCAAAATGGAAGGATATAAGTAGGTTCTCATATGTTTTGAGAATTTAAAATCATGGACCAAGTTGTACAAATCATAATAATCCATTATAACCTTGAAGGATTGATCAGAGAATGAATTATGAAAGCTTTAAGGAATAGATCATCACTAAGATGTCACGTAAGAGCAAACAGACCAGTCCACTTGTGAAATTTTTATCTTTGCTTAGAAAGCATCACATGACTAATGGATCAAGCTTAATTATAGTTATACATGCTAGGATCATTCTCTAAAATTTTCAAGCCCATGTGAGCTTTCTATCTC
This sequence comes from Torreya grandis, assembly GCA_037957365.1. Classification (NCBI taxonomy): domain Eukaryota; kingdom Viridiplantae; phylum Streptophyta; class Pinopsida; order Cupressales; family Taxaceae; genus Torreya; species Torreya grandis. The sequence continues at coordinate 2,470,362 of JARHVA010000842.1, forward strand.
AAGTTATAAGAATGCAAAGATGGACTTTCAGAGTGAGACGTTCATGCTAACATCAAATTTAGGCCCTAAAAAATAATCATTTAATTTAAAAAGACCAATAGAGCTTAAGATTAAAATTTGCATGCCCATAATTTGATGGTCTCACAAATGTATTTGATAGTTGTATGGATATCAACTTTAAACTATAATAAAAACAAATCCTTTTGAGCTTAAATTAGATAGTCATGTGAATGTCAATGATGATCATGTGAACATCATTTGATAGAAGCATATATGTCAAATTTAAGATCGTGAAGTAGCCATTGAAGTTCAATAATGGGTCCCAATAAATCAATGGTTGGTGTTTGATCAAGCATCCAAGATTAACAATATGTGAGCAGGTCAAAAGGTCAAGGGGCATAGAGGCCACCACATGGTGTAAGCACATGAGAAAATAGATTGATGAGTAGATACAAGGACCAAAAATGTAGGTTCCAAGTGTCAAAACATGTTAGCTCAAGAAAAATATCTAATGACATACATTTAGCCTATCAGAGGATATCTAATGGTGTGAGTAAATGTCAAGGTCAATGGAGCCTAAGTTGGTGTGATGATAACCAATGAACAAAGGATAAAGTCAAGACATTTTTAACTAAGGTTGATGGAGTAGTTTGACTTAAGAAAAGTAAATGAATGGACTCAATCTGGTAGAAATATATGGAATCAAGCTCAAGCTTGATCCAAGTTAAACTAGGATAAAAAAATAAGGACCAAACATTACTAGTAGAGCTCCATAGAGGTAAAATAGGTCTTTTAGACCTAATATAGGCCAAAAGGGTCACAAATTATTGTAAAAAGGACCAAACATTGAGCTAGAGTGCCATCTATATGGACTATATGAAAACCAATAATCTTAGACTAGTTTTTGTCTATAGTTGATTCAGGTTCAGGTTTCAAATCAGGAACTAGTTTATGCAATAATTGTAGAAGCTTTCATCCTTTGACATAGTCATAAGATCTTGAAAAGAAACCACCTAAAATTCACAAATCCATGATTCTATCAGATCCATGAGTATGAAGTTTTGTCTTCAAGTGAGAGATGACATGAAGGATCAAATAAAAGGGTCTAGTGTTGGGAACTAAAACTAGGATCATTTAATACATCCTTGAAACCTTTGGGGACTTTCTCAATCAATAAGCCACACACAATGTCTTAATTGATAAAAAAGGTGGCAAGGATTTCATTATCTAAGGAGCAAAATGTGAGAGCTCAAGTTTAATGAATGACCCAGGACAAAGTGTTTTTTTAATTGTATGTTTCCACATCCTTCTCTCTCTCTCTCTCTCTCTCTCTCTCTCTCTCTCTCCTCCTTATATATACTAGTCTCATTCCCATCAAAGGGGTTCTCAAATTTTAGGCTTTTTGTCTTTATGGGAGATAGGGATACTCTTTGAGATACTATAAAGTATGCTCCTTTTGATTACACTTGACCCTGTCAAGTATTTATAAGAACTACCTCTTGATGTAATAAGGAATTTTTTTACCTATCTCTTGCTTTGAGTCTATGTTTGGTGAGTTGTGTATGATGACATTGTGTGAAGGAGAATCTTCTTTGTCCATTGTCCTCCTTTCTGACCTTATTTAGGGTGTTTTCAATGTTGCTTGTAGGTCTAGATTAATGTTCTAATATGAACCTCTTATATGAAATACTTATGCAAGTAGCTTGATCTTAAGGTTGTGTGAGCTAGTACTATCTTCTACTAATCTAGTGTGGGTTCAAGATTATGGGAGTTTCCATTTTAATTTTGGTGCATCACCTGGTTAACTTTCTTAGGAGCCCTTATGCCCTTTCTAACCCTTTTCCTTATGAAGCATTAGCTTAGCTTTAGTTTAGGTGAGCATCAAAGAAGAAGCTAGCCTATTCCAGAGGTTCAAGCCCCAACATAGGTTACCCACAGCCTAGGGTTGTCCCAATATTGTGACTTAATGGGAGAGAGCCTGAATAACCCTCTCCAATGGTACACGTTAATGTCATAACAATTTATGGCATGCTTGGTGGGACTAAGGTCAAAAGTAGTGGAAGGATTTTTGGTGTTATTCTTCTATATATCAGCCTTTGGAGGAATTATAAAAATATTAATAACATTTTTGAGCATCTATTAACTAGTTAAATAGCCTAAATAAGTGCCTAATCATCATAATATAGTAAGTATAATCAATCATATTTTGATCAAAATGTTTTATCTCTGCGTCAACATCCTTCATATCAAGTTATAAATGTTTATGGCTTCACCCCAAGTGGCTCTCAAGATTTAGTGAAACAACCTTTTTAGGATCAAAGTGTCCCTAGTTTTTCCCCAAACTAATCCATTTTAGGTTGGAGGCAAATTCTCTCAAGATATCAAAAGCACATGATAAGCCTTAATACATAGAGGGGAGATGGTCAAGATATCCTTGATCAAATCATTCATGACATAAGAGGTGCATTGCAAATAATGAAAGAGAAATAGGTCCCTGTTGATAGAGAAAATTAGAAAAACCTCTAAAGTGAGATGTTGGATGTAAGTGGTTACATTCAAGGCATTGAGGATGAGCTAACTAACCTTGAAGAATAACATGTCCCTTTCCATTGAACTTATGTAACTTCATATACACCACCTCAGCCCTCATATAGTCCACCCATCCTTCCCAAAAAAACTACTCTAAGTTACCCCTCTTATGCTCCAAGTTCTTCACATATTCCTCAAACTTGACCTTCTTGGAATTCAATCCAAGAAAGCCTACAAAGAAAGGAGACTATTGTGAAATATCCTATTGTTGATATCCAAGATCCCACTTATCTTCCTCAATAATCCTCTTGTATCTCACACCAACCCTATTGTGTTCCTGATCTCCATGAGGCCACTAACCACCTTAAATAGAGGATTTTCAAAAAGAATATAGATAGACAAATCAGAGAATTAGAGCTAAAAATGAATAAAAAGGAAGAGAGTCAAAATCAAGAAAAGGTATCTATTTATTACACATTCCCATCATGGAAATTAGTCAAGGAAGGCATGTAAAAAAAGGAGGAGGTATTAGTGATGAAAGTCTAAGAACTATTTCAAGAAAAAGAGGATGCTCCCTATACTTTTCCCTCATGGAATTTAATTTAGAAAGGCTTTCAAAAAGATGAAGTGCTAGTTGAGGTAGTCTAATAGTTAGTTTTAGAGGATCAGGGTGTGCCAAAATTAAATAAAGCAACCATAACTCAGCTCAATGAGATTGGTGCACAAGAGTTCTGAGACTCTCCCCCCTTCCCTCAAGAACCACCAAAGAGACAATTTAAAGTCCCTATCTGGAAGCATACTCTCATAAGCTACAAGCAAGGTGAACTTCTTCACCCTCCCACCTTATCCATCTTAGATAAAGATCCTAATGTATAAAGGATAAAAGAAGAGCTTTCAATTATAGATGAACCTAAAGAGGATAACGCAAGTGTTTATGATGAGGAGATCATAATAGGTATCCTAATTCATAAAGAATGGGAAGAATTAGGTTTGGACTAGCCTTCTTAGAATGGCTTTGATAGTAATGAACTAGATCCTGATGAGGATAATCCTCAAGTTAAAAATGGAGTAGACCTTGAGTACACTACTAAAAGTCCATTGTACATAGATCAAGAAGAGGATTAGAACCTAGAACTAGAGGATGGTTCACTTTAGGATGGGTTGTCAAATGGAGGTATCCCTAATTAATTGGAGTTGGAGGAAGGGAAATTAGACCTTGAGCAAGAAAAGGTGTCTTTTTGGACCTTGGTTGGTCACATCAACCCTCATTTACAGTTGAGGAATAAGATAAAATCCTAATTGAGGTTGATGAATAGGACATCTTGAGTGCTCATGAAATTTATCTTGAAGAGCCATCACTTTGTGTGATGGAGGAAAACCTTGAGGGTGAATAGATATTTTCATATGAGCATGACCTTTAAGGAAATTATGATTTGATTATGCCTGAGGAGCATAATGATGGAGTAGCAAAGTGCAAGAGTGAGGTAATATTTGATTAATCAATGTTTGTGTTGATAAGAGGATCTCCTATCAAGTACCTAGCTTGGTTGAAAGATGACAAGGAGGAGCCATCATAAGATGTGCTTCATTCAAAGCACAAATTTGAGCATCAAAAGTGTAAGATTAGCATACCTATCCACTCCAAGATGATTGTATGTCCAATCATCCATATTGGGTGGGTAAGTTTATTTTTGTTTTGTTTATTAGAGAAGTGTATCAATAATATGTTAAAATCCAATCCTTTTCCATCTTTGTCTAGAAGCCCTCAAGCATGTAAAGCATAATATATTAGTGATAAAGGGTAGCTATTTTATATAACCATCAATAGTTTTATATAGTTCCATTCTGATTGGTTAGTTTAGGGTAGGTAGGTTCCATGTTTTCCTATAAGTGCCTTATGTAAAATAGATCATTTTGAGCTTAAATTTGACAATTGCACAAATGTCAATGATAGTCATACAAATCTCAATAATGGTTACACAAATTTCATTTTATAGGAGCATGAACATCAATTTTAAACTCATAAAATAGCCATTGGTTTTCAAAAAGTGGGTCCCAATAGATTTAAAAATCCTCACTCAATCATACATATTTATCCAATGGTGTGAGATGAGTCAAATAGTTAAATAGATTGAGATATTAACATGTGGCATAAACATGTGAATTGATAGAATAACAATAAGATCTTGAGGATCAATGTATATTTGACATATGGCGTAAGCTTAAACTAAATTGACAAGTCAAGGGGCAAGATTGATGGATGGTGATTTATCATATAAATCAAGATCAATGAAGTGAGAAAATGTCAATAAGTCAATGGAGTCAAGTTGGATTGCTAACAACCAATGACTAAGACTAGGACATTTTTAATGGAGGTCGATGAGCCAATTTTTGATCTTGGGCAAATAAATAGAAGGAATCAAGCTTGATTTTGACCCAAGCTAGTGGAAATACATTGAACCAAGTTCAATGTAGATTCTGGTGGAATCAAACCAAACATTTTGAGACCAAGCTCCACCATTAAGGCCCTGTAAAAATAGATTAGGTCTTTTAGACCTAATATAGATCAAAGGTCTGTAAGTTGGTGGCTAGATGGGACTAGGAATTGAGTAGAATGTCATATCTATATGGACTATAGGAAAACCAATAATATTAGATTGGTTTTCATCTATAGTTAACCCAAGTATAATTTTCAAAGAAAGGGGTAGATATATGTAATCAATGAAGGAACGTCCTGAGCCATGCTCTCATCAAATATCCACCCAAATCAAACATAATCAAAGCTCAGTCAGGTTCATAGATGTGAGGGTTTTGTCCTTATACAGAAGCCAAGTGGATAGATGCATAGAAGTTCAAAGATAGAGATATGGTGGTTTGAGAAGTAGCCTAAGCATTTAATATATTTTTTAGAGTGTCTAAGGGTCCCTTTTCATAAATAAGATCATGACTCGCCATCTTTGGAAAAACTCTTGTTTTCTAATGTATTAATCTAAAGTTACTGGGAAAAACAAAGACTATATTATTCATGATAAATTACATCTTGATTAGACAAAATCATGGTGGAACATTCCCTTGAAATCTGGTAGCTCATTAATTATTCTCAAAACATGCTCACTCTTCTCTCTTCTCCCCATCTCCTATATTATCCCATTCTCTTCTCCTTTGTAAAGGTTCTCAGATTTTTAGACTTTTTATGTTTTTGGGAGATAGGGAACTCTTTGGGATAATCTAATGTATGATCAAATTGATTAGGCTTGACCCTATCAAGTATTTTTAAGAATTACTTCTTGATGCAATTTAAGGACTTTTTTTACATATCTCTTGCCTTGGATCTGGTTTGGTGAGTTGTGCATGATGGCATTGTGTGAAGGAAAATCTTACTCATCCATTGTCATCCTTTTTGACCTTGTTTAGGGAGTTTTCAATGCTAATTTTAGGTCTAGATTAGTGTTCTAATATAAACCTCTTCAATGAAACACTTATGTAATTAGATTGATCTTGATGTTGTGTGAGATAGTATTATGTTTTACAGATCTAGTGTGGGTTCAAGCTTATGAGAGTTTCCATTTTAAGTTTGGTGCATCTCCTAGTTAAATTTATTAGATGCCCTTATCCCATTTCTAACCCTTTTCACCATGAAGCATTAACTTATCATTAGTTTAGGTGAGCATCAAAGAGGAATCCAACCTACTTCAGAGGTTCAACCCCAACATAGGTTACCCACAGCTTGGGGTTGTCCTAATATTATGACTTAATGAGAGAGATACTGAAGAACCCTCTCCAAGGGTACATATTAAAATCATAACAACATGAAATTAAGTGTTAAATACTTAGCCATTATAGGTTAATTTTAAACACTAAATCAAGTGTTCAAGATTTAACCATTCTTTTTAGCACCAAAATGAAGTGTTCAAGAGTCAACCAAATTCATTTTAAACACCCAAAATGAAATGTTCATGAGTCTAAACTTATAAATTCATGCTCTATTCTTACCTTGTATTTGTAAGGGTTAAAGAGTTTCCCTTTACTTTGAATAACTTTCAATGATGAACAAACAAGTATTTAAAACATAGCTATCAAGTTTCCTATTTTAAAAACACAAAGATCGATATTAGTCACTTGTGTCCGATGTCGGTTACCAAGGAGCTGATGCTAGTTGGTAATAACTAATAACAGTTGATAAGGACCAAAATCAATTTCTTGTGAACCTGAAGGCAAAAACAAACATGAGATAAAAACATTGGTTAACTTAAAATTAGATAAAAACTCCTCAAAACCTATAATATAGTGATTAGGTAGAGAGTATAAAGGTCAATGAAACCAAGAAATAACTAGTAAGAATGCTAAAAAGATTAAAAATGCAAGTTATTTTAGCTATGTTTCACCTTATAACTTGATCGATGATCGTCACCTAGAATTGAGATGATTAGGTGGAACTAATTAAGGTTAGGCATAATTGATGTCAGTTATGCCTGATCAATGTCAGTCTCTGTGTAGATCCAAGTTAGCATAAAAATTAAAAATACAGAAAAAATAAAGTTAAAAATCCAATTTTGAATATATTCAAGCACTCATTTGAAGACTTATGAGTTACATCTTGGTCTCCTTGGTATGTGGGATGCTTAGGGTCCCATCGAGTATGCCATTTGTGATCATAAGAATTTGATAATAGAGAGGAGGTTAGAATAAGTGTTAGTTTCACAAAATAAAATGAAATCAACACACTAACAAGATAACATATCTAAGATTAGATCTTAGGGGGAGCATAGTGAAAAAAATACATATGAAAGCACAACTAAAATGCAAAGAATGATAAAATCTTTACCTTCATTGAGAGATCCAAGTGATTTGTTTGTGGCTTTCTTAACTTGTGCTCAAATATTCTTTGGCAATGGAGTTTGGCTATCTCCTTCTCTCCTTGGCACCATGGTTGTCTTATGGCTCATTATTTTTTGATGGATTGGCTTATGATTTTTTAATTATAACACTATTTATTTTAATCTTACTATAAAAGCTAGATTATAACTTTACTTTATCCAAGCTCTCCAAATGAAGAGGCAAATGCTTATATTTATAGGTTTAGGAACTAATCCCAACTCAAAGTGAGTTAAGGTGTATTTTAAACATGGAATGAGTTAAAACATAACCTAAGTGAGTTAATTAACCCCAATAGAGTTAAAAGGTGTCCAAACCTCATCATTTTTAATGAATAGTCATGGGTGAACTATTTTAAGATATTTGCAAAGGCTTGACAACTCACAAAAGGTAATCATGAAAACCTATGATATTCTTGATTTTTGAATTTAATTAATTGCTCATGGATAATTCGACTAGGCATTTAATCTAGTTTAGAATTTTAATTAATTATGGTTAGGATTTTTAACATTTTAAAGATTTGATTTAATTCTACATGTACATTTACCCCCTTTAATAGGTCCATAAAACAAATTGCATGTTATGATGCTGCAAGATGAATATAGATGAATCCATGAGAGTTTTTTGTTGATTATGGTAGTATACCCCAATTAGGGATGTCTTAATGAGATTTTGATCTTTGATAAATGATGCACAAGCAAATTTGGGGCATTTAATGATTCTTATGCTTAATTTGCAATGGTTGGTAATAATCGATCTAAAGTTTGGTTGAAGCCATTGATGGCCAATTTTAGGTGTCTATAGTAGACACTACTATTAGGTATAGACACTACCATCGATGCTAGTGTATAACTATGACACATATGTCTAGTACAAAATAATAGTTGGATTAATATGTGACCAAATTTGTTGTTCTAGGTTTTCTAGCATATTTAGACTGATGTATTTAGATCTGGGATATAGTTTTTCACACTTTACTAATTGATCTAACCCAAGCTCTTCACCCTTATAATAAGTTTGATGAAAAATGGGTTAGTGGGATCATGATATAAAGCTACCCCAAAGCTCCCTTTATCAATGAGTGTTGCCTACATAGCCAATATTGTAAGGATGGCCTCAAACTTATGTATTTATCCCCTATGTGTTATAAAGTATGTGTATAAGGATGAAATATACTATATGAAGATGTATGTATTGATCTAACTTGTAATTTGAGAAATATCTCTCATGGGCTACTCTTTCAATGCTTCAAAACTATAATATGATTAATCCTATGCTTGATATGAAAATAGGAATGAATATGGTAGAATAGAGTGCTTGTGTAATTAATTGATTTAGATTTAGTAGGTGTTTTCTTGGTATTTTTTAGATGAGGAATGATAAGGAATAGACTTGTATTTATATCACACTTTTTGAAAATATCTCATAGTAAGGTTCATTAATACAACTAGGTTGACCCATAGGTTTTGATCATTCTATAATTTAAATGAATTTTGGTTATTAGACACTAGATAAAGATATGAACACTACCATCAGTAGTAGTGTCCCTTTCAACTGGTAGTGCCTAGAGGGATAAACAATAGGTATGGATTTGAAACTGACAGTGAATGATGTTTATTAAGTTTTAAATTTTCTATGTAATCTAAGAGACTTAGGTCATAAAAATGATATGGATTAGACTAAGAGATAAATAATTATGCACAATGAGATTGAAAATGTAAGTCTTTATGAAATAAGGAGGTGTAGAATTGAAAAGTAGAGCCCTGATTGATATTTGTCAAATGTACAAGACCACAATGCTATAAATATTTAGTTTTAGTATCTACATTTGGTGAAAAATTAGTGTAAAACTAGATGATTGTAGAGGGTAGGACCATTGGAGATTTCAATTGTGTTAAATATATTAGATTGGACTATGTATGCCCTAATCATCATCAATAGGAGAATGTGCTTAAAAAATCAAGGTGTGATGTACTCCATCATCTCATAACCAAAGTAGTGAAATAAGTTGGAATCCATACATGAATCCCAAAAGATTGTTTTGGTGTAAAAATTAGTGCTAAATTGGTATAAAAATTGGTACAAATAGTGAACCAATCACTACAGATGGAATAATATTCAATTTTGGTGCAAGAATGGTCAATAATTAGTTAAAAAACTGATTATAATTTGGGTCTAGTGTATACAATGTGAGGAATGACATGGATTTTCCATTCCATATGTTAAACTAGTGCTAAAACTATGTAATGAGGAATCCATGTGCCATGCACATGCCCCCAAACTAACATCTAGTGCATATAGATTTTTAGATTGAGTAATAAAAGCTATGACTCTAAGTAAACTAGTGTGTTAACCTAGAATAACATGTTATGCATGATGCCCCAAAAATGAGGAAGTATGAGTTAAAAAAAACTAATTATATAAATTGAGGATATAAATGTTTTATATATTTTTAATGGGTAAATTGAGTTTCTGAGAAATTATGGAAATGCCTATTTTTTAGGAATTTGGACAACAATGGTGGAAAAGATAACAGAGCAATGATCTCTTGTCAAATAGGGTGCTCCTATATAAAATCATTTTGTATGCATTTTTTGAGACTAAAATTTTGATAACTGTGTAATAACTACCAAATTCTATTTACGTGTTGATATGAGAGGTTTAGTCTCTAAGAAAAACCTCTATGAATGCCCCTATTTTAAGGTGAGTTATTGATCCTACATAATAACTTAACTCAAAATAAAAATTTATGCACTATATTTTTATGACATAAAAATGTGAATCTACGTCATAATGATAACATGGAGAACACATGACATCATCATATAAATAAATAGAGCATAGTAATAATGTGAGATGCATATAGGAACATGTATTCATAGTAAGAGTTTATAGATAGATGTCAACATTTAGGCACATAGATAAGTGATCAAACTGAATTTGTAACACTGAATAGAACTACTTAGGGAGGAATGCATGATATCCATCATGGAATTAGAAAATATTGATGGATTCATGATATCAATCATGGCATATAAATTTAAGAAAATAAGTAGTCAAGGTGTTATGACCATGATGCACACAATCAAAGAGTACATACAAAAAACACAAAGCACATAATAGAAGCCAAGGGGCCACATATAAGGGACATATTCAAATATTACTCACTTGAATAGAAGAACACACAAAGATTTGTTCATATGTCCTCATATGCAGAGAATAAAATAATGAAGGATTAGAGCCACACACAAGGACATGTTCAAATGTCTACATACTCATAGAATACACACACAAAGACATGTTTAAATGTCCTCACATGCATAAAAAAAATGAATGAAGGATTATATCCACACACAAAAGACACATTCAAATGTCCTAAAGGTAAATAAAGAGTGCATACAAGACTCAAATATAGGAAAGTAACATAAGAAACATACATGAAAATATGTGATTGATCAATAAGTGTAGATGATATTTATGGATTAAATAACACCTTAGTATTGTAAAATTGAAAAAATTGTACCTTGGTTGTTCCTCTTAGTTCTAAACCTTTTCCACTTCCATAAGTGTTACATCTACTCTATCTTGTTCCCTTTGGACTATATATCTTAGTTTGACCAGTCTTATGTTGATGATCAAGGCCTTATATCTTTAAGAAAATGCTTAAAATGTACTTATCTTCCATATTTGAAAGTTCTTAACCTATACCTACATTTTTTCCCCTTGGACACTAATGTATGGGATATATACTAGCATCAACAGTAGTGTCCTAAACTAATGCAAGTGTCTAGTTCCCTAAAGTCATCTATTTTTCAAATAAAACATATCATAATGGTTGACATAAGTGATTAAATGTGAGTTAATTATCCAAAGGTATTGATATAAATACAAGATCAACCCTCATTCATTCTTTACCTAGTAAAATACTAAAAGAGACCAAGGTAACTTATCAAAAGTAATCTATCAAGCATTTAATTGAATAAATCTTCCATATTTCCATTCCAGTCATAGGAATAACTCATATACATGTCTAAAGTAATAAAGGAGCAATCCCAAGAGCATGATTTTCAAGTTATAAGTTAGGTCACTGTTATACTTACTTTACTCATATTACATGATTCACACATAAGACAATACATAAGGGAAAACTACATGAGTATGAGGCCCTCTTTAGAGTATTGGGTATGTAGGTATTGGTCAATAATAGATAAGTATTTTGGGTCATCTCAAAATCATGTGCCCACTAATCTATTTTACCCTAAGGTCATTATGAAGATGAAGAACTAGAGTTTTGCAAATTCATGAGGATCTATAATCCATGACCCATATTTGAATACACTAGAGTGAAGGAAAAGACAAATCTTTAAGCATCCAGGTGGTTGAATCCTTTTATATTAGGTATTATATACATGAGACTTATGTTGAATCCATATAATCACATTGATGTAATCATCCTAGATTGAAATTAGGGTCCAAAGTTCTAAAAGCATCATATCTAGCATCTGATGACTATTCTAGAACTATCTTCCAGTCTACTTTCTACCTATTCTAGATCTATCACTATGTTATAATCATAACCAATTAATTATATTACCTATTTTTCATTTCCATACATAACTTAATTATACTTTATATATTTATCTTATTCTCAACATAAGAAATTTAGTGTATGTTTATATTCGAGTTTAACATTTAATTGGTTTGCTATACATCTGATTATCACCTTTTTGCATTATAATTTATATATTATTAACCATATTAACACCAAATTATGATTCCTAAATATAATTTAGGGTTAAAAATTTGGTGAAACCAATATTTTAACATCAAACCCTAAGACAATTAGGTTTTTTTTATTTTTTTATTTTTCATCCCTGATTGATATAATTTTGTAATAATGTTTGCCATGGATATCTATGTTAATTATTTCATGGTCCAATACCTTATATTTTTTTGGTTTTTTGCATTAATTTTTTATTTCAATCCATCCAATCCATAAGGGATTCAAAACCTATGTTCTTGCATACTTCCTATTGTTCTAATGTTCATATTGAGCTTTTGTCTATTAAAGATGTTAAGAAAATTCATGCCAATAATGAGAGGGTTTAAAAGTGTAAACAACACTTGATATCTAATCAAAATTCCTTTTGTATTGTTATAAAGTTAGTCTCTAGATGATAATGTGCATCCTATCAATCATTTATTCTACCTAAGTCTTATACAAATGACAACTATCATCTTGCATGCATTATTCTCTCACAACTTATATTGGATTCTACGATCCATGCTATTACTACTCTAAAGGTAAGATTGATCAACCTATTCCTCCACATGTTAATATACAATATGTGTGTCATAAACATAAGTTTTTAATAAAATCTAAGTGATATGGTATTATTAACTAGTTGAGAAATACACATGTAAAAATTTTAATCCTTGAGCTCCTAAAGCAATATAACATTTATAAGGCTATCCTATATGGGGCATTATGTGAGATATAAGTTCCAAGTGACATTGAGCCTACTTTATTTGTGGATATTATGAAATATATCAAGAACAATAATAAGCTCATAACCTTTGATCCAATAGATTTACCATCTAGATATTTTTGACCAAAATTTGCCTTTATTCATATAAGTAACATTGCAAAGTAAACATATAAAAAAGGTGCTCATTGATAATGGATCAGGACTAAACATTTGTAGCATATAATTACTAATCACCATAGGTTTTAACACAAATCTTATTCAAAACACAATGATGCACATAAAAGAGTTTGACATTTCACATAGCCCTCTAGTTGCTCAAATTACATTGGATGTGACCTTAGGATCAAAAATAGTTTCAACTACTTTTTAGGTCATGTCTCAATCCTTACATTATAATTTAATTTTGGGTAGACCTTATATACATTTAATGGAATTTGTTTCATCTACACTTCATCTATGTGTATAATTCATACATGAGGGGACCTTATTATCCATGCCTACTGATGATGAACCTTTAAAATTTTACAAAATGATACATTCTAAAATTGAAGGCATCCTTATAGTGGTACCACCTAAATAATGCATCCCTTTTGAGTACATACATCTGTATGAAATAGGAGATCCAAGTACTATGCATCCTTTGTCTCTAAATGCAAATAAGGCACTAAAATCTAAGATGTGCATCAATAACATATGGATAAAGAACTACTACCAAAAGAGCCACTGAAATTATAGGAGCCCCTAATATTTAAGCTTCCTTTATTAGTCAATATTAAGCAACAAAATAGTCATGTTTTAAAATACTATGATATTGATGATGATATATCCTATGATATGATAGATGAGAAAATGTAAAACTTAAAATTTGACCCACTTGATCACCTATCACATAACTTATTCAAACCTACAGGCCCTGACACATATAAGCTAAACCCACTTGTAGAAAATATAGAATTGAATTTAGATAAGGGAAACACAAAAATAACAAATAGGAATGTAAATTGTTGTTACTCCATACACCCCTATTGGAACCAATACATTGAGTCAACCTTACAAGTGTGAAATGCAAATTCATCATGTGAACAATGTGGAGTCTTCTCAAAAGGCTTTAAAACACATTTTACATATCATGACACACATGGTGTTTCCTTTCTTAATAAAGTCAAATAAATACATATTATAAATGATAACATTACTTCTACTACACATGAAAAATGTGATGAGGAATATGATGTGTACCTTTTCAACCTATCCAATCATGATGCAAATAATGTAAAAGATCCAACTTAAGGTTTTTAGGCATTGAGTGGGGGGCGATACCTATGACCATCCATTAGATGAGGTCATATATTAGTCTCTTCAAATATTCCAATTTTTTTTTTCAAAAATATAAAAATATGTTTGATACCTACATGTTTTATTATCTCTTTGGCATCGTTGTGTTAGTTCCATGTTGATGGATGACATTCTTAGTTACTTATACATACACATATGTGTCACACTTCTACTTGAGTGTGATACATGAATACACAAAATACATGATTTATTATTATTTTTGATGTTTATCCTTAACTTTAGTCTTGTCATGCAGACATTAGGGGCATCCACTTCTTTGATCTTGATACACACAGGTTTTATGATTCAATGGTCACTCTACATTATCATGTTTGAGCTTCCATATATACTTACACATGCATTTATGCATGATTATATCTTACACAGGGTACTTGATATGCTATACACTTGACATTTTTTCCTAACACATTTGATCTATGGGACACTATGACATGTTTATACTCATTGCTTATGCTTTACTTATGCACTTATTTGAGTGTATTACCTTGCTATTGTCTTGATTGTTCAAGCATTTAGATATGTTCCTTTAATTGCAACCCCCATGCCTATGTATGCTTTAATTAACATTTGCATATGTCATTTTTTATTTTATGGAGATTTTAATATTCCATTCTTTATTTTTTGGACATTTTACTAGGTAATGTCCATTCGATTGTGCAACATTTGAACATGGCCCTTGTTTGTAGTCTCCTTGGACTATTGCCTTTTAAGTTTCTTTTGACTGATCTTATATGTGTGTTTGATTTGATTGTTGAGCTTGTCTTGTTACTATCTATACATTTCCATGATAATTATCATGCATTTTAGGCCTTCATATGATCACATTGGTTCTATGCACTTCAATGCTATATCTACCTAGACATGTTCCTTTTATATGTTACATGGTTACATTCATAGAATATACAATTATCTTATCATTTTTAGGTGTGGTAAATACTATTTATTATATTCAAGTCACCTAAAAGGTGGAAGAATTTTAGTGGGGGCATGCCATAGAGGCATGTTCTCCACACTTGGCACAAATTCAAGATTTAGTGGGGGCATGCTTTGGAAGTATGGTCTTCACACTCATTTAGTATATGGTACTTATATCATTTTTTAGATTTAATAGGGGCATGTCATATGGGCATGGATTCCACACATTCATAGTTTTTCAAATTTAGTAGGGAAAGTCATACGGGCATGGATTCCACACATTCATAATTTCTAGATTTAGTGGGGGCATGCTTTGGATGCATGTTCTCCACACCTATTTAATATTCAAAAACTCTAGATTATAGCGGGGGTATGTTTTATAAACATGTTATCCACATTGGTACTTTTATGATTTTTTTAGATTTCTTCATGTGTAGTCGGGGCATGCTTTGGAATCATGTTCTCCACACTTACACAATTTTATGAATTAGACAAGGAACATAATTATATGATTTAGATTCACAATTGTGATAGAATTCTATACATTGGTACCATCATTATACATAATTTCAACATGAGACATATATAAGGTGAATATGTTATGAAATTTGTGCCTAATATTTCCAAATCCAAATTAGTTTCAAATTTTAGAACATTTTTAATAAATATCATCACCCACCCGTTGGACTTTTATAAACCATATCGAGCCAATATAATAAATTAGTTGGTTCACCTTTTTGGTATGGTTGAGGTGATCAAATCACTTAATATTTCTAATTTTTCAAGTTAGAATTAATAATATAATCTAACCTCACTAGTTTGACAATGTGGGTTTCTTGATTCAATCACACTCACTAGGTTATAAGTATCATTGGGTTGTATGATTGAGCTAATCTCAACTTCTAGGTGGTAACTTGAATTTTCTCTAAAGTTAGGGGCATATGCCTTTACATCTCTCTCTTTATCTCTTTTGATATATGAACTTTTAAGATTTATCTATAATTTTTTCTAATCTTAGTTTCAAATCCTTAGAATGATATATCTTTTTAAAATCAACTTACCAATAGGCAAGGAGGTTACATTGACACATAGGTGTACTCCTAAACCTTTCTCTATAAAATTAAATCTATTTCAAGTATTCTAAATTATATGCATTGATTATATATTGAACATTTGCTTGGTTTTAAGTCAGTCACCAATGAAGCACTCAAGTTAGGAAAAAATAACTATAAGGTGTTCTATACACACCTAAGTATGCATTATTTTCCTTCAAAATATAAATTTAAATATTAGATTAAACAAGGAAAAATGTAGATGATATTTATAGATTATATAGAACCTCAGTCTTATAAACTTGGTGAACTCAGACGTTGACTATTCCTCTCAGTTTTGGACTTTTTCCACTTTTGTAAGTCTTGAATCTACTCTATCTTGTGCCTCTTGACTTATATCTCTTAGTCTATCAAGTCTTATGTTGATGACCCAAGCCTTATATCTTTCCCAAAATGCTTAAAATGTATTTATCTTCCATTTTTACAAGTTTTGTACCTATACATACTTTCATGCTCCTTGGAAACTAATGTCTAAGACATACCCTAGTGTCAACATTAGTGTCCTAAACTGATGTGAGTTTCAAGTTCCCTAAAATCATCTATTTTTAAATGAAACATATCCTAATGGTTATCCTAAGTATGTGAGTTACTTATCCAAAGGGTTTGATATAAATACAAGATCAACCCTCACTCATTCCTTACCTAGAAAAAGAACAAAAAAGACCAAGGCAACTTATCAAAAGCACTTTATCAAGTATTAAATTGAACAAAGATTCTATATTTTCATATCAATCATAGGAAAAACACATGTATATGTCTAAATTACTAAAGGAATAGCCTAAGATCTCAATTTTCTATGTTACAAGCTAGGTCATTATTGTATTTGCTTTGCACATACTGTATGATTCACACACAAGCCAACACATAGGGGATAAATACATCAATATAAGTCCCTCTTCAAAGTATTGAATATGTAGGTATCACTCACTGACATATGGGTCTTTTGGGTCAACTCAAAACTATGTTCTTATTAACCCATTTTCCCCCAAAGTCACTATGAAGATGAAGAACTAGGCTTTTGAAAATCATGAATGACAGTCCATGACCCAGATATGAATGCACTAGAGTAAAGGTGCAGATAAACTTAGAATCATCAAGGGGGTTACATCCTTTTATAACAAGTATTCTATATAGGACACTTACATTGAACCTAGATAGTAGTGTCAATATAACTATCCTAGGTTGATGTTAGTGTCCAAAGCTATAGAAATGTCATATCTAGAATCTAAAAATTGTTTAATAACTATCTTCTAGTTTATTTCATCCTTATTCTAGATCCCACATTGTGTTAACATCATAACTAGCCAAGTATATTACTTATTTATAATTTATACACATAGCTTTATTGTATTTTATATATTTATCCTATTCTTAGCATAAGAAATTTAGTGTATGTTTATATCTAACTTTAACATTTAATTATCCTATTATAGATATGATTATAAACATACACTAAATTATTATAAATTATAGATATGTTTATATCTGAGTTTAACATTTAATTATCCTATTATAGATATGAGTTTAACCCTATTAACACCAAGTTATGATTCCTCCATCCAAATTAGGGTTAAATAAAAATATGTAAGTTATAACATGAGTAGATTCAGTAATTGAGATAAATATTATTATATGAATATGTTAGTCAGTGAAAAATATCAAAATATGTAGTTCTATGTGAATGACTGAGCTATGAGTAAGATAAGGTAGCCAAATAAGGATAAAACTTATGTATAGGCTACACCTAGTGAGCTAGCTAATGAATGCACATGTAGAAATCCTATGTGTGGTTTAGAACTAAGTATTGTAGTCTAAAATCATTAGGAATATAGTGGAGTGAAAGACACTATAACATGGTGCTCTTATCTAATGGGGTGCTACTATATGATTGTAGTTTTTGAATGTGTGATATTCATATCACTTGAAACTAGGTTTGGAAATAATATTCTATATAATTTAAAATCACTCATGTACAATGGTGAAGCATATATGATACAAAAATAACTAAAAAATGTAATTAATAACTATGCACAAATGAATTGATTTATGGAAAAGTACATATAAGCATACATAGGCCCTAATTTTTTGTATTTTCTAGAATATTTTACTATTTTTCTATTTTTTCACATATATGAACTAATAAATAGAGATAAGGATACTAACATATGAATCCCTTAAGATTATTACTATTAATAAATCCTTTCTTGAATAAAGGAATGATGATCTTTGGTGAATGAAGAGGATCATGTAAATATGTAGGTTATGTATTTGTAATCACCTAAAATGACACTTGAGTGCTAAGAGTGCTACTTGAGACCACCTATCCATAGCGTAGCCCTAAAAATATACTAAGGCCTATTTCACTTTTATTCAAAGTTTGTGTGGGCAATAAACATCCATAATCATCCCTAAAGTAGTTTTAGACCCTCATTATTACATCTTGGCCCTTTGTGCCTTAGGTTCTACCACCTCCACACTAGCACCATAATAGGGACAATATCTCCACATGGATCTAGTTTCCCAATATTGGTGACACTGTCATTTCCCTCCTTTTTCCACAAACATATATATTTTTAAATCCTATACCTATTAGGGTTGGCCTAAACGTCTTTTAGCACCCACAAAAGCACCATAATAGTATATATACATGGATTTTAACCCTCTAACCACTACATGGAAACCAGATACAAATCACAAATACAAACTCAAAATAAGTTGTGCACAATTAAGATTATCAATCCCTATTATGCCCTAATTTTGCATACTACCATCTACAACATTCCTAAGCTCAGATTAATTAGATTTATAGTCTCAAGCACATTCAAATAACTCAAATCAATCATCATACTAATTTCACTAGCACTTGCACTATCACTTAGGTGGGGAGAACTACATTGGGCTTGATCCCTCTTTAGAGTATTAGTATGTAGGAAACTCTCATCACAACAGGGTGTTGAGGATGTCTAGGCTACCCCAATAACAAACACACTTTTATTCTTATATTAATTAGATGCCCTAAAAATGTGAAGGATTAGGGTTTTATCATAAGATTAGTCAAAATAGGCCATCTATAGGGTTTCAAAACTCATGCACATAGGAATAGGCTTGAATGATCTATAAATAGGTGTAACCAGAAGCTTAGGGTAGTCTTGCATATAGGACACAACCACTAAAAAAAGGACACTAGCATCATATAATGCTGCTATCCAATTAGGGTGATACTATTTATGAGGGGTTTTGACACTTGGATCTTATTTGTGACACTCATACTAGTATCTTCCTTAATTTTCAACCACTAGATCATCCTTATCAGTCATTTTTAGCTAAGTTATTATCTACATTATTTATTACTATTTTTATAAAGTTCAAATTTAGTCAATTCCATATAAAAATTACTAGCTATATTTATTACATATTTTTACCTTGATTTACTATACTTAGCTATTTAAAAACATAGGATTTACATTCATCTAAGTCTTAAAAGGTTAAAACATTTGGTGAACCTGATGTAATTTGAATACTATTCAAACCTTAACCTTAGATGCTCTTAGTGATTGTATCCTTTTGTTTCTATGCTCATATATTAGTTCTAAAATCTTATATTTATTTTAGTATTTAATTTTTACAATATTTCATACATTAAATTTATTTAAAGGTTTAAAATATACAATAGTTTGTTTTCCTACTCCCCAAACTACAATGGTAGAATTCAACAATTGATTTGATGAAATTGATAAGATATAATTGTAAGATTTTGTTTCCAAACATTCAAATATTCAAGATGACCTTATCAATATTATCCACAAAGAACTTAAAAATAAAATAATGGTTAATCTTCTACCCCCTAGATAATAACATTGTTACACTTACTTTGGGGCCACTCAACTAGCACAACAATTAGTTTTAACTCAATAATGTTTATTGTTAGCTCTACCTCCTATGGTTAGTTCCTTATCTATAAATGTGCAATCCCTTATGTAGGAGGTTCATACTATATAGTCTAAGGTGTTACATCTTAAGCAGGGAGCTTCTAGACCATCACATGACTTGGATTCTCATGTTATTTTACACACACCTTTGGCACATCACATAGTGACAAATCCTTTGCCATCTATATTCATGGCACCTAAGCTTACATTGTATGATGGTAAGGGTGACCCAGAGAACCATATTTTATATTTCTATGTAGAATGTCTAGACTACATGTCTAATGATTAACTCCTCACAAAATAAATCCCACACAACTGTAAAGGATTATTCCTTACAGTGGTTCTATGATGTACTGGATCAATCTATCACAAAATTCAATCCATTGGAAAATATGTTTCTAATGTACTTATCTATAAAAATCAATGATGATATCTCATATGATTAAGTAGCACAACTAAAACAAAAATCAAATGAGCCTATTGTAGAATACATCTTATGAGATAAGAGTATATTGGTTAAGTTGACTATCCCCATGGTAGATAGAGAACTCTAGGACATATTTAAACAAACCCTATGACCAACATTACATGAAGCTATCTTGTTCAATAAGTTTCCAACCTTCATATATTTATATCACATAGTGAAATAAAGATAAGTCAAGCTTCTCTTTATGGGAAAACTAAAATATATAATTGGATCAAAATTAACTTCTAAGAGCTATAGTCAGCCTACATACAAAGTAAGGAACAATAAAACTAAGAGTGGTACAAAGGCCATAGTCAACATAGCTTCAGATCCATTTCCTCACCTAGTTTTATCAAATCCTCCATATAGAACTTTCACCAACCTTATAGAATCACTGGCACATGTTTTACAACATCTCTTTGAATGCAATGTCATATCTCTCCATCCTATAAAATAGGTTTATATGACATAGACTTTTCCAAAGAGATTCTAATGCATTCTATGAATATCATAAGGCACTAGGCCATGTAACAAATTGATGCATCATAATAAAACATAATATACAAGATTTAATAGAGGCTAACATTATTGATTCAAACACACCCACAAAAGTACCAAAAGTTCAACAAATGGAAGCTAAGGCATTGAAAATATTCTTAGATCCATTTCTAAAGCATTCAAAAAATGAGATAGGCACACTTTAGGTGTTCACTTCATGTATTAGGTACATCCACCACCAACATCATATCACACTACTACAAAGTATGCACACCCATTAAACAATATCATTAGTGCGTACCATACTATAGTTCTAGCCAGACCACTAATTGCTTTCTCAAAATAGGAGATTATTGTTGATGATTTAGATTTATATGCACTCTTTGTATGATCTTACATAGATCATCATACTATTCAGAGTGTTATGGTTAATAATGGGTTAAGTATTAACATGTGGGGTATTTAGAATAGGATATATCTCCTAAATAAATAGTTATTCATGGCTTCAGTGGCCATGTTCAAAGTTACATCAAGGATATTGTACTTCCACTATAGGTTAGACCAACACATGTGGCCACTAGATTCTCAGTAGTAGCTAGTGTAGGCACATTTGACATATTATTGGGTAAGCCATATATATAATAGCTATGATACATCCCATCTACCATGGATAGATGCATAAAATATATACATGAAAATTAGGTGATCATAGTTGAGGGTCTTTCATATGAGTATCCTCTACCCATCCCATAGGTAGTTACACCACAGTTACCAATTATAACTCAATTACTAATGATAACTCAGTTAATAGTTACAGCTTTGACCATAGTTCCCATTATTAAACCATAAAGTTTAGTGGAGACAAAAATGTAGGAAAATTATACTCCTAAATTATTTCCACACATGCATACTCTTCCATGGAGACCATTATTAGAGAGACCCTTATGTTAGAGATATGTTTCAGATTCTAGAGGGCTTCCCTCTACTCATTTTATTTTGAGTTAGTTTTATTGAATTCTTAGGGTTTTTAGCATAGGGAATCTATGCTACATATAACATATTCTACCATATGGGTCCCTAATACCCCTACAACTCATAGGAAAACATAGTTAATTTCAAAGATTCTTAGAACCACTTTATAGGCAGTGCCAAATATAAATCACTCAGTATAGGAAGTTTTAGGACCACAATTACTTTTCATATGTCATGCAAAATCACTTTATTTGACACATGCCACATTGATAGTGAGTATCCCATGAGACTCATTAGTTAGTATTGTTTCCCCTTCTTGTAGATAATTTCCTTTTATTTTTCTCCTTGTACATAGTTTAATTTTCATGGTGCTTGTACATAACTTATATCTAGAAAATACAAAAATAATATAATATTTCAAAAACATTTAAATATTTACTCACAAAACATAAAATTAGATATTTTATGCATTTCCATGTTTATATCTCTTATATTTTCCAAACATTACATATGCTATCTATCTTAGTATAATCATTTTTATTATATATACATGCTTCACTTGTTCATGTTAAGTGCTTGCATATTGCTTACAAGACTCAGGTCTACTATACTAATCCAAATTTACTATTATCTACCCATTGGGGGAATTTACATAGATACACAGGTTCTTCATCTGACACATTCACCCATTTGGGGGCACCCTATACATGGTTTCAATTAATAAGTTACATCTTTCTATATTCTATATCACAACTTTAACATTGTTATATCTTGATATTGATCATGATACACTTAAATTTTTTATTGACTACTACTACTTTAGACTTATCATATGTACCTCTTGGATCTTACACATATTTGCTTAACATGTTCATATATACTTTAATTTATAGATTTCCTAGTTTAGACTTGATTATGTTTCTATGCTTCTTCTATTTGATGACATTTGAATATTCCATTGCTCTTTGGCTTTATGCCACTTCTTTTCACAATATGTATGATTTGGACATGTGTCAATGTCTTTGTGTGTGATTTCTTGATTGTGTATATGGATATTTGAACATGTATTTCTATGTGGATCTAAGCCAAATTACTTGTTATTTATGTATGTGAACATTTGAACATGTCCTTGTATGTCTTGCTTTCTCAGATTTAGTGACATTTGCCCATGTCCCTTGTATTGTGGCCCAATGGCCTACTTTGTGTGCCTCATGTGTGTTGTATGTATCATGACCATGAAACTTGTCTCTTGTTTTTTACATACTCCAATTTTATATGCTATGAGGGACCTCATGCATCTCCCCTTCCTACTTGGGTGCCATGATGGACATCATACCCCATTACCCTAGGTAGATACTTAGTTATTATTTAGATTTAATGTTACATACATTTTTATATCTATCTTGACAACCTTATAAATACTTGACATAACATACATCACACATTACAAAATTATGCTCATATTATCTTACATTGCAACATTATGTATGTACATTATAATAGATTAGTACACATATATCATATATGATTCAATTAACACACATTTTTAGGTCTCTTTCTTTTGAGGACAATTCTTGCATAGGTTAAATGAATCCCCTTAAAAGAGGGGGATTCACAGGGGTTTGTCAAAAATATCAGACTATCTAAATACACTCAAAGTACAATTTTTAGCACACTAGCTCAATTTAAAAAAATTAGACCCAATTAAACACAATGGGAAAAAAATGACACAAAGATCAGTATATTTATGGAGAAATTAGAATATAGAAACAATAGTGCCTAAATTGGGGCACTAACACTGTATGGGACTACTATCCAACTTATCACACTATTATCTAGTAGCCTTAGTTTCAAAAAAATCTAGATCATCTAGAAAAGTACATAGGTATTATCTTGGTTTGTATTGGTTCAATTATAGATTTACTAATTTTGGCTCAATTTATCTCAAATTCATACCAACTTGATTAGATTGGGGGCATCATGTATGGCATGGCCATTCCCATTTATAGTTTATATACTCAGATACATATTATTACAACTAAGTCCAAAATACATATGCTTAGATATCAAATTAGGGGGTATATGCATGGAATATTATTTTTGTATGCTAACTTATACACCATTTGATCATATGGAATGGAAAATTCCATGTCATTCTATACATTTTATACACAAGACATCATATTCAGGGTTACACACCAATTTCATACCTCACTCTATTTGTAGTGGTTGGCATTCCTGAGTGGCTTAAAGCCACCTAATATACTTGAGTGGTCATAGAGCCAACATCTCCAATTAGACATTTCTAGTTACATCACATAGTTTAAATTTCAAATGCATATTATATAAATGGGTAGAAAATGATGGATTCATAGTCTAATTGAGTTATTAAGCCACCTACATGAGAGGGTTGGATACACCATTAGTCCAATCCCATCTATTCATAGGTCATGATCCACTAAACAAAGGTGGGAAATGGAGTCAAAAATGGATTGAGTTCTTGAGCCACCCACATGAGCAAGCCATAAAATTAGTCCAATTTATTCAATAATTGATCACTATCTACACACATATAAAGAGGATGTCACGAGGTTTATGCATTAGTTCATGTATCTAGTGAGGTGTATTCATACATAGGTGCACCCAGAAGCTCAGGACAGTCCTGCACAAAGAACACTATAACCGAAATAGGGACACTAGTACCACATGGAACTAATATCATACTAGGGTGATACTATTTATGAGGGGTTTTGATAACTAAATCCTATTTATGATTCTTATACTAATCTCTACCTTATATTTTAGCCTCTAGATCATCTATCTCAATCATTTTCCAACTAAGTTCTTATCTACATTATTTATTTCTATTTTTAGAAAGGTTAAATTTAGTCAATTTTGTAACAAATTAGTGGATATATTTATTTCATATTTCACCCTACTTTACTGTACTTAACACTTTAACAACATATGGTTTACATTCATCTAAGTCCTAAAATGTTAAAACATTATCATTTCCATATTCATATTCTGTATAATCAATATCATCAAGATCATACCAATCTATATAGTTATAATCATCATCATTTGGATTTAGAACTTGTGAAATTCCACTCTTATCTTCTATTCTATTTGGATATATAAAACCAATAAACTGATATTGTGGTATTGAATTTTTCAATTTCTCTTTTTCAATATGCATTATGTCATGTGTCTCTACTGATATGTGATTGCTTGTATTTCTCTATATGATAGCTAAAAGTATGATTTATTTTGTATGCTTTCTTTCTAGGGATGTTCCTTCTTTGGAAAAGTATGTGACCATGCCTTCATGATAAAATCATATGTGCCCTTTAATTTTATCAATCATTTCTCCTATTGATTTTAACCATGATCTTGCAAACACAACATTGTAGGTAATTGAATTTGAAATAACAAAAAAAATAAGATAACATTATTTTGAAGCAAAATAAACTCTTAATTTGATTATCTCAGACATGTAGATACACTAATTTTATGAAAGTTTTTATGCTTATTTACAAGAGATGTAAGAAATGCTATAGAAAAAAAAATTAATTTCTTGATATTCCTTAACATTGACATCTATAAATTACTTGCCATCTATGTGAGCAATGATAATGATAGGGTATTGATATGAGGAAAGGATAGTAGTTTCTCACTTTGTAACCACATTTGAAACTATATATATTTTGTATGTGTTTCATGATTTTGACTTAATTTTTTTAGAAACCTTATTTTATGAATGTTTTTATTCTTAGCTTGTATTTGATTTTGTAACTTATGTTCTTGTTATTTTTATAATATTACCTTTGCATCATGTGCCTTTTGTAATTTTTATTTTCAATCTTGATCTTTTTGTACTCTTATTGCTCTCATTTTTCCTTTTGACCCTTTTATTGATATGATTATGCCTTTTGAATCTTTTATTTATCTAATTGTGCTTTTCAAACCTTTTCTTTCTCTGATTTATCCTTTGGTAACCATTTTTGTACTAATTATAATTTTGTTGCTTTTTTTAATTGCACTTGTTCCACTATGGGTTGCGTGAACAAGGCATAAATTATAGGATCACCACTATCAATTATATTCTGAATTTACATTTTCAAAGCCAAATAATTTTTTTTGTGATGCCCATGCATTCTATGATATGCATAATAGTATTTTGATCTCTATAAAGGATGTAAAGGAGGTAGTTTGATCAAATGATTTTTAATCATTTCCCTTAGAATCTCACTTGAACTCTTATTACACATTTTCATACTTTTAGAATCACTTATTGTAGATTTATTCTATTGTAGCTTTCAATCTTGATGTGGAGTCTTGTTAGGCATAACATTTATAGATGAAAATGCAAAAACATGATTAACACTAGCATTGTTTGGATTTTTTGCATATGTGATCTGATTTTCTAATGAAGTGATATTTACATTAAAACTCCAATTTTTCTCTTACAACTCAATTATTAAATTGCTTATAATGATGAATTGGTCCTTTAGAGGTTCACAAGCACAAACCCTGGGTACTTTAGATTGAATAAGCATATATACACCATCAAGGGAAGATGTGGGAGGTGGAGGGGTTTGAGGAAGGATAGGTTGATTACAATATTTTGGTAATATAGGATGGGATACCTTACCTCTTAGGATAGTGATATCATAGATCTAGTTAAAGGGAAAGTGGATATCACAACCTTGAGGGTTAGGATGATGAAGAGATTATCTAGTTATGATTAATTTTATATGTGCCATTAAATTATGGCACAATATCCATGGCATTATATGCAACTTAAAAGTGTGACATATTATAGGGAAACAACATGTTAAAAAAAGAAAAAAACTTTAAATCAATAAATTATAAATAGTTTCATTCATTATAATAATGATGAATATTAAAATAAGAAAATCAAATATCTAAAACCCTAATAGAAGGGAAAAATGAGAAGGAAACACTAATGGTAAGCTAGGGTTTGTAAATTGAGGAATGACTAATTTGAAAATTAAGAAAAATGAGACATAAAACCCTAATGGAAGGGTAAAAATATAAAGAAACCCTAGTGGAAAACTTAACAATATATAGGCTCACTAATATGTTTTATCAAATTCAGGAAAACTTAACAATATGTAGGTTATCTTACGTGAAAAACTACTATGAAAAATCAAGAATAATAATACTATAAATATCAAGAATTCACTAATTTTAAACTTGTTGAATCTAGAAGCTTACTAATAAGGAATGTGAAATATAAACATATAACTTAATTTTAAAATAGTGCTATGGATGAATCAAAAGCTGAAGCTAACAGGTTGAGTAGGTTTTTTGATTATGAAGCAAGATCTAGAGGTAGCTAGAGCTTTAGAAAATAACACCCCATGCTATATAGGAGAAAAAGTTGATCCTTTTCTCTACAAGGTTGGACTTGTCCAACATATAGTAAATATATAGGATTTATGGGTTATGTTTTCCTTCGTCTATATGTTTTATGTCTTATGCAAGAGTTTTGATTAGCTACGAAGATCACTATCTGATTATTTTTCCTTTAAAAACCCTAACTCATTGACATGTGAATACAAATGCAAATAAATGGAATAAAAAGGGTTCAGTAGTTGAATTTGGGCAT
Source organism: Torreya grandis (assembly GCA_037957365.1). Classification (NCBI taxonomy): domain Eukaryota; kingdom Viridiplantae; phylum Streptophyta; class Pinopsida; order Cupressales; family Taxaceae; genus Torreya; species Torreya grandis. The sequence continues at coordinate 2,498,138 of JARHVA010000842.1, forward strand.
GATCTCAACACATCATGTGATAAGTATTACCTACATACCAATAAAGTGATCAAAATTCATGCATTTCTCCCATGTTATGGTTGTGTGTGAATAACCAATGTAAGTTGATAATAGTGTGATTAAGTTGATTAACCATGATTTTTGACCTTAAATATGCATTAAAACTTTAGCTCTTGGATACTAGGGTTGTATGTCATCAATATTGGGAGAAATAGTGGATTTTTTGTCAATGTGCAGTGGTAGCTTCCTCCATACAAAATGGTTTGGAATGTGTTTATATAATGGTATATTTGAAATTAATTCAAATGGGGATTATTAAGCACATGGATAAACATTTTAATAACTTTGAATTTTTTAATTTATCCATTATTTGAAAGAAAGACAAGAGAGGGGACTTAGATAATAAAGCAGGCTATTCCTATCCAATGGGGCATTATTGTCCAATGGCAGAAAATAATGGTTTTATGGGTTTGGAATGGATTATAAGTTCATTATGGGGTCATAAAATGACTTATAAGAGTGAGTCTTCCACACATAAGGTGGTTGAAAGTGGTCAAAAAGCCCTGGGATAGGTCTTGAGCTAACTATGCCAAAAGAGCATTCACAAGTACACTATTTTGGATTACATGTTAATTTATGTGTCTAAAAACATGTCATATTAGTATTTTCAATAATTTTTATATCCTATTTTCATGGGCACTTTTTAATAAACCCCTTTTTAATTTGCACTTAATCAATGATATTTGTTGTTATTCTAGAATAACCTATATATGCCCTTCATTTTTATACTTTTGAATTTAATTTTTTAAATCCTCACAATGATCCATATCATGTCTTGTGATTCTATGATAATTTAATTTTTTATCCTTATGTATGGACAAGCCTACCCCCTGACTAGTGTCTAGTAGGTGGTAAAGATATCATGTTGTGCTCATGTAGCATAAAAAATAATTATGTGCAAAGCATCTTATACTATGGTGATTTGTAATTTTTATTATGGTAAACTATGTGAGGGTTACATATTTTTCACATGACCTATATTTATTAATCCTATGTAAGGTTGGTTTAAATTATTTATCCAAGAGGGATGAATGCTATAACAAGCATTCAAATGTTCATTTGATATTTTTACCTTGCACTTATCTGAATTTGATTTTATATCCTTTAGTGATGAATTTAACTTGAATGCACCAGAGCTTGTAGGTATGAATAGATCATGAGAGATATGATCAAGTGGATCAAAGCTAAAATTACATATTTTATCATCAGTCATACATGAAGAAGCTCATCATCACTATCATAATAATCTAAAACCTTATCATCTTATTGTTCAAAATTGACCCATAAAGGGAACTCAAATGTTTTAGTTTATTTTGGTTATGATATCATTTCCTCCTTTGAAAATGTAAATTTATTTAGTTCCTTGTCCTTATGTTTATCTACATAAACTAGGGATGCTAGTGACCTATGAATATCATGAGAGACATGATCTATCTCATAAGTTGTTATGTTCTCTATTGAAATAAATTATTTAGGTGGTACCATTTGAGGAAATTTTGCTATATCAAAATATAACAATCTAAAAAATTTAAAGTTTGCATCATATTAAGACATGGTCTATAATATCTCATCATGTATGAATTTTACACATCAATGTAATATAGATGGTATGGATTCCATAATATGTATTCAAGGTATACCAAGAGTAAATTATAATGTAATTATTGAGGCATCTTTTGGAGATTATCTTGTAATGTTTTATGTCACAATGTCACACCTAATGTAATTTGACCAATAGGTGGGCTGCATGAATTATCAAATCCTTTGATATGTATGTTTGATTTTTCAAGAAGATATTGACTAATGCCCATTATTTGCAAAAATTATCTACTACAAATATTTAAACCTAATCCATTGTCAATCAGTACCAATACATTGTCAATGCGTACTCTATTGATTACCTTATTTTGAACATTGAATTATTTAAATAAAGGAAAATATTGATCGATGATGTCCTTTGAGGATCGATCTTTGAAATCAAAAGTAATGATATTTATATTATTTTTGAGAATTTTCCTAATATCAATAAAACAAGTTGGTTCAATGTCACTTGATACTTGGGTTTCATGAAAGGATTGATATAGTATATCTTTATAGATAGTTTAATACTTCAAAATTTCAAGGATTGAGATCTTAACATGGGTTTTACTTAATTATTCAATTGTATCATACCCTTTAGATTTAATTACTAGCGTAGGATTAAGAGGAACTTGTTGTATATTAACATGTGGTTGAATAGGTTGGGCATCTTTCCTTTCTGTTTACTAACAACATGGACCATATATTCCAATATAATCTATTTGAAAATAATGGTAATAGTATGGTATCTATCACTTGAATATGATTTAGGTGGAACAAAAGGAAAACATACATGTTAGTGCCTAGTGAAGCTTCATAAGGGCTCAATGGTATTTCAACAAGGATTATAAAGAGGGATTGGGTTTTTATCTTGGGTTTAATATTTCTATTTATTTGAGTCAATTTGTTGATTCCATCTGAGCATAGTGTTGATTAATGTAATAATGTATGCAATATAAGAAATAATTATTATCATGATGTTTTTAACAAAGAAAAAATTACTATATGTATTAATTTTTTTGAACGTAAGTTTTTCCCTTGAATTTTGAAAGAAATCTAATTTTTAAAATATATTTTAACAATCTAGAGATCTGAAATTTATAAAACCCTAGGGCACACTAGGATTGAAATTAGAAAAACTAAGAGGTTGTGTTCACCAAGTGTTCAACCCTTTTTCAAAATAAAGATCAATATATGAAAGAGTAGCCTAATCAAACAAGGAGTAAGATACTCTAAAATTAAGGTGAATTAATGAATTCAGATTATAATAACATTTTGATAAGAAATACTGAATCTAAGATTATGTCAAATATATAAAGAATAACATTTAATAATTTGATAATAACAATACAAAGGATAAATTGTGCTTAGCCTATACATTGATGCACATGAAAATATGAGTAGTGCAAGTGTAAAAATAAAGTGTATGGTGATTCTGATCCAATTATTAGATTTTGAAAATTAGTTTTCTATTAGCATGGAGACTTATGTTGATGATACTATTTGTAATTAAACACATCTTTCCTATATGAAATATTGACTATTTACTTAAACTTCCATTTGGGTATTTTTGCATTTTTTTATCACCTTTTAAATTATATGTTTAGATCATGTGCACAAGATTTCAATATCAGAATATAACTCAATTCCTAGATCATAATATTAGGTCTTATCACCTTGACAAAAATGGTTTAGTGGGATCATGAAGTCGAGCTACACTCAAGGACCCTTTTGTCAATAAGAGTTGCATGTACGTAATGAATTAGGATGGATCTGTAATTTGTCCTACTTAGTGGATTCAAATCCTGGAGAAGGTAATACTTACCAATAAATTCATTAAATAGTTTTTTATATTAGGACATGACCAATTTGGATCTGATAAACCTAACCAAGGGATATCTTACTACACAACATGAAAGGAGAGGGATACAAATCCTCTGGGCAAATCATGTTATGTAATAATCCTAGCTTGGCCTATAACACATAAAATAAATATAATGTAGTGATCACTAAAGCTTGTGGCACAAATGGTGATAATTAATAATTAAAAAAAAACATGTAAAGAGAACTCTACTCAAGTAAATGTAGAGGTAAACTAAGAAAAAAATATAACATTCAACCTTTTACTTTATGCAATATCTATCTACCAAATGAAAAATTACAAGTTAAGAATACTTACCTTCAATTGAACCTATTATTCCTCAATCTCTCCCTTATCCAATGGTTTTTTGTAAGAGGTTTATATGGATTTATAAGGATCAAACTATAGAAATCAACTCTAGGATAAAATAATTCTACTTTTAATCAGAGACTTTCCCACAAGATAAGCTTCTTTCCTTCCAAGTCAAAACCCTAAGCAATGACTCAAGTGTAGAATTAGTAGAAATATGAGCTATAATAATGTGAAAATGAATGTTACTCTCTATTGGATTGAATTGAATTGGGTATTTATAGCCAAATATTAACCCTAATTATCTTGATAGCTTAGATAAAAATATCGACTAGATCGATCTTGTTAGATAAGAAAGATAACCATTAGGTATTGAACTATGTCAATTGGACCGACATAGTTATGTTATGTGCACCCAATCCCTAACAAGATCAGCCTCATTGACATATTAAGAAAATGAAAAAAGGGGTGATTTCTTAGTTAAGGGATATGTTGTAATGTTAATTTATTAGGAGGAATGAAAAAAAGGGTTTTAATTTCTTAGGGAGTTGGATAAAAGTAACTTGTAATGGTTTTAGATAATGGTATAGGGACCAAAAATATTGTGAAACACTAAAGGTCTATCCAACCCTTTCCTGATGAATCCTTTAAGGTGTTCACTCAAAGATATTAAAAATTGATAGCTTCCTATAAGAGAGAAAGTGTCAGTAAATGATAAAGTTTGAAAATATTATGTGTATACATATGCCCCAATCGAAGCTCATCACATGTCAAGTAGTTTTAAAATGGGATGGTGATTCGAGAGAGAACATGAAAATGCACAATGTTGAGCTAATAAATTACAATAAAAGGTAGAAAATAAATGAAAGTAAAGAATTGAAAAATACATACCTTCACTTACCTTAGAGGGTTAAGTGAGAAGTAGGTTGAAGAGGTGTGCAATGTATGGAACATTAGACAGACTTGAAAAATAATCTAAAATTCATTTTTTTGAAAAAAAATGGGATGCATATAGAATAAATCTCTACATTTTTATTATTCTAGATCTTTTTATGGTTTGGAAAAAGAGCATGTAGAAACATAGTTGAGCAAAAACTAGTTTTTTGGGTAAATAATTTTTAATTTTTAAATATAAAAAGAATTTTAAATATTCATTTGAACATTTAATATTTTGAGAAACTAGAGCTCTGTGTGACCTAGAGGAGTGATGAGAGAAATTATGGAATGTATGTGAGGAACACGAAGAAGAAGATGTATTGTGGATACTATGAGCATTAAGTATAAGATGTATTAAATTTGAATTTTTATCATTTTTAATTGTAAAATGAGGTAGATTTAGAAAAATAGGTACTGGGGCAAATCCATGGAGTAAAATTTGCCCTAATTGATTTTAGGGTAGATTAAAATTAGGATGAAAAATGGGTAGGGGTCAAGGAGGGTTATTAATACATAGGGCACTAATGTCAAATGTGTTAAAAATAAACACAATAAATGAATAGGATAGGCTAGGTTGACATAGTTTTAAATCAATAAGTTGATGTTAATGACCGATTACATAGTATCAAGATGATTGAGTTAGTAAATGTTTGACTATGTGTATCTGGGCTAATCTAGTGTAATAGTGTATAGGTGGCCAACCACATATATCCTAGCTAATTTAATAAGGTACTTAGGTGGCTGATTTTGTATGAAGTGGCTGATGTAGTTTGATTTTGGTAGTGACTAACATAGTTAGATAACTAAAAAATGTAGTAGAAAGTATATTCATGGTTGAGATAGTTATTTATGTGGTTAACATAGTATACAATGTTGAGAAAGAGACAATATAGGTTGATCAAGTAATTAATTTTGGTTTAAATGCATATACTATTGCTTTTTTGTAATGTAATTTGTTGACTATATAATATAGAGAACTGATACATGATTTGTTATTTGATATTTTATAGAGATGATGGAGACTTTGAGAATTGGTAGATGTAGTTTGGTCACCAAATTTTTTGGACAGATTGACAGTCAATGATCAAGCATAGTTGAAAACATTAGGATTTGGAGGTATTATGAAGATGTGCTATATTTCATTGAGTTTTGAATTCATCTCCATGTTATTAGGGACATGGGAGTGACAACCAACACTTTTAAGTGGGTGGTAGATGGGGATACCATTGAGGTTGGTATCATGTGGGAGAATGTCCATGATATATTACAACTTCCTATTTTCAGGACACCTATTATTTGTGATAGTCCTAATAATAATGTTGGGAGACAAGCCTTATCCTTATGGGAAACCAACTTAGAGATATATTTTAGTGGTTTTCAAGTGTGTTTATTTTATGTATATGTGGCAACCATTACATATATTTAGAAGGCCATTATTAGCCTTGTGACAACTCACACTCTATCACAATTCTTTTGGCTAGCGACTCCACTAGAGAAGGAACATGAAACTTGAAGCCTCACGCTTTGATTTGAAGAATTTCTAGTTCTTTTCCATTTGTTTCAAAATTTTGTTGAGTATACTACATTATGGCAAATTCACGGTATACATGAATCAAGAGAGCTGAAGGTATTATTGATCCTATATTTGAGTTGATGCAGCAAAATAATTTTGGTCTTTTGCTTCTATGACCTCACCTTTAACAAACCAAGAGTTTTCCTCCTACCAACGCCAGGTCTTCAATGCTAGGTGAAGCTTCTAGTTCTAGTGCTAGTAGAGTTTTGTCTATTGATACTTCACAAAGGTTTGTTATCCTACCTTTTAATTAGTGCATCATGGTAGCCCAAGGCCTTTGGGGTAACACTTTTGGTCCTCTAAATTTAACCCCACCTTTGCATGAACTACCTCATAGTTCAAGAATTTTTTTTTCCTAATTTCTATGGTGATGGGAAAGTCCACCCTGATGAACACATTGCAACTTTCTACATATCCTATGGTGTGATAGGTGTTGAACATGAAGATGTAGTAGTAAGGATTTTTGTAGAAACACTATAAGGTGATATCATGGATTGGTTTTATCATCTTCAAGCTTAGACTATAACCAATTGGAATACTCTCAAGACCAATTTTGAAGCCAGGTTCAAACCTGTAGAAGATGCTCATGCCTTGTTAACACAAGTAATATATATGAAGAAAGAGCCACATAAACCTATATGAGATTTCATAACCAAGTTTAATAAGCTAAGAAATAGGATTCCTACCACCACAGAGCCAACAATAGAGAATATTAAGTATTTATTTATCAATACTCAACTTCCCAAACTGAATTTTCTATTAAGGCAGGCTAGCCTCATAGATCTTTCTATAGCTTAGCTTTTGGCTATCAAAGTTGAAGATTATCTTATCCTTACATGTAAGATAAGAAGATATTTAAACAGAAGTACATTTTCCTCTTCTACTGAGAATTCTTCCACAAGCACCATAGACTCTATGGTGCAAAATTTAGCAAATGAATTGCTAGCTTTGAAAGGCAAATGTCCCAAGGTATGTTTGCCCCTCTTTCTTATTGGGATATACCAAGGAGGACATTTCCTAACAATTCATATCAAGGTAATGCTGCTAAAAATCAAGGGCAACCCAATCATCTTCCTCCTACATAAGGGAAGCTTGCCATTGAAGTAACATCGATCAACTCAACAGTTGGCTAATATGAAGTTGAACATGATCATTCTTTCCAACCTGAGTTGGACTAGGAGAATGATGCTAATATCTTTGTCGAAGGAGAAGATGAATTAGCTAGTGACTCTACCATTAGCTTTCTAAATTATCAAGATGAAGCTAAAAAAGGAGAAGTTTATGATGGAGCATATGTTATTTTTACTAGGTCCCAAAATTAGTCAACTCAGTAAGTTAATAAGGGAAAAGTAAGAGAAGAACCTCAACCAGTGATCTTAATTACTAAATGGGGAACTCTGATGCCTTTCTAATCAAAGGACCCAGTGGGCAATAAGAAAGTAAGTACATCTAACAATCTTGTATCTTTTGCTTCTATCCCTCAGATCACTACTACATCAAATAAAAATTAGAATGATGGATTTCCTTCCTCTATTTCTAGTTCATTCTAGTTATTTGACATAATAGATCATGCTAGGAAGACCAAGATCCAAATGTTTGAAGTTGAGTGTTTACAAGCTAATCTTGAACAGTTTGATAGGTTGGCTAAATACGTCAAAAACAAAACCGTCCCTACAAGACAAGATTTTCCAAAAGTTACTCGTGATTCCTCAAAGAATAAATCTACCCAAAATAATCTTGTCACTCCTCCCCTTGTTGCCTTTTGAAAAATAGAACCTTTCTATGTTTCTCTATTGGTAAATGGTCATAAGTTGAGTAATTGCATAATACATTCTAGAGCCTCTGATAATTTTATAACCACCAAGGTAGCAGACTCCCTTGGTCTCACATTAACTAAGATTTTTGGGAGATGTTTCTCCATGGAAAATAAGCAAGTACCGCTTTTGGGTCAAATCAGAGATGCCCAATTTGCATTTATGACTTTTCCAGACAAGAGGATTAAGATGACTGTCCTAGTGGCTGATGTTCCAGCTTCTTATGGAATTCTACTCAGATGTAATTTTTGTGAGGATGTAGGTGGAGAGTTGAACATGGATCTATCTAAAGAAAATATACTTGTTAAAGGAATCATGCAAAAGTTACTTCCTAAGAAGGAGGCCAAATATATCGTTACTCAAATGAAAAATCTCAAAGATCAAATTTTGTTTGAGTCCTTAGGAATGGGTAATTATTTTTTATCCACTAAAGATGTTTCTAGTTCATCAGATGATAACTTAGATAATTCAGACAAAGAATCAAAAGAATTTTTAGATGAAAGTTTAGGTAAAGGCATAATAATGCTAGATTTTTCCCTCATTGATGAAGAGGAATCTTTTGATCAATGAAATTAAAAAAAATAAAATTCTAATGAGGTTTGGGTTTTAGAATTTGATGGCAGTTATTCCTCTACCAGTTCTAGAGTAGGAATTGTTTTGATATCCCCACAAGGTGATATCTTCACTTTCTCATATAAGTTATAATTTGATAGTACCAAAAACACCACCGAATATGAGTCATTATTACTCAGATTGGAAGTTGCTCATGCTAGAGGTGTTAAGATTTTTCATGCTCAAGGAGATGCTGAATTAGTGGTTTGTCAAGTGAGAAATTTATATCAAACCAAAAATGAAAGATTGTGATATTATTGCAATCATGTATAGGATTGCATTAAAATTTTTGATGCTTTCAATATATTTGCAATTCTAAGAGAGTTTAATGATCATGCAGATTCATTAGCTATCTCTACACTCTCATGGTTCCTTGTAAATATTTCAAAGGAAACAAGTACACTATTGAGATGGTCTTTCAATCAAGTGTACCTGATAATGCTGACCATTGGTAGGTGTTCAATGGTGATAATAAAATCATTGCTTTCTTGAAAAATATAGATAGCTTTGATGAGCTCTATTTTAAAGGTAGTGAATCTCCACCATGAGAATATGTTTCCAAAATAGTTTCACAAACTGGTGAAGAGTTTCTTCAATTGAAAGGTAATAAAATTCTAAAAGGTTTGCTTTCCCTTGAAAAGCTATTTGATAAGCATGACATATATATCAAGCAGTAGCAATAATTAGATTCAAGTTCCTCTATAGAATTTGAGTAAGTAAATTTGAGTTTGGAGGCAAATCCCAAAATGGTCAACATTGAGAAATGTTGTATTGCTGATGAAAAGTTAAAATTCATTACTCTCCTTCACCATTACATTAATGTTTTGGCATATTCTTATGATGATCTAAAATCCTTCAAGCCTAAGGAAATTCAACATGAAATTCCCCTTAAACTGGTCATTACCTCACAAGTAAAAATAAAGGCAATACAACCCCAAAATATTAGGTACTATCCTTTCTAAGATGTAGAAGATGTTGAATGCAAGTATAATTTTACCAATTCATCATTCCACTTGGATCGTGAACATAGTTCCTATAAGGAAGAAGCACAAATAAATCTATATTTGTGTTGATTTTAAGATTCTCAACCAATCTTCTCTAAAGGATAACTAATGCCTACCCATCATGGATCAAGTGTTGTAAATGATAACTGGTTTAGAAATGCTATCTATGTTAGATGGTTTTTTAAGGTATAATCAATTGGAAGTTAATGAAGCAGATCAGTATAAAACTACTTTCACTACACCTTGGGGCACATTTGCATATCATAAAATGCCTTTTGGTCTAATCAATGATGACACCACATTATAGAGAGCAATGGACCTTGACTTCAAAGATGAGATAGGGAAATTCATCATGGTGTATCTTGATGATTTGACTATTTTCTCCAAACACTGTCATGATCATGTGCACCATTTATGACAAGTGTTGGAATGCTGTCGATAAAATGGTATCTCTCTCAACCTTAAGAGGTCAGTTTTTGAGGTTATAAAAGGTAAACTTATCAGTCACATTGTATCTTAAGAAGGCACTAAAATTGACTTAGAAAGAATCAAATCTATTCAAAGTCTTACTCTACTTACTAGTAAGACTGTAGTTCATTCTTTCTTTGGAAAGGTGAATTTTATACAAAGGTTTATTCTTGAATTTGCAAAGAAAACTTGTCACATCATCAACATGATGAAGGGTAAGGCTAATTTTTGTTGGATTGTGGAAGGAAAAGCAGCATTTGAGGATATCAAGAATGCTATTGCCTATACTCTAGTCCTAGTTTGTCCTGACTATACCAAAGATTTCATAGTATATAGCTATGCTTTTAAACATACACTTTTAGCCATTCTAGTTTAGTAAAATGAAGAAGGTGTGGAATCTCCCATATCATTTATGAGTTATCCTCTCAAAGCTCATGAATTGAAATATTTGAATATAGAGAAGCATGCTTATGTTGTGGTTAAGGTGGTAAAGCATTTTTGGTTCTATATCCTAAATTCACATACTATTGTTCTAGTGCCTAACATAATAGTAAAGTCTATTCTAATTCAATAAGAGCTCAAAACTAAAAGGGGTAATTAGATTGCTAAGATACAAGAGTTTGATCTTTATATAAAACCTACTAAGCTTGTGCATGGAAGAGGTTTGTGTCAATTGATTGTTGATAACGTACCAAAAGAGACAAGAGATGAAGATGCAGAAGTTGAGGACATGCCAACAGTTCTTTTTATCACTACTATTAATGAGTGGTATTCAAATATCACTCAGTTTCTTACCTATGGTGAGTTTCCTACCCATCTATCTTATAAGGACAAAATAAACATTAAGTTGAAGGCTACTAACTATGTCCTATGGGACAATGGTTTGTACAAAAGAAGCCTTGATGGAGTATTTCTTTGTTGCATGGATAAAGTGCAACAAAGTAGACTTCTAGAGTCTTTACACAATTTGGTTTGTGGAGGACATTTTTTTGCACCTGTAATGGCTCACAAGATTTTATGAGCCAGATACTATTGGCCTACACTATTTTAAGATGTGTACAGTTAGGTGCATAGGTGTGAGTTGTGTCAATAGTTTGTTGGAAAACCTAAGTTGGCTACATTACCTCTCAAGCCAGTGGTGATTGAAGCACCTTTTTAGTAATGGGGCATTGACTTCATTGGCACAATGAACCCACCATCAAGTATGGGACATGACTATGTTCTCACCATGATAGACTATTTTATCAAGTGGGTGGAAGCCATCCCAGTTAAGCATGTTACTTTTGAAGTGGTATGCAATTTCCTTAAGGAAAATATTATTTCCTAGTTTAGAGTTCCAAACAAGATTGTAGCAAACAATGCTACTTGTTTCTCTTCCCATGAGATTATTGACTTTTGCTACAAGCACATGATCATTCTTTCCCACTCCTCAGACTATTATCCATAAGGAAATGGTTAGGTGGAATCAAGTAACAAGAATCTTGTTACTATTATTAGGAAACTAGCAGATGAGAATCAAAGAACTTGGCATAAAGTATTATTTGATGCTTTATGGGTAGATAAGATAACCCCTAAAAGGGCAATAGGTATGTTGCCATTTTATCTTTTGTATGGTCTGAATGCAGAGATACCAATTACCTTGGAACGATAGGACTTTTGAAAGTTCTATTGATAAAAGGATCATGAACCTAATTGAACTTGAGGAACAATGAACTATGGTAGTGGACCGTATCGCTAAGCATCAAAGTTAGGTAAAGAAACTCTTTAACAAGAAATCAAGGACTCGTGAGTTTTAGATTGGAGATCAAGTCTTGTTGTGGGACAAGAAGAGAAAACCAAAAGGAATGCATGGAAAGTTTGATTCCTTGTAGAGAGGTCCATTCACCATTCATCAATTCTATGGTGGAAATAGCTTCTTGTTAGAATATTAGAATGGAACACCATTCTTGCTACCTCACAGTGGGAAACATTTGAAACATTTCAATCCTTGAAGTATCAAATAAGTTCATTTGTACATTTGTATTTTGTGTTTTTATTTTTATATTTTTATTTAGTCTTTTGTGTCTTTTTATTTTTAGTAGCTTGACTCCATAGCCCAATGGAATGGATGAATGCACTTAGAGACTTGATTCTTCTCCCTTTGATCATTTCAAAGTTTGATCTATGGAAGTTCCCTAGTTGGAGCTAGCTATTGTTCCCAAAATTAGCTACTGCTCATTTGTAGATAACCCCTATGAAACTTATCTATTTCGTAATCTAAACTCTAAGTTATTTGATTGAGACAAGATTGTCTTGATCTCAAGCAAAGTTGTTTGACATCCTAGGAGAGTTTGTGGCATTCCCCCACCATGATTTCTCAAAAATTGCAAAGCTTGTTGTAGTCATAAACTGATTAAAATGTCAATTTTGATCATTTTTGGGGTGTTAGTGAAATTTTGATTTTGCTCATGTAAAGTTGGCACTTTTTTCCACTCTTACATGGTTTTTATTTTTCACATGATTGAGCGACACTTTTTGCCACCATTACATGTTTTTATTGTAAGGCACGTGTCAGATTGACCGAAATCACCACCTGAGCAAGATTTTCAAGATCGAGAACTTCAAGTGGAATTAATGGCCACTTGTGCCAAGCATTAAAGGCTTATTTTCATGATTTTAAATGTGTTATCTTATTATTTTTTCTTGTCATTTATTTTGTCAAAATTTTCCTGATTTGATTCCTTGACCCTTTTCATAACCACTCGACCATGGTGACGAAGGATTCAAATAGATTTAAAAATTTTCCACCGTCAAGCTTAGGGTTTTGAACTTGCCAAGTAATTCATTTTAATTGTTTTAAACTTCTAGGGTTTTCATTTTTTGATCAGTGTCCCTTGTTATTTCATCATTTATGTCCTAGATTATCCCTAGTGATCCTTGTTGGCAAAAACTACCAACCATTGTTCATGCCCTAGGTTTTAAGGTGATTAGTGTCATTAGTGGTTTGACCCAACCAAGATTTTACCCCTCAAACATGTTGGTTGAAAACAAATTCTTACCAAACATTGTGATGATGACAATTTTAGCCACTCTCACATGTTCCTATTTTGAACAAGTTAAAATCAAAGTCAGCATTTTTTTCCACTTATATATTTTAAGATGTTTTCAAGAGGAAGTGTATGGGCAGCAAAATTTGCCACCTTTACACAAAAACCTTGCAACTTATACCACATGTGGTATACAAAATTTGCTGCTCAAACATCAACTTAGAATTTCCTCATTACCTGTAGTGTCAACATTTATTCACTGCTCTAACATATAACCAATACAAGTGCATAATATCCCTCACATGCAAGGGCAGAAAATTTTGCCACCCATGCAAACATTCTCTCAAAATTTTCTAACTCTAGGATATTTTCAATTTTTTTTTTGAGCCTACTTTCCTCTAATTTTTTTTGCTTGCTTGCACTCTAGCCCTTTCAATCACGCCTCCATATTTGTGATCATCAACATGTAATTTCCTCAAATTACCAGTATTTTCCCTAATTGTATGATCATGACATTTTGTTGCAGTTTCTTTTATGTATCTTCTTTCTTCATCAACATCCTTTTAGTGATAGCTCATTTAAATGACTGAGTTGCCTTCAAAGAAGTTGAAAGTGATGAATTACAAATATCAAGGTGTTTTTCTAATCACCTTAGTTACTGCTAATGTCGATGACATTAGAGATACAAAGATTGGCCATGTGGACATCGCTGAGTTTGTGGAGAGAACCAAGTCAAGTAATCCTAACTTTGAAATGAAGAAGATAATTGATAGTAACATTCATTTGGTATATTCTTTCCTAGTGGCAACCCACAACATAGAATTTGTCCTTCAGTGTGCTTAGTTTTATAACAAAGATACTAGGGCCATGATGTCCGTTAGTGGTAATGTGATAATTAGACTAGATCCTAAATTCATTGATAAGGTGTTTATGTTCCCTCATGCTATAGAAGTGTTAAAGCTTGATTTTGTTGAAGCACAAATAGAGTATGACAAAAATACTAAGAAGGCAAAGAAGGTAATCAATAATAAATGGTTCAAGATGTCAAGGTCAAATTTGTTAAGGTGGCCATGGAGTTTTCCTAGAAGTGACTTTATAGAAGAAGTTGGTGATCTGATAACTCTTCTCAGTAGGATAAGAGGTTTATCCTCTTCCTCAAAGTTTCACGAATGTATGTACCCTTTTATCAAGGTAATACTCCAAGGTAAACAAACCATCTTTTAGGGAGAGAAAATCAGCAATGCTTTGCATGAACAATTGATGAAGGTATCCACTACCTTTAATTTTTACATGACTTCTTATTTGGTGTGTATTACAGCTTCTATGAGAATCTTTCCAGGTCTAACATAAGAAGGAGATAGTAGGGTAATATTTTTGTATCAATACTATTCTCAATTAACATTGAAGGGTTTTATTCATCATTTTAAGAGAATAAATTGATGCTTTCTATGTAGTATTCTTATGTCTTTTTGATCCTCAACTAGAACAAAGATGAGTGTCATATGAGGCTTGGATAATGGTAAATGATTTTGGATGCATGTTCTTATAGTTTCCTTTTTTCTCATACCTGAGGGTTGGCTTTTTCCAAGGTCATCCTTATATGCTTCCAAGATTCCCCTCAAACAAACTAGTCTTAATGGAGTTCTACAAATAAATGATCATCATGCATAAAAAAAATGGAGCTCAATAAGCTTGGTTTCAGGTTCCCAATTGAAATTGGTAGGTATTCAGTATTAACTGCTACAAAGGCTAGGGCCATAGAAATTGAGATGCAGCTTGTAACTATGAAGAAATTCAAGAGAAGACCAAAGTTTGAATATAGGGCAAGAAATATAAAATAAATAGGAAAACCCAATTCTATGAACCTATGGTAGAAGATGTTTGGGTAGATTTTAGAATAGAAGAAGATGTTAGGAAATTGGACTAAAATTGGTTATCTCTTAAGTAGAATGAATATCTGAGACTTAATAATTTTCTTGAGGATCTAGTGGATGATGGAGAGTTAATTGATGATAGATATAATACTAAATAGGTTGATAATACCCCTCTCCCTCCAATCCAATGGTCTCAAAAAGCACTAACCTCTTGGAGAAAAAGAATTGAACCTATATTAGTAAACACCAATAATTGGCTAGCAAACAAGGGAATTACTTTGAAATAATTCCTCATAGGGTCAGAAACTGAGATTCAAGAGGAAACAAGAAAAAAGGTAGAGAATAGGATGAAGAACAAAAGTGATATTCCCTCTTCTTCTAAGCCACATAAGCCTAAGATTAGATTTGTGATGAAGAAGTCAAAAGCTGTGGAGAAAGAGTCTGAAATAAAAGATATGGAAGTTGAGAAATAGAGCACTAAAGAACCAGCCATAGAAGAGATGGAGATTGAAGATAAGACTATAAATAAATAAGAGAAGGAAGCTTTGTCCCCATAAGAAAATTTAAAACAAGAAATGGGAGTCTCTTCTCCCTTGCCTAACACACCCGTTGCAGTTCCTTTGTCTATTTCTCCTATTAATATTCCCTCATTTGAATCTCCCTCTCCTTCCAAAATAATTTTTGATAACCCTCAATTTTTTTTTAAAGATGTTCTCTATTCCTCAGGATCTATTCCTAGTTTGTCCTCCTCATCTCTTGATATTAGAGATGTTTCTATTTTTTATCACTTTATAAGAGGTGTAGTTTTTACTAACACTCCACCTATTATTTCCACTACTAGTGCAAGTGCAATTCTGGTGACACCAACAATGGGTATAGACCCTAATGTGAGTACTTCTATGCTTCCACCATGGTTATCAGCTTATAAACTAAAAAGGAAGAAATAAGCCAGTTCCCTAGATGACTTTGATCTTAATAAGCTAGTGCATGTAAAAGCTAACACCCTAAAAAAGCCAAAGATTCTTTAAAAAATGCTTGGGGATAAGGGACACAAATTTTTGGAGATTACAAGACCTCCACAAGATTAAACCATGGAAAATTTTGATATGAATGATTACTCTATCTCTAGAGTTAAAATAGGAAAGATAACTCATGAAAGTGCCAAGAATGATATGCAGTTAGCCATGGACATCTTGATTCAAAAATTTGATAAGGAGAAAGAAATGAAGGATCACTACAAAGCAATGGTGGAATAGTTGACTATAATGGTAAGGAAAATCACTTTTAGTTCAAAAGAAATAACTCCTAAGGCCATTTTTGTAGAAGACCCCATCATTTAGAAATAAAAAAAGACTCATCTCAAAGGAAAAGTACTTGAAGAGTACCTAGACAGAATGTGTGCACAAGGATTTTCTCTACTTATAGAGCTATCTAAGAAGATAGATAAAATGAGAAAAATAAGAGCAAAACTTAATGATCTCATTGATGTTGTTTCTCAAGATATTAAGTGCATAGAAAAGAATCATGATAAATGGGTAGAGATGAGAAAAATGAAAATAAGCACTCTAATATCAATTGGTGCCATTTTTAATAGGGATTCTTATACATAAACTAAAGAGGAATTGACATATAGGAGACATGTGCTTAAATATTTGATCAATGACCTTGAAACTGCAAGGAAACTTAGTGAACAAAGTGATGTCAGTATTTTACATAAATTGGAGGAGCTACCTTTGCAAGCTCGTATCACAAGATAACCAATTTCTTTCTACAAAAGAAATGGTTCAAGAATTTGAAGATATGTTTCAAAAAGAGTTTGAAGATAAAACAATTTCAATGGCCTCCGTAGACAATATTTTGGACAATCAATTAACTTTGGATAATCTAAAAACCAAGTTAACTAGTCATGCAAAATTAGTCACCACTGTAAGAGATGCCATAGTTAGAGCCAAGATGATTTTCAAGAACACTGTTAGTCCAAACAATATCGAGATGCAAGCAACTTTCACTATGTATGATGGTCACATAAAGAAATATGATGATACAAATTGAAGCATTATCTTTTTCCCTTGGTTTATTTTCCATTTTTTATATGTACATTTGAAACAACTTTGGACATTTTTACATGTACTTTTTTCATATGTAATTACATATAAAAACATAGGAAGTCCCAAGTCAATAAGGACTCCTATTTTTGAATAGGTCAAAGTAGTTAGGTTTTTCCTAAATTTTCTCAAGGCCTCTCCCTATAAATAAAGAGGGCCTATATTATAGTTAGGGATATTTTTAGTTATTGGAGTGAAACTCTACCCAATTGAAGAGCATTTTGAGACTTTGGGCTCAAATTGTAAATCAAACTTTATCAAGTGAATAGGAAAGCAAGTGATCATTCAAACTATATGTTGAAATAACTTGTGTTGTATTGGAAATTATTCTTATGTCATTTTACTAATATGATCTTATCTGTTTGATTATATAGTAGTGTGAGTGAAAATAATTTGGGAGATGTTCTAAAGTTGATTGTGGAGACTTTGTGCTACAATAATTATCTTTAGTTTATGATTTAGTGTTTTAAAGTAAAGGATATTGGAAAGACTTTCAACTACTATTATCTTTTGTGATCATATATTTTTTCATAGTTTTTGGTGAATACTTTGGGTTGTACCTCATTTTACTATGTTCTAAGTTATAAATCAGCAAAAAAATCAATGATAGACTTTGTGCTCTCGTGGGTTTCTCAGTTTTCTAGTTAGTATCAAGAAAGTGTTCTTTTATTTTGTAAACATCATTTCTGAAAAAGGAGAAATGGATGATATGGTCTCACCCTGAATTAGTATTTATTTTAAATTAGTTTGTGATAGTTTATAGGGAGCCTCCCCTTAATGAGAGGAGAGATTTATCTCATTACACTGTGGTTGATATAACCATTTTGCCTTCAGTTAGTTGATAAAATATTCACCCAACAAATTTAGATGGGAATGTTCCACTATATGTGGTTTTATTGTGTCATTTGATATTGAAGTAGGGTACTATATATGATCTAGGGTCAATAATATAGGTACAATTAGTACACAATATGTATAATATCCTATCATGAGTGTATATGACTATGGGCCCTATGATTTTATTGAGTAGTTAGATTTATGAGAGGTTTCCTATGTATCACCTTATGGGGTTACCACATGTGATAGATGATAGTTTACCTCATGTTCTGAGATGGAGACATGACCATGTACTACAAGCTATATCACATGCCATAATATTCAGATGTTCACCCAAGATTTTTTGGCATCTATATGTGAGTATTACATCTAATTAACCTTCTTAACTAAGTATATATTAGGTATTGGGCCATGTTTATATTAAAAATAAATATACATGGTGGGTGGAGACACATCCTATTACTCACTTAAGAGGTTAGTTGGGGTTTCCACCTCTAGTGATACCTAGAGTATTTCCTAGATATTGGGCATAACACATGAAGGAATGTCAAGGGAGTGGAGGTTCAGGTGTGGATGTGCCTATGATATGACATAACTAGACTAAACCTTTGAGAAGATGACATTACCAACAATAGGGAAAGGCTAGAGTGGTTGAGGAGGATGTAGAGGTGGTTATTATTATACCACAAAAGGGTTTGTATTTACCATCATAACCACCATGATGATAACATGGATGGAGGTAGGTGTAGGTGTAGGTGGAGGAGGAGTTGCATGCATAGGGACCAAAACATAGAGACTAAATGGCATAGCATACAGATAACTGGTATATAGAGAATAATATTCATATTAGAACTCAATATGTTCATGTTCTATAGCCTAGTTTTAAAACACCATATAAAATTCCCCATTGGAGGTACTCAATGGATGAGCCAATGGAGAGACAATTGTTAATGAGTGATTTGTGTTTTTTTAGTTGATGTTTATTATGTTATGGATAAGTAGATATATATTTATTTATATATATCACTCACACACACACACACACACACACACACACACACACACACACACACACACACACACACACACACACACACACACACACACACACATGCATATGCATATTTATATATGATATATATTGTACATTTAGTTTGTGTTTTGTAGATACTTCTACATAGGAGTCTAGATGCTCAATGATATTTTAGGAAACACATCATGATATTTTGGATGATGTGTTACTACATCATGATACTACAAAGATGATTAATCCTATTATACTATCTACTCCTGAATGGTAGTTAGTTTTGATTGGTTAGTGAGGTAGCACAAGAGATACAGAGATGAGGAGATATAATACATGTAGAGTTACCACTAGGAGTTGGGGATGGAGAGCTATGAGCATGGTGGACACTAACCAAGAAGCAGGATGCTCATTTGGCTACATCTAGAGAGTTGGCATGTGTTTAGGGCTAGGTGGCCAATTTATAAGGACAAATTGATGTCCTATATACATATAAATAGTAATTACATTATACCATTCAAAGGCAGTGGTATCATGGATTGATGGGTAGTGTATCCCATCCACGAGATAGGCAAGATGGAACACAACTATAGAGACGAGATTGCATTATGCTAGTAGCATTTTGTTGTATTATATTAAATATTAGAACCATATATATATATATATATATATATATATATAGTTCTTATGGCTCATGAATTTTATGGATGTATGTATCTTCTTGTTAGCACATGTGTTTTATTTTTTGATATATAATATAGGAAAATGTATGATGTACATTTGATTATTTTCTAGCAATTATGAAGAAATGCATGGTTAAAAATAATGATAGAAAATGTAAAGTGTAGAAATTTAAAATATAATACACTAAATCTCAAGGAAAAATAAAATAGAACACACTATATCATGTTGGGAAGCATGTAAAACATAAAATAATGAGAGTGATAGTGAAAAATGTAAAACGTAATAAATCATGTTGGGAAGCATGTAAAATAAAACATAAAATAATTTGAAATGTAAAACACACTAAATCATGTTGGGAAGCATATAAAACATAAACAATAAATTTGGAAAAAATAAAATATAAACTAAGATGTGCAAAGTAAAAATAAAAAATGTAATGACAAGTAGAAAATGTATGATTTATGTTTAGAAAAAGTATAATTATTTTGTGACTAAACATGGCATGGAAGTTGAGGATACTTTATGAGGAAAACCTAGTCCTATCCAAGGTCTTATACTACAACTAAAAAATGGTAAACCAATGAAGTGAAATGATGATAATGGGAAATGGTTATGAATGATAAGAAAATGTTTGTGAAGAAGTCCTATTCCTATCAAAGGTCTTATATTGCAACTCACAAAAGGAGAACCAAAGCAACATGATCAACTAACAAATAATATTTATCAAGAAGGAATATTGGGCATGTTGTAATGAAAAAGGGAGTGGGAAAAGGCATGACATAGGAATTTATAATAATAATTAGTAGGCATGATGTTTAGAATCAAAATAGGAAGAAATAATAATATATTTTATTCAATGTAAAAGCATATATTTTTGTACATAGGAATTAAGATTTAAAAAGAGGCTTACAAAAAGTTGGTTGAACAAAACCAACTTTTAAGTATAACCAACCCAAAAAAACAAAACTAAAACATAAATAAAAAAAATAACAATCTAACTAATACTTTGGATCATAAATTTACCCAAAAAACTCCCCATTTATTTAGAGGGTTATAGAAGAAGAAATAACTAGAGCTATAACCCTAAATCCATTGAAGGAACTCTATCATAACTGCAAGTGGTGCACTGTACCTCTAGTATTGAATACAAATTAATGTCACTTCATAAAGAATCCAACCCCTGTGAGTTTAAAAAAAATGGATAATGAACATGATCAAATCCTTCTCATCCTGATGATCATCATATTATACTATAGTATAACACAATCAATCATGTCCAAATACATCGACCCACATAAGGTCCCACACAAGAACCCATCCAAGTGACAAACCTAATACTATGTATGGCATATCACCTTGATTCTGAATATATGATGATGACCTTCACTCAAGATTAAAGGTGCTAACAACCCCTATAAACTTTTACTATCTTTGATGACGAATCAAAGACCAATAAATGCAATATATTCTCCCCCTATTAGTTGAAAGGTGAGAAGTTTTTTACCAAGAGAAAACAAATAATCTAACATTATCTACTCTATGTCATGAATCAAAATGAGAGGAAGTCAAAAATGGAATTGAAAACAAAAACACAAGCCAAAAAAACATTACTACAAGAAATCCCAGTCTTGAGCCTAATAGCTCACACAACATGGGTGAATCACTAACACTCAAAATATGGTGTTAGGTCCATCAAGACCATAGACCTTAGCCATATAATATGCCTCTTGATCAAAGGAAGTTGTAAAATAAATAGAATAAATAGAGTAACCAAAAGATCTATCACTAGGATGATCCACATAATTTGGTTCAACATTATTTTTATGTGGAGAACAAGGTTGTCATGAAGGACATACATCTGCAAGATGTCCAATTGCACCACATTTGAAACATGTGGGATCTTTCGCTATGTCTAAAAAATATAGAAGATGTTGATTGACTAGAATAACTATAAGAGTGAGAAGAATGCTTATGATGATGTTTACTTTTGGAAGACCCTAGAGATTGCTGATGTGAATGCTATGGAGACTATCAAGAATGATGTGGAGAATGTCTTTGATAGTGTTTTAGAGAATGTTTTTGAAACTATCACTATACATGATGATGATCTCTATGTTGGTATCTATTCTTTACATAGTGAGCCTCTTCAATAGGCATAATTTTCTTTACAAATTGTCTCTGATGCTGAGTCAACAACTCATAGATGGTGTTAAATTTGTTCCATTAAGCTTATCACTAAGTTGTAATATTTCAAAATTATTTGTATATGTATAACTAAGGCCATTCAATGTGATGGAGATCAACATGTCATCATCAATTTTACCACCTATACTACAATACTCTTATTTTAGTGTTTTCATGTGAGAGAGATATTCAAAGATGTCTTCATTATCTACGAATTTATTATCCAAAAGATGCATAAGAGGTCAATATTATTATATGTAGGTTGTTTCTCATATAAATACTTTAATAATTACCATGATTTCTATGCATTAATTTCAATTGCCTTAATATGAATGATAACATGTTCAGTGCAAAATGATTTCAATAGGGCAAGAACATGCTTATCACATTTTTGATATTAAATGAGTTTCACTACTTCAGTTGGTGGTGCAGTTTCTTTCTCAGTGATTTCACATAAATATTTAAATATGAGAGTGTTATCCAAGTTTGTACTCCATTCTTTGTATTTTTTAGGTGATAATTTCACATTTTTAGATATGAGTCTGACAATTTTAGCCTTGATTCTAAAAGAATAATCACGTCAAGAAAAGGGAATGCTATTGAGGTTTTACCTTTACCTTCCAAATAGATTTCAAATATAATTTTTTTGGGACTTTGTAAAAATATTACACCTTATAACTCCTATTACAACATGATGTCAAAAATTAATTTTGACCAAAATAATATCAATGGGTTTTGAACCCTTGACGTTCTCTATTGTAAGTGACTTATAAAAGTTTGTATAACCATATCTATTACAATAAATATGAAAATATGTTTGGATAATTTTCCATATAAAGTAAACATTCCAAAAAATTATTTTGGGTAGGTAAAAACCTTTTACCTATTTTTTTACTTTACATGTGAAAAATAAATTTGCAAATTTTCTATTTTTGGTGGAGCGCCCCCAAAAAATAGAATAACAAAATGAAAATAATCTTGATATCACCATATAGGGCTCACGGTGTAGCCTCTTATTATTAGTACTTGTGAACACATCATATTATGCCTCTTATTATTAGGGCTCACGGTATGGCCTCTTATTACATCATACATATATGTTATAAAGAGTAACTTGCCAATAAAAAAATTGGCATTGTGCAGATGAGAATAGATAAATTTATTCAAAAATAATTTAAACAAATTTAGTCATTGTGGAGAAAATGTCGTATGATTTGATGTGCAATTTTGGCTACCTTTTATGCTATACAACTAATTGATGATTATAGATTAAAAAAATCTTAACCAAGAATAGACATGCCAGTCTTTAAGCATCGTATAGGTGAAACACTTAATAATTATAAATAAAAAAAAGTGATTAATTAAAACTCAAAAGGTGTGTGTTATTCCAACAATAAAACATGTTTTCTAACCGCTAGTCCATGTTACACTATTAACTTGTAGTGCTGCATAAATTATTATGGTTGGAACTAATTTTTTTGAAGATTCATACCAGAATTTGATTACTCAAAAAAATATTTCTTCAAATTTATTTAATCCTTATTTATTTAGAAAACATAGTGTCTACAAATCTTCAATCCTCCTCTTCAAAAATCCCAAGATCTGATACAACTATTTAGAATCAAACATGAGGAAATAATAATAGATTTTATTCAATGTAAAAACATATATTTTTGAACATAGGAAGTAAGCTTTAAAAATAGCCTTATGGAAAGTTGGTTGAATAAAACTAATTTTCGGGTATAACCAACATGAACAAACAAAAATAAACAAAATAATAATAAAATTAACTAATAATTTTTATCACAAATGACCCAACACATGATACATATTAATCAAATAGGTAAGTGTTAAGAATTTATTGGATTGTAAATTCATAATATATTTGTTCCCAGTAGACACAAAACTTTATAGGTAAATAAATGTAGTACTAATATCAGGTCATGAAAGATATATATATATATATATAAAAATTAAAATGGGCCTACCTTTCCACAATGTTTTCCCCATTCCTCAAGACCCCTTATAGAGCCATCAATCTACTATGAATATTGGGTTCTTGTGTAAGAAATTAGGTATCACTATAGATACATTTGATATTTCCTATTCCAATAAACTATCTTACTAGATGCAATAGGCCTCAGCTCTATCGCGAGGCAAACTATGGAGTTTTAACTTTGACTAGAAAATAAAAGATGTGATAAGATATGAATCACATATTTTTATGTGATTTTGAATTTTAAATGTTTATTTTTACCTTTTTATCATTAAATTTTTTAAAAATGAGTTGGCTTTTAAATTTTTATGGATTTTTATATTCCTCCTCCATACAAATTTATAATAAACAACATGAGTGATAAAAGTGACAATCATTGATAAGATTTTGGTTTTAGTTATAAGATAAAACATACTTAGAGATTTTGTGATATTTATAAATAATTAGACTTAACCATAAAAAAGTATGTGATCTCAAGACTAAACATATGCATTCTTAGTATGAAGGAAAAAATAAAGGGAAAGTGAAGATCATATAGATCTATGCATGTAGTCGTATAATGAAATAAATTCTTGTTAATTGATCATATGGTAAAGATAGAATATTAGAGGGTGTGGGTTGGAAATCATATCATAATAATAACTATTTTATTTCAATAAATGATGTAACAAATATAAAAATAAATAATCCTAAATAAAGATAGGGGAAAAATAAATGAAAATGAAATTAATCCATGAAACAATTCTAAGTGATAAGTAAAACATAAGATCAATATATGCTCATAAATCAAATCCAAATCATATGAAACTAAAATAAATAATGTGATGACACACCATGATGTGTTCACAAGTACTAATAATTTTTGCATAAAACATCATCCATAACATCCTATACATCCTTGTGTAACTGTACTCTAACTTTAATCAAAGTCTCATCAATCTTTACAAAAGTCATGAAAAGACTTATTGATTCATTGTCTCTATTAATAAAGTGGGTATGCTATAATAAAAATGATGCTCTTGGGGTATTTATTACATGAGATACTTAATGCAAGGAACTTATATCGAGCTATGATGAATATCCTTATATCTATGAGTGAATGAGGGTTATGGAGAAGGGTGATCATTTGTTTATGAATGTCTTGGAGTATATGGCCGAGTTGGTCAAGGTGTAGGACATGAAAAATCATGAAAGGGATGATGTAGTATTTGACATCATATATGTATGATGTGTATTAAATTGATGCCAAAGACATTAAACCTCCCCATATTTAGGGATGCATTCTAGAATAATCTTAGGAGGGGGTAAGCTCTTGTATTTAGATTGATCCTTATCTAGATGAAGAGTATTAATTTAATTCCAAATTTATTAATAATGAGTAGAAGAATGCATGTGTGTGGCATGAAAAAAATAAGTACGTCTAGGAGTAGATTGTGAAGGTTGGCTATTTTTAGTCAAAGTAGACCCTAAGGATTGATGTTGCTAGTGTGCATAATAATCCTTCGCCTAGTGTATAACAACTTTATAAATATCATAATATGGATCATATTCCCATAGTGTTAGTATAGGATCAATCTTAGGCAAAGGTAGTATGTGATCACCAATAGGAGGAGAAATTAGAATAGGATCAGAACTAGGCTAGGCCACTTCAAAAAGAGATCAAAGTGGGTTGGTATAATATAGACAACATATATAAAGGAAGTAAATTAGAAGGATCTGAGTATATAATTAACCAATAAGGCCCTATCATAGCATGTTCAAGAATAATACCCCAAAGGGGATCATTAGTGACTAGAGGAGAAGTAGTGTATGTGCCTTTCATCTCAAACTTGTGAACATTAGAAGAAAAAGAGCTAATATTAGGTAATATAGAACAAGAAGGAATTATATGAATAAAACTAAGAGAATGTTTTAAATAAGAATGATATCTAAGTATTTATTAATTTTAAGCTTGAGAAAAGCCAATTAAAAAGGGATCATATAAATAATATCCACTATTATAATGAGTATAAATATTAATAGTACATGTATCAATGCTTTTATCGATCGAAAATACATGATAAATAGAGTTTTTAGTTTTTATTAGGTGACCAAAATTTTATCTAATGATTTTTTACAAGATTGAGGTCATAAAGAAGGAGGTAATTGATTGATCATCTGAGGAAAGAGATCATAAGTTTTGATTTTCAAACTGATCTTATCAAGTTCATCATCATGTGAACCTAAGAGATTAGGTGTTATGTTGCCTATAAATTTAGGGTGACCACTATAACCTCTAGTAGAGTTTATGGGTTAATTAAAGCATTGTGATTCATGAAATGGTATACTAGGTAAAGGTTCAAGGGTAGGTATTTTAAAAACACCTTGTTCTTGGAATTATTAAAAATTTCAAGGATTGGTATCTCCTTGAATCTTGTATATAACACCATTATAGGGAAAATTAACACTTTAGCATCTTAAAGAGGATATGAATATCATGTGATGTGTCTAATTTTGACTAAATAAAATGTTATAAGAAACTGATAAATTAAATATCATTACTTTGATACACACTATGATAGGGAAAATAGTGATAGGAATCCAACCACACCCTAAAGGAAGAATTTGCCTTCTATCATATCCTTGACATGTAATTTTGGTATATTTGAGATTACATTTGAAATATCTAAGTGTTTTAATAAAATCAAGGGAAGTCATGTAAGTTCCTGAACCTTTATCAATCAATACATGTTTAACTTGGATATCTCCTATTTGGAAGCTAATGAATAATGGAGGATCATCTACATAAAGCAATATCTATTTAGAAATCATTGAAATGATATGGAATTTGAGTTAAAGATAAGTGTCTACCTTTTCATCAATGTAGATAGACATTTATTCATTATGTTGAAGCATGTTATCTTCAGATCCTAAAAAAGTAGTTTTTTGCCCCATAGGTGGGGCATGAGGGATGCTAATTGTGATTAAAAATTACATTAGATGATTATAATGATGAGGAGAAATTCTCATCAGCTATAATAAAGGTATTTGAGATGGGAGATGTAAAATTTTGGTTATAGGATCCCATTAATCATATCCCATTAGGATTTTATTGGTTAAATGTGCATAGTGTTAAATTAAAGCCTTTGAGGGTGTAGAAAACATGCATTTAATTATTATTGGTAAGGTTTATTTTATTGGGATTTAGTTAATTTGGGTTGAAAAATTGTATTTGATTATTTTGACATGGTTGAATAATTGGTTGTGTCTTGTGAATGAGATGAAGAAGTACCAATCATGGAAGGTTTTTGGATTTCTAAGTAAGGTTCCTTAGTTAAAAGAGGAGTAAAATTCATATCGATAGTATGTGAGTTATTATCTAATTGTATCATTGGATTTGACACTTGTGTGTTTGTTGAATTGATTAGAATTAGTTTCATGTGCCCTAATTCCATGAAATGAGATGGATAAGAATATTGAATAGTATGAAATGTTAGGAAATTATTGTAGTTGGAAGCTAGATTAGTATTGATATAGGAAACTAATCTCATCATATTATTCATATTAAAAACATTCTCATCATGCATGTTAATACTAGGATCCACAAAATTTTTAACATTATTAGTAGTGGGAGGTTGGTTAGTATTAGCTTGATGATTAAGAAGAAGATCCTTAAAAATAGATAAGTGATCATTATCTTCATTAAGGAATTCATGTTTAGTTTTAGGTTCATGGGACTTAACTTCCACTTCATAATATTGTTGAAATGTATGTATGAGTGATTCATGATCAAAATTAGGTCTAAGAAGATATTATATAGACAAATTTCTTATTTGGTGTTAAGTTTCATGAGAGTGGTCCTAGATTTCATGATACCAATATAATTTGTATGGACTATATCAGTGTTTGGTAGGGTTAGTAGGAACAATATCTTGTGGTAAAGGTCGAGGAATATGATTTTGAATATTTTTTTATAGATATCTACATTATTTACTTATGAAAATGTAAAACTCGGATGAGAATTATTGGAAATTAATGTTGAAAGGATAGGGTTCATTAGATTACTTGGATAAATAACTTGAATGGTGTGTATGGAATCATTGGTATCCATAACACCATCATTGGTTACATGTCTATTTTTAAATTTCATAAGCATTCAAATTATTATGGGAGGGTATGAAGGTTAGAATTAACATATAAGAAAGTCTTGACAATTAACTTGGTTAAGATTTTTTTCTAAATATTTTAGGGAAATAGTCCTCACATGATATTGTAATTTAAAGTGAAGATTGTTAGTAAATAAGTGAAAGAGATCACCATTTAACATGTTAATCTTTATTAGATAAGGATCTCCACCATTTTATGAAGACTTGTTTTGTTTCAGATTCTAATTGTTTATAGTTGATAAAATAATCTAATCTATTTTTAGGAAGATCATTAGTTTGGAATTTTCACAGCAATGAATTGACTAAGTCTTCCAAGCTAGAGATATAATGGATTTTGAGTTGATTATACAAATCTAGAGCATAGCCTAAAAAGTTTCTATCTAAGATATTTGTGGTAGCAAAAGTATTGAGTTTAATCCAATATTTGTAAAGGTTTCCAAAAGCTTTCAAATACAAGGTTGGATAAATGGATCCTTATAGGTGATAGTGGGAACTATGACCTATGTCAATGTTTATAATTTGAGGAACTAAAGGTTCATTTTTTAAGTGTTTAATAGCCTTGTTAAGAAGTGGAGGTTGTGGTATAAGGTTACCATGTGCATCTCTAAGGGGGGGAGTGTTTTTTCACCCCCATTGAGTAGGTTGAGGATGATTTTGGAAATACATTATCTAATTTTTTATTTTCATCATTTGATTGGTACTATTAGTTTTAAAGTATCAATTTGATTTAAATTTTGTAGTAGAAGTTGATTAGTGTCAATGGTATTTTGACTAGTAAAAATAACATGGGATGCATGAGTGCTATGTGAGGCATTGATAGTTTGAGATGTACTAGTTGCTTGAGATGCACTATTAGTAGTATGAATTTGAGTATTAGTATGAGAATTTTGTGTAAACCCACTAAAGGTTATTCCTGACATGGTTGTAGAAATTTTTGGCATAGAGGATGAAGAAGGAAAAGAAGATGATGTCATGCGAGTATAATAAGGTAGGAGAGGGAATAAAGGTGTGGTAGAAGTCATAAAATGACTTATTCCAAATCCTATAGCAAATCTAGGTGAAGGTGAATGGGGTTCTCCAATATGAGGTCCTATCATGAGGTTATACATGACTGTAGATCCTTACCCTAATGTTGAGGGTTTTCATTGATGAAAATGATAATCATTTATATATAATAAAGATAATTTTCATCCTCTACCATAAGTAGGAATAGAGGATTAAGAATAGTAAAATAGGGAGAAGTTCCATAATTAGTTGTTATAGTAGTAACATGGATGTTGGTAAGATCAAGATTATCTACCACATGATAGGGAAGATGTGTCTGACAG
Source organism: Torreya grandis (assembly GCA_037957365.1). NCBI lineage: Eukaryota > Viridiplantae > Streptophyta > Pinopsida > Cupressales > Taxaceae > Torreya > Torreya grandis. The sequence continues at coordinate 2,527,556 of JARHVA010000842.1, forward strand.
GCATTATGAGGATTAGAAATACTCATCATGTTAATTTTGTTTTACTATGTATCATCATCAAAAAGTGTTTCATGATGAAAAAGAAACTTATCTGAATACTTGCTATAAAAGTGAAAGTCTAAAGGTTGAAACTAAATGAGATCAAATTGATTGATCTAGTTATACTATAAAGATTATAGAAAAAACCTATAAACAAACTAGATTAAATTGGTTGATCTAGTTGAAAAAGTAGGAGAACTGAATAGTCTATAAAATAACTAGATCAAGCTAGTTGACCTAGTTTGAAAGACAAAAAAATAGAATAGGTTGAAAACTAACTAGATCAAGCTAGTCGATCTAGTTGGAAAATTAGTTAAACAAAATAGTCTATAGGCTGAGTAAATCAAGTTGGTTGATCTAATTTGAAGATCAAAAAAATAGAATAGGTTGTAAACTAATTAGATGAGTCAGTAGATCTAGTTAGACAATTAGTAAAATAGAACAATCTATAAGCTAACTAGATTGACCTAGTCAATCTAATTTTAAGAATAAGAAAATAAAACAAGATATAAATTGACTAGATCAAGTTGGTTGACCTAGTTATAAATATAAGAAGATAAAATAGGCTATAGGTTGACTAGATCCATCTAGTCAATCTAGTTTAAAAAATAGGAAAATAAAACATGTTGTAAACTAACTAGATCGAGTTTGAAAGATAGGAAAATAAAATAAGATGTAAAATTACTAGATTAAGTTGGTCGATCTAGTTGGAAAATTAGTAAAATAAAATAGCTTGTAGGCTGACTAGATCGAGCTAGTTGATCTAGTTTGAAAATTAGCAAAACATAATAGTCTACTAGTTCAAACTAGTCAATCTAGTTTTATGAACTAGAAGAAATTATAGTTTGTTTAAAGATGGTCGATTTAGTTTTAAATACAAAAATGAAGTTAAGCACATGAACAGAAAAATTGAGCTGGTCAATCTAGTTGAAACACATAACATAGAACTTGTATCAATGATGGATAATAAAATCTATAATACAACATAAAAAAAAAATAACAAGAAGAAAAAATGTAATTTAGATGCTAACTAATTATCAAAAAAGAAGATCAAATGATTTTAATAAAGGTTGTGTTTGATAATGTAGGCATGCACCAAGAGAGATTGAAATTTGATAAGTTCTTTCAAGAGATAAAGTGTTAGTAAATGATAAAGTTTGAAAATATTATGTGTACACTACCTATATAACCACAACTCTGAAGATGGCTTCAAACATATGTAATCTCCTCTATGTGTCAATTTGTGTGTGAAAAATGGTGTAGAAAATTATATCTAAGTGCATGTAGTGATCTACCTTATTAATTGAAAAAAATACTCATGGGTTGTTCTTTGAATACTTCACTGCTCCTATGTTTGATATAGAAATGAGGAACACTAGGGTAGTAGAACTCAGTTGTGTAACTAATTGAATGAGATTGAATAGTTAATTACTTGGTATTTTATAGATAGTAATGAGTTAGATTTAATTTTTATTTATACCATCTCTTTTGAAACATTCTTCATATAATTTTTAGAGAAACATAATAGTCTGATCTGTATATTTTGAAAGATTTTTAATTTTAAGTGTCTAGAAGGCATAGACACTTGCGTTGGATAATATATAGTAGTGTCGATGCTATTGTCCAAGTAATACAAATGTACAAAAAAAAAGGTTTATAGATATATATAATTGAAAATGAAGGATATATATCAGATTTTGAGCATAATGTGGGCTACAAGTGATCCAGATAATCAAAATAATAGGGTCAAACTACAATATATGCATTTAGGCCTAGTGAGATGGTGAATGCAAGCCTATTCAACTATAATAAATGTTAAGAACTGAAGGGTAGAGCCTTGAGTGATATTTTTTAAGTGTACAAGACTAGTTTAACATATAAATCCATATTTAAGCATATACATAACCCTAAAAAATGTAAATTTTAAAAATTCACCACAGGCAAACTACAAGCCCAAAAATTAATAAATGAGAAATGTTGGGTCTAAATGTTTTCCAACATTAATTATAAAATTATTTTGGGATTTTAAATTCCTCATTTTTCATTCTTAAAAATTGTGTGAAGCTGATCAATTCCCTTAAGGATTTTTAGGTAGAATTAGGAGTTTGATTTCAAAAATTAATATCTTGATTTCCATGACTCCAAAAATTAAAATTTGAATTGATACAGATTTTTGGTAGAGTCTAATTTATTAATAATTATTTTCTAGGAAGTTTATATAACTTTTAGAATGCATAAAAATTATGAAACTATAATATCCTCATTAAGACCTTAATCTAAATTAGGGATTTATAAAATATTTAAGTGAATACTGAATGATTATTATGTTATGCATAAAGATACATGTATTTTGAGATATCAAAATAATAATTAAACTTTGATCTTATCAATTAAATTCATTAATTTCATTCATAGTTTGATATAATTTTTTTAAAGAGAGTTCAAGAGAGAGAAAATCATCACACTTAATTCCAATGCTTATTACAAATTTATTTTGATTTACAAATAATCACCAATAAATATTATTGAACAATAACTTTCAAAATAACTAATAACATAATTATAATTCATTTTTCAAGTTCTTCTAAATTCTAAGAATCTGTAGGGTCTAAAATATATTTGCAAGGCCAACCAAAGGAGGGGTTTGCCTCCCATTTCCATCATTAGGAGTATACCCTAGGCAACCTTGAGCCTAGGAATCCCATCACTTATCATATTAAACATCAAGGGTATTAGGTATGTTAAGGTTATAAAGATTAGGTTTGGTTTGTGTCTAGAACTCTTAACTAGGATAAAAAACTAGGAGGCTAATAATCATTTATACTAGAGGCATACATAACCTAATAAAAAACATTCAAGAAAATAAAAGAAAACACTAATCTAAATAAATAATATTAAAGAATACATATTAATATTAAAACATAATAAGGCTCACCAAGGGAGAAGGAGAACATGGGAATGCCTTCCTCTTATCCTACCACCTGTCTTGTCCATGTGAAGACCTTATCCCAATCAACCATGCCAAAGATCCATAAATAAGGGCATGGAAACCTAGTTACATTAGTCACTACTAATACATAAAGAAGAGACATGTAAGAGGTCATGTGAACCTAATTTTACTAGCCACTAAAACTACACAAAATTAACACAAAAAAGACAAGTAGTTCAAGTATTAATGGACAATATAATGATGCCAAAATGAATTAATGAATGGATTTTAAAAAATAAAATAAAAATAGGAAGTATGGTGCATCTCCAAACCCTAAATGGGCAATAAAATCCACATAGTGGCCATAGACATAACCATTGTAAGTGAAGGTGAAAATAAAGTATGTGGCCCTACACCTCTTGAAAACACACAAACAAAGAGGAAAAATCTTCTCTTTCAAAGTAATAACATACAAAAAATAATCCTTGGGTTCTTTACTTGATTCAACATAAATAAACTCCTCTTTACAATGGTTGGGTTGGTTCACTTTTTCATAAGCAAGGTATCTTCATTCCTCCCTTAGCTTTTCTTTATCTACTCTATCTCTCCTTCCACTTCCCAAATTGAAAATGGCAAAAAGGTTCTTCCAATAAATGCTTTCCTTACTCATATAGGCAAAACACTTACATCCATTGGCTAATGGGAAAGTGGCATGTGTCTCTTCCTATTCCTTATATCTTGTTTGAAAAGTCTACACAAGGATTAAATACTCTTACAATCTCATGTGGGAAAGAAAGGTAAATCCATGCCTCTTTAATGCTCCCACCGTCCCATATCATAAATAGGCATATGGGATACCCCAAAAGTCTTCTTTAGCTCCTAGAAAGACTCTATAACATCCCTATTATTTAAATTACTCTAAAATCAACAAAAAATATCAATTCCATTTGAGTTTTTCAAGTGGCAATAACGATTTTCCTCTCTTTTCAACCTTAAGACCTTATAGATGTTTCAAAAAATATTAAGGTATGGGTAAAGAGGGAAAAAATATTGTCAAAGAGGTGAATATTATAGATAATAAAACTAAATATTTATAGCATCTTAGTCTTTTACATTTGAAAAATATCAATAAAGGCTCTATTCTTTAGTTTTAGACCTCCTTGCTTTCGAAAGGCTCAGATTCTCCATTTCAATATGCCTAAAGGATTATCTCTTAGTTTGATCCATATCATTTTGATGACCCAAGTCTCTTGTATTACATAAAAAACTTAAAACTTGATAAACATCATTCATTATGAGTCTCAAATCCATACCCATTTCTATCTTTTTGGGCACTGTTGGCTAAGAGGGACATTGTCACTGATGGTAGTGTCCAAATCATCATATAGTGTCTAGTATAAAAAATTCATCCAAATGAAAAAAAATTAGAAACCTTTGGGTCATCTTATTTATCTTATTGAACCCTAATGTGTGTGGTATAAATACTAAGCCTTCTCATTCCTAATCTAAAAAATACCAAGAAAAGACATACTAAAGCTAAATCAATAAATTATAAAAGCACTCTATTCTACCCTATTTTCAAATCAAGCATATATGTCATCATATTACAGGTTTGAAGAATTCAAAGAATAACCCATGAGTGACATTTGACAAATATCAAGCTAGATCACTGTGTGCATCTTCATATAGTATATTACACTTATGCACACACTTTACCATGCATAGAGAAAAAATAAATAAGTTTGAGGCCCTCATTGGAGTATTGTCTATGTAGGTAGCACCCATTAACAGAGGGGTCTTTGGGGCATCTTGAAATCGTGAGACCACTCACCATTTTTCAATAAAATCATTTTATGGGTGAAGAAGGGTGAGGATCTAGGGTTTGATCAATTAATGAAGAGTGAAAATATATATCTTAGATATAAATACATCATGAAAAATAAGAAAATAACCCCAAATAATGAATTTTGTCACATTTAGACCCAATCATTATTTTGTACTAGACACTTGCATCATAATTAGACATTAACATCAATGATATTATATAGATTTAATAATAGTGGCTAAAAGCACATAAGTGTAATTTATAGAATCTAATGACTGATCCATAATTCTGATCATACATATTTTACACCTATTTTTAATCTATATCTACCTAAGCATAATAAATAAACTAAGTACCATTATTTATTACAATATCTTTCAATATCTATACTTTACTATTCTTAGCAATATTAGTTATATAAATTATGAATATTATTTATCTAAGTTTTATATTAATTGGCTTAATATAGATTAGTTTATCACCCTTGTGTTAGAAATAATTATATTCACATGAAACTTGCTCATGATCCCCAAATCCAACTGTTCATCTACATTCAATTCATTGTCATACCTTAGGCTTATAGATTGCTATTGAGTCATGATTACACTAAATCCCTAAATGGATAGATGTCCACTGATTATTCCCACATGTGGTTACCTTGTTGCAGGATCCCTAATCAAATCAGAATTGATAAAGAACCCAAAATGAAATACATGATTATTGAATACAATACTAAGAACAAAAAGGTACATTACTAATCCTCTAACTTAGGTGTTTAAACTTTAGAAACCACTAATTTTATTGTATATGACAAGGTGAAAGAAGAAAATAAAGGTCCCTGGGCATTGCACTTAGATGGTGCACAAGCTAAACAAGGTTTTGGCATCGAAGTTGTTCTGACAAATCCTAAATAAAAATAATATCTAGCTTCTTATAGATTATAGTTAACTTGTACTAATAATTTAGCATAATATGAAGCTCTTATTTTTAGACTTTAATTTACAATCAAACATAAGGTAAAAGAACTATTAGTCTATGGTGATTTAGAATTAGTTATTAATCAGGTCAAAAGCAAATATCAGTGCAAGCTTTCTTATTTTAGAAAGTATAAATTTAGAGCTTGGGATTTGATTGAGTATTTGACTCATTTAACATTTTTTCCTTACCCAAGGAGAAGAACTAATTGGTAGATGCTCTAAATTTAACAACAACAAACTTGGTGCCTCTAGAGCCTTTGAGCTTGCATGTATTTACTATGTAAATAATTTCATGTCCCTTTATGTCAGATAATATAAATCACTTCTAAGTTTTTGATGATGATAAATAGATAATTGAATTCATGTGTAATTCTAGTGTATTTGAATCCCACATTATTGATGAACATGATGAAAGTTTTGTAAAAAATTCAAAGGACAATGAGGATGGGCAAATCCAACTCAAGAAAAACTGAATCCCCAAGGGCATGATCTCCTTGGAAAGGATGTTTGACCTAGATAAACAAAGAAATGAATATAATCAACCCAAGATGAGTGGAAAAGATTATAATCAAGTTAACTTGGGAAATCTTGGGAATGAACAAAGTGTCAACATTGGTTTAGTTTATATTGATGAAGAGCTGAAAGAAGACGCTATCATTTTAACCAATTTGAAGGATGTCATTGCTTAGTCATATGATGATCTTAAGATATTTGATACTAGTGTGATTACTCACACTATCCCCTTGAAAGAGGCCTATAGACCCTTTAGGAAAATATAGAGGCTAGTAAATCTAGTGCTAGAGCCATTTCTTTATAAAAAAGTGAAGAAATTGCTAGATGTAAGGATAATCTTTCCCATATGGCACTCGACATGGGTTGCAAATCTTATGTTAGTCTAAAATAATAATGAAGAAATTAGACTTTGTGTCAATTTCAAAAACTTGAAAATATCCTTAGAGATATATAATTATCCCTTACCATCCTTAGATCAGGTCATTCAAATGGTGAGTGGGTCTAGAATAATGTCATTTCTTGATAGTTTTTCAATCTACAACCAAGTCCTAGTGAATAAGAATGACATAATGAAAACTACCTTCACCACCAAGTGGGGAATGTTTGTGTACAAATGAATGCTATTTTGAGTGATCAATGTAGGAGAATTTTTTTAATGAGCAATGAACCATGCATTACAAGGATTAATAGGTAATCACATCATTATTTACATGGATGATCTATTTTTTTTCTAAAAATAGAAGCGATCACATGATCCATTTAGAACAAGTGTTGGAAAAGTGTAGGAGGTACGAAATTTATTTAAACCCCCAAAACATTATCTTCTATGTAACTAAAGGCAAAATTATAGGACATGTAATCACACAAGAAGGTATGATTATTTACCCTGATAGGATAAACACAATTTTAAAGGTAGAAATCCCTAATAATAAAAAAGAGTTAAAATATTTCTTTGGCAAGATTATTTTTTCAAGAAAATCTATCTCTAGTTTTATAGAGATTGTAAGACCACTCAATGCAATGCTAAATAACTATTCAAAGATAGAATGGACTACTCAAGAAAAGAAGGAATTTCAATACATTAAGGATGATATTGTTTAAGCTCCTATTCTGATAAACCTTAATTTTAACAAAGACTTTTATCTATACTCTTTTACTTTTGATCACACTATTGACACTATCTTAATGTAGAAAGAGGATGACAAAGAGCACCATATATAATTTATGAAAAATAACTTGAAGAATGTTAAACTTAACTATCCTATTCTAGATAAGCAAGGCTATGCTCTAGTGAAAGCCATCAAGAAATTTAGACAATTCATCCTGAGGAATGGGATGTATGTGATAATGTTTGATTTGGCTATCAAGTTAGTGCTGGGACAAATTGAAATTGGATAATGAAGAGGGAAGTAGATTGCCAAACTCTAAGAATATGATATAAAAATAAAATATGCTAAGTTAGTTAGAGGCCAATGTTTAATCTAGCTTATTATAAATATTGATCCACACATTGATGTTTTATAGGTTAAAGCAGGTCCAGTGTCTGGTGGTGATTGGTACAAGGATATTATTCACTATTTGTTGCATAGAGTGTGTCTCTCACACCTTAAAAAGGAACAAATAATGGCCCTCAGGTTGAGATCATCTCATTTTATGATAAAAAAAGGAGTCATCTATAGGAAAAATTATGAGGGGATCTATCTAAGATGTGTTTCTAGAGCTGAAGCCATGGAAATCATGAATAATTTCCATGAAAATCTAGGAAGTCGTCACCCTTTAGAGCATACCACTTTGCATAAGATATTGAGAGAAATTTACTATTTGCCAACCATATTTGAAGATTCCCATGCTCATGTGCGAACATGTCATCAATTGCAAGTGTTTGATTGATGAGAGATAAAAGTAGCCATGCCTTTGTAACTAGTGATTAAAACTAAGCTATTTGCATAATGGGGCCTCAAATTTATAAGAGTGATGAATCATAAATCCTTGATGAGACATAATTTTGTACTCACTACCATAGATTATTACATTAGGTGGACTGAAGTAGTGGCCACTAATAATAGTAGAGTAATTGATATCATCAAATTCTTAGAATAAAATATCATCACGTAGTTTGGAATGCCCATGTCTTTAGTATGCGATAATAGCCCAACCTTTATATTAGCCAAATTCATTGGTTGGTAATATGAAAATCAAATATTCATCAAGTCTACTTCAAACTATTATCCTCAAGGTAATGTAATTGAAGAATCTACCAATAACTTGATGAGTGCCATCAATAAATTTATAGAGAAGAAACCTAGATAATGGAAATCCCTACTAAAGTATGCAATATAGGTAGATATAATGAGATACAAATAGGTGCTCAAGGTATCCCCATTATCATTGGTTTACAAGAAATAACTAATTTTTCCTATCACACTAAAGTTTCCCACCTATGAGTTTATGGTCGAGTATATGGAAGATGATGAAAGAGTATAGTCTCAAATAATGAACATCATCTAAATGGAAAATGCTAGAGATGAAGCATTGAATAATTTTAGAAAGCATCAATATGTTGTACAGAGATGGTTTGATAAATGAGCCAAAGTTAAAGCATTTTGTATATCAGACTTGGTCCTACTATAGGACAAGGCCTACGAGAAGAAGGGACAACATGACAAGTTCACTCCTTTTTGAATTAGACCATATATAGTGGTAATAATACAGGGTGAAAATGTATTTAGGCTCAAAAAACTATAAGGAAATGACTTAACCTTGCTAGTCAATGGTAAATACATGAAACATTATTTATTTACTACCTTATCATATATTCCATAAGGATAATAATCTTGCTTATTTTGGATGGTGGAGCCTGATCTTATTATAATGCTTGATTCTCAATAGAGGGTGTGGGGGGAACACCCCCCACTATGGTCACCATGGTGGTCTAGGGCGTAGCGACCTACTTGGAAGCCTCCTTAGTAGGAGTTTAGGGGTAGCACCCCTAAAGTAAAATTTATTAAAAATGCATGTAAAATATTTTAATTTCATAGTACATCTAGACCATTCACTATTAGGTTATAGATCTAATAGTAGAAATTATGTTTGTGTATTTTTACCTTAATATGTAACCCTCCTTTGATATGATGGAATTATAATTATGGTGGCATGTTGTATGTGAGTGAAAAAGATATTGTAGTGGTTGTATTGCATGTTTTTCCCTTCATTTGTTGGATTGAATAAAATAAAGGACTGATTATTTCTCTGTGGATGTAGCTCATTTTAGGTGAACCACATTAAATTTGTGTCTCTATTGTTTTGTGTTTTTTGCATTTTATTTCCATCTTTAATTCATTAATATTGCTTTATGTTCTATATTCCTAAAAATTGGTATCAGAACCAAAGGTTTATTTGGCAGATAAATTCATAGGAAAAGAGGGTTCTTGGTTTGAGTGGGAGTAATGGTAGAAGAAGGAAAGTTTAAGGTCAAGTAGTTTAATGGCCAAAACTACCAGCTATGGAAGATGCAAACGGAGGACTATCTATATCAGAAGGATATTTTCCTAACATTGGGTAGAATAGCAAAGAAACCAACAACTATGAAGGATGAATATTGGAAGGTTCTTGATAGAAAGACACTAGAAATAATATGATTGTGCTTGAAAACATTGGTGGCCTTTAATATTTCAAAAAAAAAGACAACGGATGTGATAAAGTAATTGGATAGGGTATATGAAAAACACTCAACCTCCAACAAGGTATTTCTTATGAAGTGTTTATTTAATCTAAAAATGTCAGAAGGTGGGCCTGTTGCTAATCATTTAAATGAATTTAACATGGTCACAAATTAGTTAAGCTCTGTAGGAGTAAGTTTTGATGATGAGTTTAGGGATATTTTGATTATGTGATAATTGTAAAAAAGTTGGAATGGATTGGTCATGGCTGTGAGTAATTCTATCTTTGGTTCAAACACTTTAAAATTTGATGATGTTATTAGTGTTATTATTAGCAAATAAATGCAATGGAAAAGCACATGTGAGACATCAGATAATAATTTGACTATGGAGAATAGGGGAATACAAAAGGATAGAGGAAAGGGCCTAATAAATCTTGGCAAGTTTAAGAAGGGCAGATCCAAATCTAGAGAAATGTTGGTGTGCTATATTTGTGGGAAGAAAGGACACCTAAAGAAAGATTGTTAGTTTCAAAAAGGAACACAAGGAGATGGACAAAAAGATAAAAATTAGGAAGAAAATGTAGGAGGTGATGTGTTACAAGATGATTTAATATTTTCTTTAGATAATAGTAATGATTCTTGGGTGTTAGATTCAGGGGATTCATTTCATGCTACACCCCATAAGAAATATTTTCAAGACTATGTTCAAGGTGATTTTGGATAGGTTTATTTGGGTGATGGTGAACCCTATAAAATTATATGAAAGGGTAAGATATAGATAAAATTATATGAAAGGGTAAGATATAGATAAAGTTATAGAATGGGAACAAATGGTTACTAAAAGAGGTGAGACATGTTCCTAAGTTGAGAAGAAATCTAATTTCAGTAGGGTAGTTGGAAAGTGAGGGTTACACAGTTACATTTATAGAAAATTTATGGAAGGTCACTAAAGGATCACTAGTAATATAAAAAGGAAATAAGGTAGTTAAATTATATTTATCTGATGGTAATGTTGATTCTTATATTGATTTATCTTCTACAAAATTAGATACAAAATTATGGCACCATGGACTTGGGCACATGAGTGAGAATGGGATCCAGGTTTTTCACTCAAAGAATTTGTTGCCAAATTTGAAGAAGGTGGATTTGGATTTTTGTGAGCACTATGTGTATGAAGAATAAAAGATAGTCAAATTTCTCAGAATTGGGAAGATAAAGAAGGATGAAAAGTTGGAGCTTATGCATACATATGTATGGGGACTAGCTCAGGAATCATTGCCTCGTGTCTCTTTTTATTATGTTACTTTTATTGATGATGCAACTAGAAAAACTTGGGTTTATTGCATATAAAAAAATATGATGTTTTTTATACTTTTACTAATGGAAAGATTTGGTTGAGAATAAGATAGGAAATAAGTTGAAGTGTGTCCGATCAGACAATGGAGGTGAGTACTTCAATAAAGAATTTGATAATTATTATTCTCCCATGGGATTTTATAGATAAAAGACAGTTCCAAGAACACCATAATAAAATGGTGTGTCAAAGAGGATGAATAGGGCAATCATGGAATGTGCAAATATTATGAGATTATATTTAGGATTTCCCTTACAGTTTTGGGTAGATGCTAAAAATACTATTGTTTACTTAATAAATAGAGGGCCTTCAAGTCTTTTGGATGGTGGCATTCTAGAAGAAGCATGGATTGGTAAAATGGTAGATTATTCCTTTTTAAAAACTTTTAGTTGTGAAGCATTTATAAATATTGATAAAGAAAATAGAATCAAGCTTGAAGAAAATTATAAGAAATGTACTTTTATTAGATATGGAGTTAATGATTTTGGTTACCGTTTATGGGATTTTGAAAATCATAAAATATTTTGGAGCAGAGATGTGATATTTAATGAGAAGGTCATGTATAGAGATTAGTTACAGGGAAAAAATAATAAAATCCAAATAATGAATATGTAATACTTGATGAAATCACTGGAAATAAAATTCCAAAAGTATCAAAAAATCAGAATGTGCAATAAATATAACAAGTACCTCAAACTCTTAGAAGTGTAGTTAGAAGATCTAATAGAGTAAGTCGATTCCCTGAATGATACTCTCCTTCACTTTATTATTTATTATTGATTGATGGTGGTGAGACATAAAGCTATGAAGAAGCAATGAAGGTAGAAACCAGAAAGAAGTGGGAACAAGGCATGAAAGAAGAGATGGAATCCTTGGTACATAACCAAACATGGCATTTGGTTTAGTTTCCTATAGGGAAAAGGAAATTGTAGAATAAATGGGTTTATAGGTTGAAGGAAGAAGATGGAGGCAAAAAGAAGTACAAGTCTAGACTTGTTGTAAATGGGTTTGCACAAAATAATGGTATTGATTTTGATGAAATATTTTTTCTAGTTGTAAAAATGACTTCCATAAGAGCTATTTTAAGTTTGGTAGCAGTAGAAGATTTGCACCTTGAACATTTAGATTTGAAGATTTCTTTCCTTCTTAGTGATTTGGAGGAGGAAATATATGGAGAAGATATAGGGATATGAAGTAAAAGGTAAATAAAAAACGGTGTGTAGGCTTAAGAAGAGTTGTATGGTCTAAATCAAGTTCCAAGGTAGTGGTATTTGAAATTTGACATGTTTATAATAGAACAAGGTTATAGTAGATGTCATTCCAACCATTATGTCTATTTTAAGAGATTAGATACTGGGAACTATATTATCTTATTATTGTATGTAGATGACAAGTTTGTTGTAGGGTCTAACATGCAAGATATAAATGATTTCAAATTAAAATTAGCAAATAAATTTAAAATGAAGGATTTGGGTGTTGTAAAGCATATATTTGGCATGAGACTAACAATAGACAAGAAAAATAGAATATTGACATTGTCTCAAGAAGAGTACACCAAGAAAGTGTTAGTCAGGTTTAATATGCAAGATTCAAAACTTATAAGTACACCTTAAGGAGGGTACTTCAAATTAAGCAAAGAACAATGTCCTAAAATGTAGGAAGAATTCAATTACATGTCTAAAGTTTCATACGTTGTAGTAGTTGGAAGTTTGATGTATGCTATGGTGTGCATGAGACTAAATATTTCTCATGCAGTGGAAGTTGTCAGCAAGTTTATGAGTAATCCAAAAAAAGAGCACTGGGATGCAGTGAAGTGGATTTTTAGATACTTGAGAGGGACCACTAATAAATAATTGTGCTATGAAGGTTTATATGTTACCTTACAAGGATATGCTGATACAGACATGGATATTTATTTACATGGTAGGAGCACCATAGGTTATGTCTTCAATATTGGTGATACAATAGTTAGTTGGATTTTAAAATTATAGAAGATAGTTGCTTTATTAACTATAGAGGTGGAGATGTTGCAGTTATAAAAGCTAGCAATGAAATGATATGGATGCAAAGGTTCATAGAAGAGTTGATGCATAAGCAGGAAGATTGTAGATTATATAGTGATAGCTAGAGTGTGATTCATTTATCAAAGAACTCAACATTCCACTCAAGAACCAAACATATACAACTCATGTATCACTTCATTCATTCAACTTTGAAGGATGGCCAATTGAAGTTGAAAAAGATCCATATAAGTCAGAATCCTATAGATATGCTAACAAAAGTCATCATAAAGGAGAAGCTGGAGAGTTTTCAAACTTTAATAGGTCTTTAGGGATAAAAAATAAGATGAGAAACATGCCAGGGTCAAATTTCAAAGAAAAGTCTAAGGAAGAGTTATAGCAATGGAGTTGTAGTAATCAATCTCCAAGTGGGAGATTGTTGGAGGTCGAGCCTGATCTTATTATAATTCTCAATTCTTGAAAAGGGGTGTGGGGGGAAACTCCCCCCAACTATGTTCACCATGGGGGTCTAGGGGGAAGGTGACCTACTTGGAAGCCCTTCATGGTGGGGATTTAGGGGAAGCACCCCTAAAGCAAAATTTTGTTAAAAATGCATTATAAAATATTGTAATTTTGTAGTAAATCTAGACCATTCACTATTAGGTTATAGATCTAATGGTAGAAATTATGTTTGTACATTTTTGCCATAATATGTAACCCTCCTTTGATATGAGGGCATTTTAATTATGGTGACACATTATATGTGAGTAAAGAGGACATTGTAGTGGTTATATTATAGGTTTTCCCCTCATTTTTTGGACTGAATACAAGGAAGGATTGGTTCTTTTTATGTGGATGTAGCCCATATTGGGTGAACCACATTAAATATGTGTCTCTATTGTGTTATTTTTTTTGTATTTTATTTCCATATTTAATTAATTAATATTTATTTATGTTTTGTATTCTTGATAGTTCAGAGTTAGAGTAGGTATGAGTAGAGTAGTTTCCTTTCTTGCTTTCATTTCCTATTGTGTTCTTTCTCACTTTTTTCTTGCTATTTGTTTTCGATTATGTGTTGCAGATTAGTAATAATTCCTTTAGACAATAATTCATTGGCTCAATCTATGGCAGTCTTGTCCTAAAATTGGGAAGAAAGGATTGATGGTCTTAAACATTGGTTGTCTAAATTTTAGTAACCTCTAGCAATGTTTCAATTTATAAAAGTTGGGTAGGGTTAATTAGAATTTAGTTTTCTCACAAAAATTATATCATTTTAAAATTATAATATAGTTTAGATGAATAAACATTTTTTTAAATGAGAGTTTGAATCTATGTGGACCATCATACTATCACTTAAATTCACCAAGTAAATTTCTAGGGTATAACTTGATGTCTAAAAATGAATTGTATTCAAACTATGTCCTGACAAAACCTTACACTTGGATAATTATGGTTCCCAACCATTCTAGTTTATGAATGTAGGTATAAATAATAATAATAATAAAAATGATATACCATGAAGTGAAATCATAAGCTACTTTCAGATTCTATGAATGGTTATTTAGGCAATCTCTATCGAGGTTATGGCCACCTGGTTGGTAGTAGAGCAAGTCCTGGATTAAAGCCAAAGGTATCTTTATCAGGGCTATGGATGCCTGGCAAGTAACAAAGCAATGCCCAAGTGATCATGAACTAAGCAAAGTATAATTATATAAAATATAATTAAAGTTTATGTCATTTCATGTTTGATGTATTGAAACATGAAAGTTATCATTTTTGAACCCAATGGCAATGGTTAAGGAACCTCAAAGCACATATATAGTATAATTTTATACAAGGTTTAAATCCTATTTCAAGCTTGTAGACTTTCATTAGTTCTAGAAAATAGTTTTATTAATAACTAAAGATCATAATGAGATAACTAATTTTTGATTCATTTTTGAACAAAATATCTAGATTCTAACATTTTGTTTTCCTGTAGAGGTCACCATTTGTTGATGATCAACATTCTCCTATTCTCAAAATAGGGTCCCTCTTTTCTCCAATTTTCAAAAATGCCTAGGATGCCAAGCATAGTAAATCATTTGATTACATGGAGCTTTGATTTAATTAACTAATATGTGTGTTTCTAGAATTTTTTCATTAATCATTCATTTTGCAATAAATATTGATCCTTATAAATATTCAAATTATTGCAAGTCTTCTTCAAGTTTTACTCAACAATGATTTATTGACCATTGATGGTTCAATGACATGTAGATAGGCTTTTTCTAAGGAAGCATGACCTGGCTCTCTAATGGACATAAACACAACAAGTTTCATGAGGTCTTATTGAACTAACATTATGTTGTGTTTAAGGAATTTGCTTGTAGAGTTTTGCTCTATACTTGTTTAAATTTGCCTAAAATGAGCAATGACGTCTTCAAGAAAGCTAAATTAGTTTCTTTATTGACCTCATAGGACATCAAATTTAATTTTTAGTTTATGACACCTCATAAGACATCAAAATTTAAACTATGACCTAAAGGGATAAGTGTCCACCTCACCAGGACTTGTAACACCTTAAAGATTCATCGCATCATGTACAAGGAACATGGAAAAAATTATACCCAGTCCAAAATCAATGTGGCATCATATAGAGAACTCATGAAGAAGCTATCCATTAGAATTCAAATCCTAGGGCTACATGTCAAGAGCTTATCCCCCATAAATGAGTCTATTCAATCCAAGCTGCTAAGCATCTCCCACATGCCCCACCACAATGCAAAAACCCATGTGATTCCACCACGTGTCTCAAAGGCAACTATCTAGACTCAAGTGGTATTTCAAGGTTACATGTACTCCCTTTTAATTCATCTGAGGTCACCACATGTTTGTGTCATGTTGCATCCATCCAAAGCTCACGAGAGCCTAAAAGGTAGACACGTATTTGTACCTAAGTCATTTGATTAAGGTTTGAATATATATAGCTATTTGAGGTGCCTTTCAAGAATGACATTTGGTATAAGAACTAATAATATCTAGTAAGAATAATGCATGTCCCATTTAGGCCTATGCAATGATGTCACATGTCATTCCCATATCATTTCTATTTTAGATCCATGAGATCACGTCTAAGAGGGATACATGTCTCCACCTAAGCCATATGATTAATTCTAAATCACTATAGTTATCTAAAATACTTTCGAAGGAGACACCTCGTAAGTAAAGTTTCAATTTCCTATAAAAATGATGCCTTGCAAGGAAAGCTATGATTGCCCAGGAGAGAGACACTTGATAAAGAAAGTTATGATTGCCTGTGAGAGTGATAGATGGAATTATTATCGCCAATCATAATTTAAAAGCACCACCTAAGAGTTCACTATGAATTGAAATATGCCACATGGAGATATGCATATGAGTCATCACACAAAGCTACATTTTGAGAGCTTGCAAAGCAATCAAAAGGTGCCACATGTCTAGTTTTGAGCTAACTAGGTAACTTAGTCATATTCATGACACACAAGGAATTAAATAGATCTGAGGTGACATTCACATGTCAAAAGGTGGAAATATTTAGCTTTAAAACTAAAATTTATGACAAATCAAATTCAAATTAAAGCTAAATTGAATTCTAGTGTAATTACTTACTAAAAACAATAGTTCAAAGATTGGTTCAAATATATGTAAAGTTGACAAGCTTAACATTAATATGACATGAAACAAGATCACCATCAACATTACATTAATCAAAATAGTCATTCAAAAGGCTACATAATCAAGGCTATTTCTATTTACATTTTGAAACTATACGTGTTTGCTTTCTCTATTGTCTACGCTCTCTCAGTTTAACAAAACTCAAAATGTATATGAATTGCACTCCCAACCACCATTGTCAGAGATTGAAAGTTGTATAAGGATACAAAAAACATTGATTGTTATCTATAGTATTACAAAAGATGGCACAAGTAGGTCCTTCTACTCCATATAAGAGTAGTTTCTCTAGGAATGATGACATCTAGGAATGAAGATACTGAATTTATTCCTAAGGCCATAACATCTAGTGACCTACATTAAAATATCATATATTTAAATTTAAAATTAGTTATGGATATTGATAAGGGTGAAACCATGCCTTATATAATCCAACTAGCTTTAGATATCCTCATCATCAACATAGTCGGTCTCCATAAGGCTGTAGCTAAACCAGAGGTCATGCCATGCACTAACCTAGTTTACACTATTTGTGGGAAGTGAAAGTGTGAAGATGGATTACTTAAGTCAATATCCCAAGGCATACCTATTGCTTTCATATAATAAACAATATTCAAGAAATATTATGCCGTTCCCTCACTAGAGATAAAGTATAACTAGGTCGTTATCGACAATTGGTATGAAGTGCACTCCCTAGAGAAGGTCTTAGATTCATGGGTGACTGACCCAATAGGAGTTGTTATAATGGATTATCAAGGAAACTTGTCCATCTAAACAATTCAAAAAGGGAGTCATGATTGGTCTAAGCCTCTTGAATAGAATATTCAACAATCCACACATTGCCTATATAGATATAAGGGCTATTATATTGCTATAAATCATCCTAGAAGACCAACAGATTCCTCTACTTAGGTAAATTATTAAAAAAAAATTGGTATATGTAATTTAGGACACTTTAAATAATGGTTCCCCTTTCTTCATGATGACCTACTTGTTGGATACAATCCATACAATTTTTCAACTAGGTTAAAATTCATGGGCTCCTAAGCATCAAGAGGTTATTCTTCAGATCTTCTCTATAATGCATATTCATTAGTTTAGGTGAAATATAAGAGTGGTTACATAAGATTTATACCTAGTGGTTTATAATTTGATCACTAAATGTGAGACACAGAGGGTTCCCCCTAAAGTTAGACAAACCCTGAGAGCCATAGGTAACTACTGGTTATACCCAGATTGCATAGTATTCAGAATAGGATTGATGGTGTCCCCTCTTAAATTAATGAGGTTTGTGCCAATGAATTTGGATGAAGAATAAATGGACTATCAAATTAAAGAAAGATGTATTAATGGAATAAAATCATCAAGAATAATTCCATGAGTGGATATATAGATATGCCCTAAATGATGAGGTGGTATCCTAGAATGCTGCAAAGAAGAACATTGAACTAGAAATGAGACTAGATAGGGAGAATAAAAAAGAGGATATTACTAAGTCTCAAACACTACCATCACATGGGAGAATACTTGATGTTGATTATTAAGAAGGATAATATGAATAAGATGAAGACAACATTAATTTTTTTAGGAATAGGACAAGTATACCTCTAAGACTTGCCACTTCAAACATTCAAGATGTACCTCAAAGCTTTGAGCAAGGAGGATCTAAAAATCATCTTGACTCCTCCCAAGGACCCATATTAATCTATACATCTACCATGGTATCAATTCTATAAATCCTAGGTTAGCTCAACCTTATCACCATTGACCTTGAGGAATTAAAACAAGGTATTGAACTCTCTATGGAAGAAGTACGGGTACTGGCAAAGAGAAACATTGAGAAAGTTTACAAGAGGAAAAGGGAGCTCAAGATCACTATTACTATTATTCCCACTAACACACCTCAGGTTACCCTTGGAATATAAGCTCCCATTATAAGTGCCTCACCATTACAATATTTTCCAATTATAATTACATTTGCTTCTACTTTGACTACTATATTTGTTCCCCCTTTAGTATCATCAAATGTTTCAACTACCACTACTTAATATTTAGATGACACTAGCCTAGTCCAAGCTAGTGCTTCTTGGGGATTTACCATTCCACATTTCATTTCTCATGCCACTTCAAATACTACTTCTTCCCAAGCAACCACCATAAGTGCATCACTTGTTATTAGTTTCCCTACATCAACAAAGCCATTAAGGCCCATTTTAAAGTTGTTCACTTTTCCAAAGCCACCTTTACCTACATCCCCATTTAATATACTATGGTTGAAAATGTGAGTATACCTCCAAAATTGCCTTCATTTATCTTAAATATGGGGTTGACAAGAACTCTATTGGGCACACTTTGAAAGATGGGCCCATTAACATGCCTCACATTCTTGATGCATATCTAGCCTCTGCCTCAACTACACCACTTCCAACAAAGTCAATGATTTTTGTTGTCTCAAATTGCATCAAAAATATTATACTAACAGAAATATAAGAGATACCTTAGGTATTTCTCTCTACACCATTGATTGGTATGATATTTAATGCTACTACAAGCATAATGAAAATAGTGGTGAGGAGATAGGCTGAGCAGCCCCAATTTGGCTTAGTTGTGGCCCATGAAAGTGAAGAGTCCCTCTTCACTTTAATGAAGAATAGGAAGGCTATCCTAGGTGAAGTAGTTAATTATGTAGAGGACCTTATGTTCATGGTCCAAGCCAATGTAGAATCCATAATGGCCTTAATGAAAGGTATGCAACAAGAGATGAAGAGAACAAGCATTGCTTTTAGTGCCAAAAAACACCACAATTCAGGTAATTAATGTAGTCATCAATGTATTTAATTTATACAAGGTCATTGAAATAAGGAAATAAGATGAACTCTATAGTATAATGTGGTCATTAAATATGACCAAAAACTTACACTCTATGATGCCAAATTGGCAAACCTAGCTAGAGTTGTAAGGAATAACAAGTTCCTAGACATTAAGGTATTTTCACTTAAAGACATCATCCCGACACATATAATAATGATGACCAGAAGGAGGATATTGAAAAGGTAGTTGGAATAGGTTAAGGATGTAACTACATCCTTAGATAAAATAGAGTTTAAGATTGTCCTTTTGTTAAAGGATGCTATGGTCACTAGGGTGACCAAACCTGATGGTAACTTCGTGGATGACTAGGAATTTAGGGTTCAAATGAAGGTATTTGTTACAAATTTCTATTAAGACATAACCAATTCCAAGAATACCACTAACGTAATGAGCATTTTGGATTTTTCCAGCCAAAGGCTAGAGAGAGTTAAGCCTATTAAAGAAGTGTTGAGGTATGTACTTGTAGAACATGATAGGCTTATTCAAGAAATGCTTGATGTATTTTGACCTATGATCCTAGATTTTAGTCAAATTGACTAGGATTACATAGCATGTGCATGATTTTGAACAAAGGAAGAGGAAAAGAAACAAAGGCAAGAACAAAAAGTTGGTCAATAACCTCCTCCAAGACCTTGAGGAATATTTGGCTTTATTTTATAAATTCAAATTTAGAATATTCCATTGTACTATGTGACATTTTAGCTAAAATCCATTCAGATATATTTGGGTGCCTTTTAATAGGCCCACTTTAACTTGTATACACATTTTTGAGGCCTATATATATGGGTTTTCCCCCTCATTATAAAACATGAACAATTGTTATATATTTAATGTAAAAGAGCCAAGAATTCATGAGATTGTCTGAGTGCTTTGTTGTATGTTTTATAATTTCTAATTCTCATGCTTTAGATAATTAATCATTTCCTTTATGATGACATATCTATAAATAATATCAATATATTCTAAAAAATCTATTGGTTTATGTGATTTGTTTCATCTTATTTATTATTGAATGTGCTTATGAAATTTAATGTGAATAAGTAACTTTCGTGTAACATATGCTTTCAAATATGTGCATTTCCTTTCCTTTGAGGTCTCAACTGCATTCATTTGTCTTTTAGTATTAAACTATGGTTGGTGAATTATAGTTTTACATGTTATTATCATAAAGGTTTTAATAATTGACATCGCTAACCCTTTGAAGCAAACTTTATTTTCTGCCTTACCCTGCTTACCTTTGGATCTACCCCGTGAGTCACTTTAGATTAGCTCATTCTATAAATATTCCTAGTTTGTTTGTGATTGGGAAATAATTGGAAAATTTTACAAAATTTCATAAATATTAACAAAAAATAATGTGTCACTTCATATAAATTGATATCCCTATAGTAGGGTTTTGTTGCAAACTTAAAAGTGGTGGCCATATCTCTACTATTTTGCTATTTTCAATAGTAGTTGTATAAAACAACTCAAGCACCGAGTCTTCCAAGACTTAAAATTGAGTTCATTACTTTCACCCCATTCTCTAGTGACATAAGGATCACATTAAGTGCATCAAAAATAATTTAGTGGGTGATTGGAGCATACCAATCTTGATGAAACACTTCTAATTGGTCCATGTGATGTAGTGTAATTTAGGGATAAATATATATGATTTAATGAATGCAACCCTAACCTTAGACAATATTAATAGGTTTGATATCTAGATCATATTATTATAACTTATCCATCCATCAGTGTCTGCACTATTCTAACTCATTATGATCAAGCATAAGTTTCACTATCAGGTTCGAGACAATGGTATGCACATTATTCCTAAGGATGTAATGCCTGATTTTATTCATTACCTTAACCAAGGCATAAGCATGTTTATCAAGGGTAGGATAATTGATATCTATACACTTAAGGTTTTTACTTATGAAATTAATTAGGTTTTCTCCTCCATTATACTTCTGAATGAGGACTACAATAATGGTATGCTCAAAAGCAAAAGAGTAGAGATAAAAATCCTTGGAGTAGTCTAGGTTTATCAAAACTGGCACCTACATGATGGCCTCTTTGATGTCTTAGAATGAATTCTTATATTTTGTGTTTCATTACACTTTAAATTCCTATTTTAACATGGAATTCATAGGTTTAACAATCTTATAAAATTTAGAAATAAATTTGCACACAAAATTAATTTTCCCAAAGAAATGTTATTTATTTTTTACTATTTAGGAGATGTATCTCAGATATAACATTAGCACATTTAGGGTCAATATAGATACCTTAATTTGTAATAATTTGATCGATAAAATTACCTTTATTAACTCCAAACACATTCTTATTTGGGTTTAAGGAGATACCATACCTTTTGTATCTCTCAAATATCTTCTATAGTAGATGAATGTGATCCAACATGTATTTGGAGATTACAGTGAAGTAATACATATATATAACAATGCATTTACATATAAAACCTTCAAAGGTGAAATCCATGGATCTATGAAAATTGGATATTATATTAATCAATCTAAATGGCATCTATTTCTAGGCAAAAGTGCCCCACTTTGTTGTGAATGCAGTCTTGGTTCTATACTCTGAGTTGATGAGAACTTGGTTATATCCCAAGAATCTGTCTAAAAATAACATCTCTAGGATCCACTCACTATCTAAATTAATTTATCCAATGAGTGTAATGGGTAATTATATTTATTAGATGCTCTACACATATCCAAATCTACCTATTTTTATTACCAATGGGTACATAAATAGCTAACTAAGTGGAGTGGTAGAGTAGAAAAATGAGTTGGTTAACCTCTTTGTTTATAAAAGGTTATAAAATTAGGTTCATTGTTATTTGACTTTGTCTGAGAGGTTTATGATTTGGTTTGATGGGAAAGTATGGGTTATTACACTTGGGTTAAATATCTCTATAGGCCCAAGAAATTATGTCTATATATCTCAATAACAACCTTCTAAGTTGCTCAATCTCTTTTAGTGTACAATTAAGGCCAATGTTAATGGTTTGAGTGTGGTTAAAGACCCAAGATCAATAGTATTGAAATTCATGTCCTAATACCTTATCTTCTCAAATGGGTGTTCAAAATTATCAAGGTCAAACACTCACTCCAAAGATATCATGCCTTTTGGGACTTGGTTTTATCTAAGGTTCATGATGTTGTCTTAGTCATAATCTATATCTCTTGGGTCATCTCATTCCTTCTCATAAATGATCTGAGATTTAAAACACCTTGGTGTTATTGAATAATTATAGGATATGTTGGTCATCTTCAAAGACTTGGAAGAAGTTTTTAACATTATCCGGGATAAAGGGGTATGGTATTAACTCAACAAAGAACTCATGTAGTCCCATTTCATCTAGATGTTGTAGATTGACAACATAAGTTACCAATGAAATGGCCACTCAATTATCCTCTCGAGGAATGGGAATAGTGTTAAAAGTTGTAAAAATTTATATCAAATCTCATGCCTTGTGTTTGCACTTCCTAAGATAAGAAAGTTTGCACTGAAATTTACTCATGACTTGGCTTATGACCAGCTCATAATCCCAAAACACTTTAAGCTCCTTGAACCTTTGTTTCATATCCAATTTTAGCATGATTATCAATGCTTCATATTTTACCAGGTTATTAGTATAGGGGAATTGAATTCTATAAGTAACTAGGCACCTTTTTACCTATGGGTCAATCATGAGGACCTCTACCCCAGAACCTTGTTTAGAATGGGTGTCATCAAATAATAAGGACCATAAACCTAGAATCTCAAGATCATTACAAGTTTCATGCTTAGCTAGTTATGTAGATAGGGTGTATATTCCTAGGTCTAAGGATACCAAGTTAACCTTTTCATTCATAAAATTATATTCTATGACCATGTGTGTCATCCTAGGTTATCTATCTACTCTAATTTGATTGGAAATGACTCTCTAGGGTAGCCACATATGATAAAAGTTAGTAGCCATGTACCCATTTAAGATTTTATAAAAATACCTACTAAGAAGCATTCCATAAGTTTTAGGTATTTTTACCACTTAGATGTCTATGAACCATTGATCCTAAGATTGAACTCTAGTTGAATATGGACATTTAAAAGATCACCAACTACCTTAACCTCTGATTTATCTAGCTAGAACACAAACTTGTCTAATTTGATAGGGAATAACCCTAACTTCTAACAAATTCTTATAGGCATCACATTAGCTAAATCTTTTGAGTTGACTAGGAAATTATGAAGGTTCTTCCCAAATAGTTTGATAGTTAGAAGGAAGGAAGGAAATTTAGTTTTATTCTTATGGATGACCACATTAGTGTGGTTAGTTTTTTGTTTCATTTGGGTTGGATTCTCTATAAGTGACTTTAGTAGGAGGTCTCATTGTTCAGTGATCTTGGGGAGCTCATGAAGTGTTATATTGGATTTTATTTTCTTCATGTCTTCTACTATGTTATACCCTACCTTATTTTGAATTAGTTGGGTCTCTTTAGGAGCCTTTGGATCATTAGGTTTTAGAGGTGGCAGTTCATTCCTAGCTTTGGGATTAGGAGGGGTGGCACCATTATTTAGAGGAGTAGAGGTGGTGAGGGGTTGTTAATATGTCTAGTTTCTAAGGGAATAATTTCTCATTTGGAATTATTGGAATATGTGTACACCACTTGTAATCTCCTCTATTTTATTATGTTCTTAGATGGGGAACTCTATAGTCTCTAATAACATTATTGTGATTGAGGGTATAGTAGTGTTAGAGGCTTCTGAGATGTTTGAGACCACCTCATATTCCTCCATTTCTCACTAAAATATATCAAAAGCACTACAAAATTCTATGCAATTGAGTTCTATGTGTTGGGTTGTGTTGTGAACCTAACACCAATTTGGGAGGGATATATCATAGATGTTAATATTGGGTAGCTTGTAATGGGATGGATCTATTTGATTATTGGGGTGATTGTAAGATCTATTATGCCTTTGGTAGGTAACTCTTCTATTAGACCTCTCACCGTTATTATTCCCCATTTATTTCTAAAGGCATAGGAAATAATTGCTCAACCTCTATGCCACAAGTTGGATAACATCCAAATCATTATTGGTAGACTCATAGGGTATGATTTGAATATTTTTCATAGCAAGAAGTTGTGCCTTGTTATGGGATTAAGGAATTGACAAAATTTGAATTCTATTCAAATTGGGTCAACCCATATTTTTTTTAAACTTTTGAAGAAGGTTTCCATATGTCCTATGGGGTCTCTTATTGTCCTATATGTCTCACTTATCCTTCCTCTAGTCATTGCTGAAGCCCATTCCCCTTGTGCTAGGCTAGTCAAACAAAGTCAAAGTTGGTCAAACCTAGTAAAACTTATTCAAAGGCCCAATTTATTTTGAAAATGTCTTGATATGGTCTTTGATATATTTCAAGGTGTCTTCAACTCATAAATTGGTCACTTGCTAGGCTTCATATGCTAAAAGAGTCATTTGACCACATTTTTGGCCTATTAAATGACTTGTACAAATAGTGGAGTTAGAAAATTTATCACAAAGGTGACTCTAAACATGTAAGGGGTCAATATAAGTTATAAAGTGGTCAATTTTAGTTAAAGAGTTAGTTATATGTAGAAAGGGGGAGTTTCTCCTTAATTTTAGGCCCTTTCAGGCACTTATATGGACTTCTTGAGTTCACCATCAAATAAAACATGGGAAATGTGTCTCTTCACATCCCTAGATTAATTTAAATGATTTGAGTGCTGAGATATTCTTTTCTTCCACTTTCTCTTTGAAAGCCAAGAAAGGCCATTTTCAAGAGCTTGGTGTGGGCTATACAGCTGGACTTGGGAAGAATGGTCTTAGTGGGTGAAAGGTATCTGAGTATGCTTCAATTTCATGACAAGAGTTCCTATATTAATATATTATCCTTTATGACAATTTCTAACACTCCAGGAAACTTTTTATGCACTTGCATCCATGAGGGGGTCACTGTTTGCATTTATTTTAGATTTTTTTGCTTTGGTTTGATGGTTTTGTTTATTTTATGGTTTCTCAAGGTTATATAATGCCTATTAATATGGTTTAAATGATTATATTGGATTTGGAAGTCGTAAAATTCATAGGAAAACCTTTTTTAAGCTTGTTCTAGCTTTAGACCATATTTGCTACCTTTGCTTAGAAATATGCACTTACAGGTACCCTAAATGAAAGATTTACATGTTAATGCAAATGAATTGAATGTGTCTCAAGTGTTTTGAAGTATGAAAGTTAATTTTATGATCAAATAAGAGACCATGAGGCCTAAATCTTGCACCTAGTCCACTCTTCCCCTTCATTATCTACATATTCAAAGGGAGTGATCAGTCAGGGGTCTCCATGATGGCATCAAGCCTGGATAATAACCTTGATAATGGTTTAAATACATTAGAGATATTTATAATGAAATTTTGAGAGATTTATTTAATTCACACTTGATGCAAAAGAATCAAAAGGGGATACAAATATTTCAAGAAAATATGATTGTGATTTTAGGCTCACTGTCCCGAAATGACCAAAACAGAGGTCCATAAGCTTTTTTGGAATATAATATAACATGAAAAGATAATTTAAAATGATCTTGGTTGTTTAGTTTAGTATTACCTACTACATACAACGCATATGAAAAATTTTAGGCCAAAATTTTAAGAGGGAGATGGTCTTTGGGATGCCCCAAAGTGCCCTATAACACACTAAAAAGCTTCAATTACATCTACAAGATTGAGATTATAATAAGCCCTTCAATCATACCACATACTAAGGCATGTATGCATGATAAAATGACTTGGATGATGAGAAATAAATTTTTATAATCTCAAGAGATCATAAGGAGAGGGAATGGATGTTTTGGGACCTTCCCAAGCTTACTCCCTGTCTGTACACAAGCCTGGGAAGTGACACTTATAGTAGGATTAGTAGATAGTGAGACAAAAGGTGATGTTTTGAAAATTTTATAAGAATTAAAATTGAATAAAGGAAATATCAGTTATTTTTGTGATTGTGGGACTTCAAGGGGAATCAAAACATCACAAACAAGGGCTTAAATAGAAATATACTCACCTATAGTCAACACACTAGATAATGACCCTAGTCTTGATGCTTAGTTGATGTTTTAGGGTTCTCAAGGGTGATTTATATTTCAGGTATGTAATTTTTGTATTCAAGGACTCTAATATAGGTTCAAACACACATCATAAGCAAGACTCAATTAAGATAACAAGTCACTGTGTGGGGGTTAACCTATGGGCATGGGTACATGGTTGACTATGTAAACAGTGAATATGCTTGGAGTTCTAAATGATAAAGAAGAGCCTGGTTAGGTGAAAAATGGGTTAAATGAGACTTAAAATGTTTCATGAGGAATGAGGGGAGGTTTAAAAATACCCTCCCCAAAAAAAATGCCAAAACCTAAAGATATACCTATAGCAAGGCTTGAACAAGGAAGTGTCTCAGTCATTTCAAGTAGTGAGAGGAGAAGGACCTTAAGTGAGTTTAGTAGTCATTAATTTTAAATTTGTGATTATATAACATTATTTAAAGGTTATGGGAGTCATGAATGATCCTTATACATTATTCTAGGATCAAAACAAGGCAAAGATACCTACAAGTGTACAGAAGGGCTTATGAAGGTCTACAACTACAATGAGAGCCATGATTTTGTGATGAGTAGGGGATTTATAGAATCAAAGAGGGTGAATTGGAACCTATATAAAATATCATAGATAATTTAATAAGTGTGAATCAAGTGTTATCAAAGATATACTATCCTACCTGGGACAAAAATCCTAATTACACTCTTATGTTGCAGACAGTCACCTCCTCAAAAGTCTACCTCAAGTTTTTTGAGAGTTGGAAGGGGAAATGGAAGAATTAAGGTTTTAAAAATGGTATAGGGGGTCCTAATTACCTAATAAATCCTGTCATACATTCAAAAATATTTAATGAATAGGGATAATACTCTCTATTTTATCTCA
Source organism: Torreya grandis (assembly GCA_037957365.1). NCBI lineage: Eukaryota > Viridiplantae > Streptophyta > Pinopsida > Cupressales > Taxaceae > Torreya > Torreya grandis. Next base: position 2,555,406 of record JARHVA010000842.1, read on the forward strand.
AAGGTAAGGCAACTATCCCAAGCACAAGACTAATAATTTTGAGGAAAAGTGGTGAAGTAGGTGACTAGAAGGAAAAGTGAGATCAAAGGATGGTTTGAGAATATATATCACATATATGGTATCCTAATAAATATTTCTACAAGATTGGAATTCAAACAGGGTTGTCTGGACAAGGAGGTTTGTAGGCAAGATAGCTATGTAGGATATGAGCCTAAGCCCTCACGAGGGGTCATTTTCACTTTTAGCCTTTTAAAATAATTGACATGTTTTGGATCATCTTCATGGAGGTTAAAAATATGTTTAGGAGCCATATAATGTGTTTATAAGGTTAACAAATATTTTTCAATCATCAGGTTGTAGGCAAACCTAATACAAGGTCTAGGCCTAATACCAAATAGAGGCCAAGTTTTATTATAAGCTCTTGGTAAGATATTATAGTGATTGAATAATGTTTTTTGAAGTATATAAGACTTAATATTAAAAGGAAACCGATTGGGAAATCATTTTTGGCCTAAAATGTGCTCAAACCCTATCAAAATGTAAAAAAGAGGCTCGAAGGGTAACTTCAAGTGCTTGAAACTTCCACCAAATTTTGCATGGGACCTCAAGTTGTTTGGGGATGATGAAGAGGGTCTCTAAGAATAATTTAGTGGCATTGATAAATATTTATAACATGCCATGGCTATGAACAAATGTTAATACTGAAAGTGACTCTAAAACCCTTGTAAACCCTCTTAAGGACCTGATTGGGGAAATATTGCACTTGGAGCATGATAATGAGATGGAAATGTAATGAAAATTTTGGAAATTTCATAATACTCTCTCATAATCCCTTCAATGCCAATTTTTTGTATGGACCTATATGGATGGGATCAGAATAGGTCTCTTTTTGACAATTTTGTGTGTTTTATAGGATTGGGAAGGTTTTAAAAGGCCAGATCACTTTTGGGGAAGATTTTAGGACTTGTTATAAGTCCTCATGTCCATTTGAACAACCATATAAACTCCTAATCCTATCTTATATCTCTTTCATTTCAGCTAGTCTAGTAGGTAGATAGTGAACACTTAGGGGAAATATGGTGAAACTCAATTTGGAAAGAATTTTAAGGCTAATTTATTGAAACTTATGATATGGAAACCCTTGAAACATGTCATCTCTTATTTTTCATGGATCAAATTGAAGAATTGGAAGGTTTTAGGTGTCAAATGTAAGAGTTATATGAAGAAAGCTCATTTTGGGACTGTTATGGATGATGGTACATGGATAAAAGAATAGGAGTGATTAGAGGCCAGTCTAATGCATGTGAGGACCTATTAGTAACCCCTCCTACTTAGACCCATCATCAGACCTGATCATTTGTAGTGATATGGTAGTTTTAGAAGGTAAATCATGAGGAGTAATTTTTTATGCAAGGAAAGGAGTTTCTTGACCAATTTGTAGGGTTTGGATGATTTGAGATGACACTTGTAGCTCCCATAATTGTATGGATCACCCCATGTCCCTCTTACATGCATAAATAACTAATCTTTTTAGTTGTGACAAGTGTCTCTATGGCTCTTAGACTCCTCTTCTCTCTCTCTCTCTCTTCTCACCTCTTCTATAAATTAAGCCTTTTTGGCTATTGTATGGATTTAACCACAACTTTATGGTCAAGTCCTGATGGAATGACATTACACTTTGTATTTGAACATTGAATACAAGTCTAATTCTGAGTTTTAAACATTTTTTCTAAGTGTGTGAGTGATGAATAATGGAGCTAAGTGATAATATCATCCTTATTCCCTTTATCCTTTATGTTTAAGCAAGAGTTATAATTTTAATAGGTCATGTGAAGTGTATTGATTATACTTGGATCTTATTCAAGAAAGAAATTGTCTCTATGGTGTGTAATATACCCCCAAATTATTTATCTTGTTGATTATCCCATGTATGCTACCTTCACATTGAAGCAATTATGTTGGAATCCTTCAATGCCTAGAATTGGTCTTGGAAAGCTTTGTTGCTTAGTAGGAGTTTGATAGTCTATGGGATATATCTTGGTAGATCACCTCTTTAGTGTAGTTTGAATTTTATGTAAAAATTATAACTCTTTTCATGAAAAAAAGTTAGATAGGTGATAGACATTTAAAGAATAATCTAAGGAGCTAGCCCTCATAAACTTGAGATTCATCTCTCTTACAAGTTCCCCACAACTTGAGAGATGATTAAATGTTACATCAAATTTTAGAAGATGAATAGAGTGTCCTAGAATTCATAATTTGATGCCAATAGTTATGGCACACTCAATGGGATAGCTAGTCTTAATTATTTCCATGTCAAGGTGAATGTTGGTCTTGACAAGCCCAAAGTTGAAGAAGTGTTTTTAATATAGCATTTGGTGACTCCAAAAGGTCATAAATTTTGGTTGTAGATCAATTTATTTACATTATACTTCATAGTATTCACTAGATCATATTCTAGTAGAGTATTAATCAAGTTCCTCCTCCTCTTGAGGAACAAAATCCTGAACTATTCTTAACATTGAGAGATCTCAAACAAGAAGGTTTTGGAGAAGTAGATGAAGAAGTTAAGGAGATGGAAGATTAAGAGGAAGAGGAAGGGGAAGAAGAGATGGCTAGGCAACATGCTTTCCCATCCTTTAACACCCAAAATATAATTAATCTTGATACATATGATCTTATTCCTCCCAATGCTACCAAAAGTCTCCCTATCTTCAATTGAGAGGGCCCTATTACTCCAACTAAGCACATTAGGGACATTTAAAATTTTTGTAACTTCCACAATATCACTCAAGCTAACATAGTTATTCAACTACTTTCCATGTCTCTAAAGGGTAAGACACTTGATTGGTATAAGACGTTGGAAGGTGGTTGCATTACTAAATCAGATGAATTTGGAGAGTTGTTGGTGAATAGGTTTGAGAATAAGAGTGACCACACTTCACTAATCCATAAGCTAAATGTGATAAGAAAAGGTCCTAATGAATCTATGGGAGATTTTAATGAAAGGTTTTAAAGGACATGGTATAGATTACCACCTATCATGAGGCCTCCTCTGAGCTTTTTATTTTCCACTTATCTCAAGGCTATTGGCACTGACATAGCAGTAATGTTGTAGTCAATGGGAGGATTTACTCTACTAGATACATATGGAATAGATATCGAAGTTGGGAATAGTTTGATATAAGCTAGGAAATTACCCCTAAGAGTTTTTATGCCTTTGTTATCTCATAGTTTAGTTGAAATCCCAAGTCTAGTAGAAGTTCCCAATACCAATGCCAAGTCTAGAACCACCCCCAAGAAGGTGGATAATGCTATAGACAAATATGAAATGATTTTGTCATTACAAGCTCAGCTCAAACATGCTCAATTGCATGTAAGTGCTCTACCCAATCCCCAATATTATCCTTCACAAACTTATAGACCTCTACCAAAAAAAAATTACCAAGGAAGAGGACAAGGTCAACAAGGTTTCAATAGGTAGTCCAATGTCTATAATCCTAATTCCATTCCACCCAAAAGTGCTATTGTTCTAGTCCATACTAATCTAGTTCAAGGAGAGGAAAATTTGGTTCATTAGGGATAATCTCGAGTTCAATTTGTGTATGATGGTGGAGAAGGCAGCCAAGCCTTAGTGGCACAAGAAGGAACTACTCCTTATATCACATCAAAGATGAAAATCTCATGGAAAGGGATGCTCATGGAGAGATTAGTAGCCAAAGTACAAGTTTTATGAACTTCCAAGTGGAAGATAACTATGTGTTGAACCAAAACACATTAGTTACATCCAACACAAGATCCAAAAAGAGAGATTAAGGAGATGTTCTAGAAGCACATGTGACTCCAAGTAATGCCTCTCTAAATCCATAAAGTGTGAATCCTAATGTAATACCCACTACTAGTCACACTTCTCATCAAAGTTAGAATGTGAGCAAGGTTATCAAGCCTACAATGCATCAAGTTCAAACTTCCTCACTACCTTCAAAAATGCAAGGAAAGGTGAATACTTCACCTCTAAACATTATTGATTCTTTAAATAATACCAAACAAGCATATCTCTTTGGTAAGTCTTGCATATGCCTGGTCAAAAGGAACTCCTACAAGAATAACTTTCAAATATCCATGTAGCCCATAAAGATCTAAGATACAATGGTGTAGCCCTTACCAATACACTAAATTATGTCCTAAAACCCTCCACAAAATTTGAAAAGACTCCACCTTTCCACCTCACACTCATTATGGGAGATAAAGTGGTTCATAATTTCATTATGGATAGTGGAGTTAGTACCATAGTTATGCCTAAGGTAGTTGTAGATAAGTTGGGATTAAAGTATGAGCCACATAATAAAGGTGTGTTGTAGCTTGATGGAACTCCAACCAAGATAGTGGGAGTAGTTAAAGGATTGAAAGTATTTCTACATGATTGTCCAAGTTTCCCCATTATGCAAGACACTATGGTGGTAGACTTTCCAACTCATTTTTCTATTTGCTTGTCAAGGGACTTCACACCTAAAATAGAAGGATACCTTTCTACTGATTGGTCTTTTATAGATTCTAGAATAAGATATGGAGCTAAGGTAACCATCAGAACATATACCTTGGTGAGGTTTCATAGTGAACCATATGTGGAGACAAATTCAAATCAAAATTGTGTAATTAGTGAAGAAGAAGAAGGTGTCATGGGTGGTGAAGCATCCTCTCCCCTTAAATGTATTTCTAATCTTTTCCTTGATGAGTATGGTACTAAAACATATGATCATGATCCATATACATTCATATAAGAGAATGATTTGGGAGTCTATTTTATGCATGCAAAAAATACTTCTATACCCTCACTTACTAATGAAGATCATGAAGTTGAAGAGATATGTCCTTCTTTACCTATTCCTCCTCAATGTGAGAAAGTACTTGTCTAAACCTGTAATGATCCCTATGTTTCCTATAATCAGCCATATCAATCTTGTACTTCACATAGTCCATCTAGTTCCTCTCTAAGTTATCTTATTACAGGTTTTAAAAAGACTCGCATTAGTTACCAAGACTACATGTTAGACCTTGATACTAGATGTGGTTGTGGTCAAGTCATCCCTAGTGTTTGTATCAAGAGTGTAAGGGATGCTTTGGAATAATTCAATGAAGAATGGATACTATAGAGAGAGCTAATTGGCCAGGTCATTTAAATGAGATGCTTGATGTTTGTGGCCTAATTTTACATTTATAGGAGAGGTTAAGAGCTCATGAACCAACTCAATCTTGGTAGTCCCTATATAACCCACATCAACCTTTAAGTGTGTCAACCTTGCCTACTCAAGATGCTAATCCAAACATGTTCCAAAATGCCCCAATTTCTCCATACATTCCTTAAAGTTTCCCTTCTTAGAAGTTTATCTAAGAGAGCAGCCAAAGGAAGGAGGACATCATGGTTGAGCAGGTTGATGTGTTTGGAGAAGATTGTGAGAAAGGCATTTTGAATTTTGAGGCTCATATTGAAAAGAAGATTGAATTAGCCAATCAAATTTTAAGGAAATCCATCATGGCAATAGAAAATTAATCCTCTAAGCTTAATTTTCTATGTTACAATCAAGATTCCAAGTACAAATAAATTTCAATTTTCCTAAACATGTCATTCATCCCTTCATTAGTATCTCAGCCTCATGAAGAATCCTCTAAGCATACCTTCCCAAGATGGAAAGAAGTGGTGGCAACTTGTGAATAAAAGAACAAATCATGTTTAGGTGGAAAATTTAAAAGAAGAGAAAAACTTGAAATCTCTCAACTACCCATCCTTAAGAAGAAATTGAACCTATCTTTCAACCTTCTCTAACTGATCAATATTGCCCTTTTGATGTTGAGGATTGCCTTTCTCCTTGGGAATCTTCTTTGGATAAACTTCCTATTTTTGAGAGACCTAACATTGGATCTACTAAGAAGGAGGATGAGTTTGAGATTTTAGATTGGATTGAAGATAAATGGGAGCTAACTTCTAGTGAGGAGACATTAGTTTGTGGAGATGAGGAAAAGGATCCTCTTTGTGTTGAAGAAAAGGCCCTAGAAGAGGTTCCTTTAGAACCCAAAGGAGAAAATGAAGAAGCCTTTCTTGTTGTTACTTTCCATGATGTTGACCAGTCAAAGGGTAATGACTTATGGTAGAAATTTGAGGACATATGCAATGAAGTTGAAGGCCTCAAGAAGCCTACAAGTCCTTTAGAGTTGATTAAAATCCATAGAAAGTAAGAGGTTGTGTCTGAAAAGGAAGACATGTGGTAGACCTACATAAAAATGTTCCAAGAGTATGAAGAATGTGAGAAGACTTGAATCCTAATAAAACAAGTCCAACATGATGGAGAATAGGCATATATTGAAGAGCATCATCATCAAGAGTGTCTAACTCATGATGGAGAAATTTATGATGATCTTGAGCCTTTTGAGGATGATTCAAAATTTGATCCTAGAGCCACCTATGAAGCTAATCCTATCAACATCAAGGAAAGGTGTAAGTAGGAAACACCTACAAATTTTCATGATACAATGCTTCTTGAAGACTTTGAAGAGGTAGTGATAAGTGAGAAGAATGATGAGAACTTTTAAGATTACATAAATTTGAAACAAGTTATCCCATACATGGATGTTCAAATATATCATGAAGAGGAAAAAGGATAGTAGTATGAAGCATGTTTCCAAGTCCAAGAAGACTTCATCTACTTTGGATACCTATCTGATATGACTTCATCAAATGAGATGTCAAGTCAAGGAGCAAAAAGAAAACATGAGTCATCTAACACCACATCAAAAAGCAAGCATTCTTGGAATCCTCATTCATATAGTGAGGAAGGAGATTCAAGGTGCTCCCCTTTTGATCCAAGAAGGGAGGTATGATCAAGTTTAATGAACATATTTTATTTGATTTTAGTGGTGTCTTGTGTTCCATAAGTGCTTGAGTAGCACAAGTGTGTCTTTGTTTTGTTGTTTACTTTGTCCTTTTATGTGTTGTTTCTTTCCTTTGTGTGTTTTGAGGTAAACCAGATGTTTTTTTATCTGATTCAAGGTTTGTTTCTACTATTCTCAAATGCATTCTGACTCCTTTGCCTAATGGATAAGATAAGGCTACTAGTCCTTAACATAGGCAAGCATGTTACCCCTAGGAGTTACCAAAAATGTTGACCAAATTCAAACTATAGTCCAATTGGGTCAACCCTTATTTTTTTAACCTTTGAATAAGGTTTAAATATTTAATATGGGGTCTCTTATTAGCCTATATGTCTCATTCATCCTTCCTCTAGTCATTGTTGAAGCCCATTCCCCTTGTACTAGGCTAGTCAACCAAAGTCAAAGTTGGCCAAACCTATTAAAACTTAGTAAAAGGATAAATTTATTTTTAAAATGTCTTGATATGGTATTTTATATATTTCAAGGTGTCTTCAAGTCATAAATTTGTCACTTACTAGGTTTTGTATGCCAAAAGAGTCATTTGGCCACATTTTTGGCCTATAAATGACTTGTACATATAGTAGAGTTAGAAAATTTATCACAAAGGTGATTATAAATGTGGAAGGGGTCAGGATAAGTTATAAAGTGGTGATTTTTAGTTAAATATTTAGTTATATGCAGAAAGGGGGAGTTTCTCCTTAATTTTAGGCCCTTTTGGGCACTTGTACGAACTTCTTGAGTTCACCATTAGAAAAAAACATGGGAAATGTGTCTCTTCACCTAAATATATTAATTTAAATTATTTGAGTGCTGATATAAGTTCAAAAAGTTCATCTTCAACTTCTTTTCTTTCACTTTCTCTTTGCAAGCCAAGAAAGGCCATTTTCAAGTGCTTGGTGTGGGCCTTATATTTGGAGTTGGGAAGAATGGTCTTGGTGGGTGAAAGGTATATGATTATAATTAAATTTAATGGAAATATTTATCATATTAAAACATTATCCTTTATGAACCATTGCTAACACTCTAGGTAATTTTTTATACACTTGCATCCATGACGGGGTCACTGTTTGCACTTGTTTCAGATTTCCTTACTTTGGTTTGATGGTTTTGTTTATTTTAGGTGTTCATAAAGGTTATATAATGAATATAAATAGGTTTTTCATGATTATATTTAATTTTTAAGTCATTAAATTTCTATGAAATCCTTTTTTAGGCTTGTTCTTGCTCTGGACCATGTTTGGTACCTTTGCTAAAAAATATGCACCTACAAGTGCCCTAAATGAAATATTTACATGTTAATGTGAAGGAATTAAATGTTTATAAGGTTTTTTAAGGTATGAAAGTGTATTTTATGATCAATGAAGAGACCATGAGGCCTAAATCTTGGACCTAGTCAACTATTGCCCTTCACTGTCTGCATTTTCAAAGGGAGTGATCAGTCAGGGTTCTCCATGATGGCATCATGCCTAGATAATAATCTTGATAATGGTTTCAATCCCTTGGAGATATTTATAATGTAATTTTGAGATATTTATTTAATTCACACTTGATGGATAAGAATCAAAATGGGACATGAAGCTTTCAAGAAAATGTGACTATGATTTTAGACTCATTGTCCCAAAATGACCAAAATAGAGGTCCGTAACCTTTTTTGGAATAGTATATAACATGAAAAAAGGAATTTAAAATGATCTTGGTTTTTTTTTTTTAGTATTCCCTACCACATACAACACCTATGCCAAATTTGAGGCCAAAATTTTAAGAGGGACATGGTCATTGGGATGCCCAAAAGTGCCCTCTAACACATTAAAAAGCTTCAATTACATCTACAGGACTGAGATTCTAATAAGCCCTTCACTCATACCAAATTATAAGGCATGTATCCATGCTAAAATATATTGGATAATGAAAAATAAATGTGTATAAGCTCAAGATATCATAAGGAGAGGGAATGGATGTTTTGAGACCTTCTCAAGCTTACTCCCTATCCATACACAGGCCTATGAAGTGACACAATAGGATTAGTAGACAATGAGATAAAAGGTGATATTTTAAAATTTTTATAAGTATTAAAAGTGAATAAAGGACATAACATTTTTTTTTGACTATAGGAATTCAAGGATAATTAAATCATCATAAACAAGGGCTTAAATAGAAATACACTCACGTACAGTCAACACACTAGACAGTGGCACCAATCTTGATGCTTAGTTGATGTTTTAGGGTTATCAAGGGTGATTGATAGTTCAGATATTTAAGTTTGGATTCAAGTAATATAATATATGTTTAAACACACATCATAAACAATACTCAAGTAACATAACATGTCACTGTGTGGGGTTAACCTACATGCAACAATACATGGTTGACTGTGTAAACAATGAATATGCTTGGAGTTCCAAACGATAAAGAAGAACATATTTAGGTGAAAAATGGGTTAAAGGAGACTTAAAATGTTTCAATAGGACTAAGGGGAGGTTTAAAAACACCTTCCACAAAACAAATTCCAAAACCTAAAGATATACCTACAACAAGGCTTGAATAAGGAAGTGTCTCAGTCAATTCAGGTAGTGAGAGGAAAAGGACCTTAAGTTAGTTTAGTATAATTTTAAAATTTTGAATATATACCATGATTTCAAGGTTATTATAGTCATTAATTATCCTTATA